>JBBPDH010000031.1:10289770-10307114 GCA_037974565.1 Clupeocharax schoutedeni
TTTTGGTCAGAGGGGTCTAATTTCGCTGCATGTAAAAGTGTATGTGACAATAAAGCCTACTACTACTACTACTACTAAGACAACCCCCGAAATGTTAAGCCTTACCTCCTCTTAATCTTTCCAAAGAATCACAGATCTGTTACATAACAGCTCTAATTAGTGATCACCTAATGAGCTATTGTGTTTATAACCTTCATAATTGTTTCATCGGAAATACAGTAATTGCTTGCCGCAGATGAATGGAGAATAATGAAAAAATGAACCTGCTGAGCAAAGCTCCGTCAGCAAATCTTTTATGTTAGTTCGCTTTGCTTCTCTCACTGTGTATCTGTCTGTAGGCTTACAGGACTTGTCCGTATTTTGCAGTATAAGACAGGTACACCATGCCAGCGCGCTTACGCAACCGAATCAGGCACTCTTACCCATTTTGTTGTTGATGTAAGTGGCAGAAACACACACATGAAAAACAGATGCACAGGTCCAGTGATGGATCTCACTCTGTCTCTCTCTCTGTCTTTCCCTAACACACTCTCCCCTCTGTGTCTCTCTCTCTTTCTCTCCCACTCTCTCTTCTTTCTCTCTTTCTCACCTTTTCTCTCTCCTTCCTTGCTTTTTCTCTCTTTCTGTGTGTGTCTCTCTCCCTGTATGTATATGTTCCTATATTTTTCTCTCTCTCTCCTCTGTCTTTTACTCCCCCTCTAATTATTTTTTTCTCTTTTCCTAACACTCTCTCCTCTATCTTTCTCTTCCTCTCTTCTCCTTTTCTGTCTTTCTCTTTCTACCACACTTTTCTCTCTCTCTTCCTTTCTACACTGTGCCCTGTTACTCTCTCACCCCTACCCCTTAATTTCTCTTTTTCTCTCTCTCTTCCTCTCTTACTCTCTATTTCTCTCTCTCTATCACTCTTTCTCCCCGCCCCCACACTTTTTCTCTCACTCTCTATTTCTTTTACTCCCACTCCAAATCTCTCTCTTTCTCTCTCTCTCTCTCTCTCTCTCTCTCTCTCTCTCTAACATTTCTCAGTATCTCTCTCTTCCTGTTTCACTCTCTCTTCTCCATCAGTCTATGTATCTACCTCAATATCTTTCTCCCTTGCTACTTCTCTCTCTCTCCATTTCCCAACATCCCTTGTTCCTCTCCCTTTTACTCTCTCTTCCTCCCCAAATGTTTCTTTCCCTCTTTCCTCTCTCTAGTTCTCTCCCCCTCCCTCTCTCACTCAGTCTCCCAATCTCTCTCTCTCAGTGTCTCTCAATAAGTGTGTGAATGCTTTAGTAGCGGCTCTAGGCTCGCTGCATTATGCATCAACGCTATTATACTCCTCTACAAGGAACGAGGAAAAAAGACCAAATCAGAAAATGTGAATCCTCCTCATTCCTCATGCTCCTCAAGTCACACATCCAGGAAAATGAATCTTGGCATTCGGAGTATCAAATATTCATGCCACTGTCATTCCTATTCACGCTCGACGGCCCCGACGGTCTTAATGGAGGATTCCATCTACAATAATTGGGCTTTTTAATGCCCTCGTAATGGCTGATGATTGTCGATATACATGAAATACAGATCGCCCCGAGATAAATAATTTGACAGTTCTGCCCTTTAAAAGCATGAGGACATGTAACATTTGCCTTTTGTCTCCCACAATGACAGGAAAGTAGAAGCCTTTGTTAACATTTTTGAAAAAGATTTGCTTACTGGTGTCACATTGTAAAGAAGATGGTCTGGAAGAACACATGGTCAATGTTGTATCAACTTATATCTGAAAACTTCACTCAGGTCTTACTCAGTTATCTGAGTGCATCATGCAACACATTAATCAATTGGTCAGTTAAAACCAACATCATTGTCTTATCATTTGATGTATGTTATTCCTACTAAAGGGCAGCATGGTAGAACGATGGGTAGCGCTTTTACTTCACAGCAAAGAGGTCCCATGTTTGATTCCTTGCCAAGGGTTTCTGTACAGCGTCCTCCCCATGTTTGCATGGGTGTACCTCGGTTCTCTGGCTTCCTCCCAAAGTCCTAACACATGGACATCAGGTGAACTCGAGATGCTAAATTATCCCTGGGATAGAATGTGAGTGTGTTCATCTGTGTCTCTGTCCTGTGATAGACAGACATCTCGTCTAGGGTGTTTCTCGACCTTTTGTCATGGGGTAGGCACCGGCATCATCTCCAGCCGCCAGCACATGTGACGGATGGATGGATGGCTATTAAATTATTCAGAAAACATGTCTATTACAATATTCATATGGAAAACATCAAATATTCAGTATCGCTGTTAACATTCATGTACATGTGCAAGATTTTATTCCTGGTTTTTCTGGACCAATTTATCATGACGTAAAAAGTGGCACTTTCATAGAGCGTTAAAGAAACAGAAATTGGGAAACAGGATTTTCATATCGCAGCGAAGAAATGAGATCTAACTTACAGCTTTCTCTTTGAAAACATGTGCTTCACTTCCTCAGAATTTACCCGAAATAAAGATTTCATTAGACAGCAAATCTCCCTGACTGGGAACACTCCTTTTGGGAATGCTCATATGAATGCTCATATCATATGTCTTATGAGACAGCGTGCTAGGCTTTAAATACCCCAGGTAAATATTTATAGGTCAAGTTTAATCATACAGAAAGCGCTGTGAATTTGATCGCGCTGGCCTGAAGAGAAAAGCAAACACTGATACGGAGTCGCTCCAAATCACTGTCAAATGATTATTTCCATGGGTATTTTTTTTGGTCTGACATTGCAGGGACGTGTCTCAACAGGCTTATGTCCCCAGGGTGTGTAAAATGTGTGACACTGCGAGGTGTGGACTGTGTGGCTGTGACTTGTTAGAGAGCCATCGACAAGCTGTCTGAAAAAGCCCTGTTCCATATAATGTTTTATGACTCTGACTCTCTCTCTCTCTCCCTCTCTCTCTCTCTCTTCTTGTTCCAGCAGGATGGGATCCCAGAGAGTTTGCGGATTAAGGGTATGTACGGCCTCTTTTTTCTTTATTTCTCCTTTTCTTGTCCTGAGCTACCAGCTTGAAATGTTGCTATAAATTGCTCTCATTATACATAATGATTATGCACAAGGAAATAGTGGCAAACATTTTCTACCATGGAAGCACATCTCAATCTCATTTATGAAGAAAACAGAAGAGTCCTTCTTACAGTAACTGTAACATACAGTAATTTGGTTTCCTAAAAAAAATTATAATGGATGTGTCTTTGAAGAATCATGTGTGGAAATGAGATACTGAGCCTGTTTTGAAGTTCATGGCTTCCACATAATGTACACCCTTAACATAAGGGTGCAAGCCAGTCCCGGGTCGTAAGAAAGGCTACTAAGGGTTCTTTATGAATTACATCAGGAGAAGTTTGGACACAAGATTTTTTAGTGTAAAGAATGCCACTTTTCCACTGGTATGAGGAACTGTGCCATACAACAAAGAAATATTTTGCCATTACAAGTAAAGCAACTTATACCCAATCCATACCCAAGCTACTTGATGGCAGGGCTGAACGTGGGCAGCAGCTGAGCTGAAACGTCATCACGACATGGAAAGAGGCCATTGTTTTTTTATTGTCTGTGCAAAAAGCAACAATGGTGATAAAAACTGGGAATTTGATGAAGTACAATCACCACAATTTGTTTGGGTTGAAGATTTGTCAGCGTCATGGAAAAACTCACACCAAAATCACTGCGAGAAATGTGAAGGTGATCCAGGACATCATTAACAAGTTGGGTTATGTTTTCATCTCACTGAAAAAGAATGTCAAAAAAAAAACTAAAAATAGCTCAATTAAGACAGTAGCAATAGCAAAAGCAGCTCTGACAGAAAAATTTGCCACTGGTTCAACTCCATGGACACAATTTTGAGATAATGTCCAGCCATAAAATCTGGGGAGAGAAAAAACAACATTACCAATCTCATTTACAATAATAGGTCTCTGAAGAACATACACTGAAAGTTTTCTTTTGGGAACAAGGGGTTCTTCTACAATATCCCATAAAGAATGTATACCTTCATTTTACAGAGTCTATAGGTAAGACAGCTGCCTGTCCATTACACAGTTAACAGTAAACAATCCAGCAGATCAGAGTGTGAATTACCACTGCATAATTGGGGGGTACTGACTTCTCTACACTGTTAACAAACACCCGCTAAACTGCTATTTTGGCTCTTTTGAGGGGGTCTGGGTCTTGATCTGGGGGTACAGTACCCCCTAGTACCCCCCTGTAATTCAAACCATGCAGCGGATCCAGTCAAAACAGGAATTTATCTTAAGAACCTCTACCGCTGTGGTTTCATGTTAAAAGCCTGACTGCATACAGTATGAGTGGCTTCAGATCTGATCATCCAATTCCATTGTGGTTTTTGAAAACTTCAAAATATTTGACACCAGGATTAATTAAACAACTGTTTTCTTTGACAATGTGAGCAGACGTTTTCCATGAGCAGTGATAACAAGGTCCGAGAAATTTCAGGGGTGTGATCTGGCTCTATACAGCTTTATAACTGTGCCTGACCATTAACTCTTTAACATTCTGCACTACTTTTTTGGTAGAGCACATTTTGAGTTACTACAGCATTGAAAATGCATTGGATACTTTTATTATGAACGTACTTCTCAAGTGTTTGGTAGAGGCCTAAATCTTAAAAACTGTAGGGTCTGTTTAAAAAAAAAAAAAAAAGTAAGTAAAAAAGTAAATAAAAAATGGAAAGAAAAAATTGTTTAATTGTTTTTCCTTAGTATGGACCTTAAAGGGTTAAAAGAATAAACATGCATTGACAGTCCTGGGAAAAATGGTACCTGAGCTGGACATAAAAGTGAGAGACTTGCAGTACAGTGCTTTTTGGTTCAGAATTAAAATGGTGCAGTGTTCAGATTCTTTACGTTGTTAGTTTCTGTGTATTTGCTTTGATGGTTTCGGTGAAAAATGAATTTTGAAGCAATCTAAGGATTTTATAAAATTTCACAATCAGAAAAGCTTATTAATCTTGGTGGAAATTGCTATTTTTTAGGTTTTTATACTATTTGGTGTTGTGAAACACATGTTACAACCCAGGATATGTCAGGGTTGCAACGTACAAAAAAAACACGGAGCAAAACCCCAGACTTGTGTTTGCTTTGTCTTTATTAGTTTTAAAGTGGTTTAAACTTCAGAAACCGATCAAGCCAGTATAATAAACAAATGTACTCCTAACTAAACGCCACTATTGATCAACCTGATTTAATCGCAAAAGAAAGAAACTTCAATAAAATTATTACCTAACATCCTAAATAACAAAAACCGGGAGAAAACTGGGACAACCAAAATTTCGTCCACTTCCTACTAATCACAAATGCTGCGTGTTATTTACAAACAGTGAGCTATGTACAAAACAAATACCACCAACAAAATGCTCAGGCTCCAATAGCCAATGCACCATCAAGGTCAGAAACAGACAGGAGGTCATGCATAGTGAAGTCAATAAACATAACACACACAGCAAGCAAGTAGACAATGCTGTGCTGGACTGTAGTGTATGATCATCCAGTCCATTCAGGGCAGGGGCATGGCATGTTGCAGGCATTTGGTCTGAATGGAGAGAGACAAAAGACTTCCAGCAGAAACTAAAATTACATAAACAACCAAGGACATAACCTACATATTGTGTACATCCTCAGAAATTACCACAACTCACCTGTGAGGTGAGATGGAAATGCAAAAAGAGAATGCAGTAAATAGCAATGTGACTTGCTGTCAGCAGCCAGTTGAACAAAAACTATTTCTGCCTGTTTTTCACAATAAACAGCAAAATGATTTCCTTATCTATTGTCATGTTCATTCAGGACCAGCGCATGGCATTTTGCTGCTGTAGGCATAGCATAAATTAGCCGCATCAATCTTCGGTTGACTGGGTGGCGGGGAGGGTGTTGTTTGTAGGGAGTAGTCGCCCCATTTCCATTTGCCGCTCAAGTGATGCCTTGGTGATAGCATAGTTATGGATGCAGAGGCTTTGTTTACATTGTTGATCTTCATGTGCTAAATTAGCAGAAGTAATCAAAGAAGACATTCTTGTGCTGGCAGAAAATGTTTTAATTCTGACCCTCCCTGAATGGATAGACGAGTATGTGTAGGAAAGGAAGTGTGCCGTATGCACTACAAAACACACTGCTATTAACCCTACCTTCACTTACCCTGAAATTACACCAAACCCCTTGATTTGAATTGTGGGCATTAATTTGTGAAACTGACCCCTCCTTAATTTGACCTTAAAATTATCAGTATTTTATTAGTAATAGTCTTGTTTGAGATATCTTTTAAATATGTGTCTCAGGATTCTTTAGCCTAACCCAGCTAACTCATTACTGATGGCCTGGTTCACCTTAATGTGTTTTCACATGAAGATAGAGAGACAGAGAGACAGACAGAGAGAGAGAGAGAGAGAGAGAGAGAGATAGTTATTGTTGATTGGACTGTCTACCATTTAAAGACTCGGTCTGGCAGCCCTTTATTTTGAAAAGTGGTGTTGAATTACTTGGAACAAAACCTGAAGAATATTATCATGTTACAGACAATTAAGAACTCAGGCTATTGATTGCCATTTCTTTCTTCCCACATGAGGGTATATGTTTGTATCTGAGTGTTTGAGAGAGATGCAGTCGCATGCCTCAAGTGTTCCTCCGCATCAATAAGACGTGGGCACTGGTAAAGGGAAGCGGGGTATTGACCTTCCGCCGGCGGGGAAGAGAAATGGAAACAGCGCTTGCTCACTCTAACCATACATGCTGACAGATAAGGACAAAGGACAGAGTGAAGAACAGGAACCGGGAGAGGGAGAGAGAGAAAGGCTGAGAGAAAATCCATCGCTATTGCCAATCTACCGGATGCCAGATGTGCAGAAGTATCAGACATCTGGTCTTTAGCTCTTATTCTTGGCATGTGTGTCTTCCTCTCACTTTCCACATCTCCCTGTAGACCAAAAGCACAGAAATGGGGTATTGTAGTGGCTGTCTAGTGGCAATTAGTGTGCGCTGGAGTTGTGTGGAGTGATGACTGGTCCTGCTTTGGTGACCATTCTTGACACTCTGCTCTCCCATAGGTAATGGCCAGAAACATTGTAGAAGGAGATTTTGAAAGCAAGGATTGTCATTGACGACTTAAGAGGGTCACTGCAGTCCAGCTTCGGACCCGCAGGATGACTCAGAGTCCGGCTGATAGGGCAGAATTAAAAAAAAAAAACATTTTGTCCTTTTTCATGATCCAACTGGATCATGGAGCTACTAAGCTTACTTTGTTAAATGGGCTTCACACTAAAGACCAAATGGACACTCAAAAAATGTAATTTTAGTTTTATTTAATTTAAGTGAAGCTCTCTTGTCCTCCTTCTTGTCCTTTAGAAGCAGAATTAACTAGACTTTGGCTGTGATCATAGCTTGGAAATCTCCTGTTTGATATATTTGAATAGGATATAGGAATAATGCTCATTCCTTAAAAAATGGCATTCATTATGTTCATTGTTGGGTACATTCTGTAATCCTGGAATACAGTACAGAACTACATTTACAATCTTTACTTTTTACGCTTTTATTCATCAGTGTTTTCTTACTGCATTACACATCCAGCCAGACAGCTTTTTCAATGAGACACCATTCAAAACAGACCTTAAATAGAGTAAATATTCTGAATGCTGTATACATTTAGCACTAACTTTAATCGTTCATGCACACTTAATTCTGTGACTTTATTCCAGTGGTGAACAGTAACGAAGTAGATTTACTTGAGTACTGTACTTAAGTAGAGTTTTTGAGTACTTGTACTTGAGTAGTATTTAGTTTGGAAACTTACTGTATGACTTTCACTTCACTACATTCTAGATCTCGTTACTTGTTACTTATAACTCTTCTGAAACCTGGTTGTTTTTTCCTGGGTGACAGGTTATAAGTCTCAGTAGAGTAACGTCGCGTCTGAGGTATTCTGTAACCATGAAATTAATCCAACGCCGTATTGCATTTCTGCAACGCCATTTTCGCACCCATGACCAGATCTTGATAAAAATGTTTATATTTTATCGGTGCTGCATAAGATCTCATAACATGCTCTGTCTTTCTGTCACTCTCTCACACACTCTCTCACATGCACACTCTCAGGCACTCACTCTCACGTGCACACTCTCACGTGCACACTCTCTACTCTAGACTAAAAAGCACAGCCCAGCTCCATAACTCCAAACATACGGACTGGTGTAGAATGCAGACATTAGTCCATTTGTGTGTGTGTGTGTGTGTGTGTGTGTGTGTGTGCGTGTGTGTGTGTGCGTGTGTGGTTATGGGTATCTGTCCTCATGCAAGGCACTCCCTTCTTTTTAATGTTCTTTTTTATGTGCTAATTTGCATTTAGAGCAGTTTCACTCTAAACTTGATTAAAATGCACATGACATGCATGTAGGCCTACATGGTACCTTGTGTCAGAACACCAACCATGCTGTTTCATGGGGGTGTGTAGAATTACAATTAAAAATAAACAAATGACTTGTTTTCTTCGTCAGCTTGTGTTGTGTGTTATTCTGTAACATTTTATCAATTCCAAAAATGTGGTGAAAGAAAATGTACTTTTAATACTTAAGTATTTTTAAAAGCAAGTACTTCAGTACTTTAACTCTAACTTTAACTTTAACAGTACTGGAAAAATTGGACTGTACAACTTTCACTTGTATTGGAGTAACATTTGACCTGTGGTATCTGTACTTTCACTTAAGAAATGAATGTTAAGTACTTTGTCCGCCTCTGCTTTCTTCACAATCAGCATGGGTCTGAGCTCAACAGGCTGAATGAGGAAACCCTGGTCATGCTCACGCAGAGTTACATTAATGACCATGTTAACAAATAGGTATGCGGTACTTCTTGCTATAAATCTTGCACTGGCCTTGGCCCAGAGCTCATCCATAATATAGCTGGCCTGGCATCCGTCAGGCAGTGCCAAGTGCCCTGAGGGGAGGGTGGGGAAGTTTCCTGAGGTGTGAGAGATGCATCTCATCCCTCTGCCTCTCCATCAGAGAAACACGAGCTGTAAACCCCTGCGTGAGGCTGAGCTGGGGTCAGTCCCAAGATATCCACTCTGGCAGTGGCTCTGCCGGCAGCTAATCAGAGTCTAATGAAGAGCTCAGCTTACGACAGAACTGCCGAAGGTCAAAGCTGTAATTGGAGAGGGGGCATTATCATAAAGGGCGGACTCAGCTGTCGCCAACAATTCAGTTTAATGCACTCTTTCTTCCTTTCTCATCTTTAAGTTCCTCGGGCCAGGAGCTGCGTGATTTTGGCCTGGGTTATGAACTCCCATTACTTATTCATTTACCAAAGTCTATCACACTGATTCTACACTCAGGTGGGGGGCTCCAAAAGTTTTGATCTTATATAACCTAACAAAAACTCACATATAAAAATGACCAAAAAAATCCTTCCTTCCAGTTAAAAAGGATCCCTTTAGCTGAGACCAAAGTTGCATAGCATCTGCTTGCCTTGATTTTGAGGTCAACAGGCTGAATCCATATCCAGTAGGCTGAAACAAAAGTTAAAGGATCTTCACAAAAAAACTATAAAAATGTATGGAACTTCTTATTACATACACCATTTAACAGCACAGGAACTGAAGCATTGTGGCTGCTTTTCACTCTAAAACAAAGGGAAAAACCTCTAAGGTGAGAGATGTGAGCAACAGCAAAGCAGCCCAACAGATCAGAGAGAAACTGGACGCAAAGGGATTTAGAAACTAAACGTGGAGGACATTATAACTGATTAAAAATGACTTTTCTGACACACTGCTCTTTTATGAATTATCTTTGGTGTACTAATAACATCAGCCTCTAAAGCTCATCAATCAAGTCTTTTTATTAAAAACTCTACTGTGTTGGAATACACATTGGAAGAGATATAAAATTGAGTGTTTAATGAATTATGACCAAGAAAATGAAAATGAAAAGGCATTCTTTTTATTCTTCTTTTCTCACCTTTCTACTGCTAATTAGTGGACTTGCAGAGACTCGTCATCTCAATTAGCGTCAGTAAAGGCTTTCATTGTAAGAGTACAAAGAGGCTTTCCCTTGACTCAACAGAGTTCAGAAGAAATTTATTAGCCGGCCACCTGATTTGTAACACCAATCAGTAACTCAGTTTAAAAGCACTATCAACGTAATTATCTCTCGTTTGTTTTAAGTCTGATCCTTTAGGTGGCTCTGAATGTGACATGATTTTTTTCCTCGGTTCAGTATAATGGCCTGCTTCTAAAACACATTTTAGTTATGGCGCTTTTCATTATGCCTCGGGCGTCTCAAATTGGCCGTTACATTTGTGACTTCGCACAAGGAGTAAATGCTGCATGTTTTGTACATTCAGTTCATGGACAGCTGGCCATATGAAACAATAGAGTCAGATGGATGAGCCTCGACAGCATATAAAGCAAAATGAAATTGGATGTCAGAATTGTGGATAGAAAGAGGGAGATAGACAGCATACACAAGAACCTTCAGAATGCTCTGTAATTGGAATCTCAAACGAAGTGGCTGGCGCATCAACAGTCGCCGCGGTGCGACTAGAAACCCAGTATCCCAGTAGCAACAGTGAAAATCACATTTCAAGGGAATATAAGCAGTTTGACTAATATTGGAAAAATAGCTCCATACACATTCTGGGAATTATTTGCAACCTCACATAGGTGCTCACTGCGGTTTGAAAATAATATGACAGTTGGGTTGTTTTTGTTTGTTTTTGGATTTTTTGGGGTTTTTTTTGGTCCTGATCACATTAGATTTGAAATGAAACAAGAATTTGAGATAATGGATGTCAGCTTTAATTCAAGGGTCCATTTATTTAGGTAAATCATATGAAATACAAGGAAGACAAGCAGATCTTACATAAGTGAACTCTTTACATCTCTTTTGCACCACCTTTACAAAAAAAAGTGATTTGCAGCTGAAAATTTTCTCCCGTGAAGATGCTCAGATGCTGCTCAGAGGGGTTCAAATCAGAAAGTATTCAAAGCAGTTGAATTTTATTAGTTTAGCTCTTTTTACAACCAAGTTGTCACAAAGCAGCTTCACAGAATACAGGTCTGAGCCCCTAGTGATTAAGTCAAAGGCAACAGAGGGGAGAAAAAAAAAACCCTCAGCTGGAGGAAGAAACCACGAGAGGAACCCATCCTCCTCAGGTTGACGTGGAGTGAAAGAAAAGAGTGTCTTTATGGGGATACATAACAAGAGAAGGCCTTCATGAACAAGAATATTGACAGATAAGCCATCTACACTAAGTGTCCATAAAGGTACATTTTGTTGAAAAGTAACAGAGTCGGAGTGGGGCCCCAGAGAGAGCAGGCCCAGTCAAGAAATTTTCCCAGAAAGTTCTTTGTAATCCATAGTTTTTAAAAGAGCCCATAGCTGAGGCCAGCGTCTTACATATTGTCTGTTTTTCTCTGAAAGACATATGCCAATTTTGATGTGATTTTGGGGGCAAATGCTGGTAAAAAAGACCAAAGTCATATACAGTCATATAAGGTTAAAATAACCTTTAAAAAATTAACCTTGTCAAAACATTTCTCAACACTCTACTGTACTCCAAAGTGTAGAACTTTCCACGAAAGCTTCATAGCTGTTTTAATAGTGTTACCTCAGCATCAACCTCTATTCACTCAAGTTTTTACTGTCATCAACAGATGCTGCTATATTTGACACATGATAATACTTTTCTCAGTCAATCTGGCGTAGAATAATCTTCATGAAGTATTTAGTATTAATCTCAGTTGCTCCTAAAATATAGCCTGTCATTTCTGTTACTGAGACTGGCCAGTGCTTGGCATCTCAAACAAACCAAACCTGCATTTATGAGTGGAACTAGAAGTAGCACAGACCATTGATTGGTCGGATTAAATTGTCACAGAATCTTCACTGGAGTCAGACAACTGCCATTTCTTAAAAACAAAAAACAAATAAATACCCAAATACCATAAAATCCACCCAAAAGAGGCTGCCTCTGCCTCTTCACCAGTATAACGTCAATCAGGAGTAGAAAGAAATCATATGAGCACCAGGTAAACTTTAGACTCCATCTGCTTGCATGGTTCAAATGGGAATTTTGTGAAACCTGAGCTGAGACTGACACAATAGTTTTAGATTTTTCCAGAACAGAACAGAACTATGCAAGCAGATGGAATTCTCTGAAGTTTGTCACATAATCACCCATATGTTCAGAGAATTAAACCTGCTTGCATGGTTCTGTCTTGGTCTGTGAAATCTAAAAGTAAAACTTGATTTTTTAACCTGACCTGAGTCTGACACTGTTGAAAAATGACATCTGAGCCTGACTTGAGTGGTCAGAGTCTGCCAGGCTTGGCCAAATATTTCAAGCTAAAGTAAGGATTAAGTAATTATACTGTACTTTACCACACTGTCCAGCCTTGGGATTCACCTATGAGTCCCCTGGATAGTGCTCCTGTGTTGTTTTTTGTGACTGAGTGGCTTTTCCATTTCTGTGGCCAATAGCTTCTTCATTCTAGCTTCTTAACAATGTACTCTACCATTTATTTTGAGGCATACAGTATCTTCAGCCTGAATGATGACCTGATTTGCCAGCATTGACACTTTCTTGACCCTCATGCTGAAAAACGACCATGACTAACACCAGATACTAATGCCACTTTTTAAATAAACTCAAAGACATTTTGACAGCTTCTTGTGCTTGAACTACTGGTGCACCGAAACAGATGGCCAAGAAACAACTATGCAGTAATATGTTACTGATAAAATGGAAGGAATATGAATAAACAGAGGTCATTACTGTGTGATTCACCTGATATGAAAGCTCCAATTAAAGTGAACAGTCTGTAATTGAACCTCATCACTACTGTTTTGTTATCAGTCCAGTACAGAGTACAAGTTTTTGTGTCTTGTAATCAAAGAATTTCAAAGTTGGGAGTCATCCATTTTTTTCCCCCAAATATACATGTTTAACTTCTCTCAACCAGTACGGTCACATAGACCTTGTGACTGATGTTGTTTAGCTCAAATTAAATCAAACCTGGCCTGAAATCACATAAATTTGTCAGAATAAAAAGGTCAGAGTTACACAACTTCAGGAGTGGCTTAAAGGTGAATTTTCGAACCGTTTGAATTTTGCATGTTTATTTCTACCAAAAAGGAGAGTAATTGCTGGAGAGTATTATAAAAATGTCTCAACAATAAGTTAAATCATCAATGAAATAATGTATTAAATAATGTACTATTCATTCTTACATGCCAGTACAAACACTACACAAAAAATGTGCTATACAAACTATCAGATGAGCCTTCATGAGCCTATAAAATAAATAATTATATGAAAATGTATAAATAAAATAAATAAATATATTATAATTTTTCGGTAAAGAAATGGTAGATATGGTGTGTTATCTTGCTAAAATGATCTCAAAATATCCAACAGTCAGCACCACCATACTCACTTTTTCCAGTGTAAGGAGGAGCTAGATGTGGTCTCAGTGTGTTTTTTTTTAAATTGTTTTTAAGAAAAAAGTATTTGAATGATAACTGACCTCTACTGTTAGTTACATTAGCCTTGTAGATCCAGTATCAAGATACAAAATCTTGGCACTGAATTTCTTGGCTGATCGTCTATATTAGGGTTAAGTGGAATATTGCATGACTGAGTACTTGCAGAAACACTGCACTGCCTTTTCAAAGGACTTGTTCCAGAGAAAAAAGCTCGGAAACACTCGGAAATGAAATCTTTCAGTGGAGCCATCCTAGGCATTCTCTTTCTCTTTTATTATTTTAGAAACAAGGAAAGTAATAACTGAGCCACTTTCCGATCCCATCTTACAAAACCGATATTCTTAAGATCTCCTCCAGCAGCCCAAGTTTTCTTTAAGATATTCTTCCTGGCCGTTCAAAAACATCATTACAGCATAATGCATAAATCTGTATGCGGAGACTACGTCCTCCTATTTGAATAATTCAGGGTGTTACAGACGTATAGCTCTAAATTGTACATTAATCCTGGAATCGTGCTCCCCCTACAAGATTAAAGCCCAAGTTCAATAATGAAGGGAGCAGCATGCAGGATGAGAGATGCGCAGAGGAAGGGAGCTGCTCTCCGCCAGCCTACACTCATTTCTGCAGACGGAATTATTTGTCGACAACTCCCTGGTGTTTTAGTGGTGACAGCACATCCCGGCGGCCCCCAACAACTTAATATATGATCACTCTCACCAGCTGTAAGCAAGTTCTTATTTCGCACTGTCCACAGAGAGAGGGTGGGGGAGCACACTTTTAAGACACTCGATGATGAAGCTGATGGGAACTCAAATGGCAAATGAGTGCCGTGTAAATGGGACGGCCCCTTGGGAAGAGGTAGCAGTGGGCTGAATTTATCTTGCTGACTTGACTGTTCCATGCTCCACCCACAAATGCAGTCTTTTTTAGCAACTGCTACAAGTCTTTTAGCAGCTGCTACATTAATAGTCAAATTGAATCTAATCAAAGTGCTGTACTTAACTTCAAATGTGTTATTAACCTTAACTGACATTTATATTAGATGTGTGACCAAGGTCACAATATTAAAGTGATTAGAGGTAGTTGTTTTGTCTTGTAAGTTAATGCTAACAATGTGGCAGTTTGTTGTTTCTCAGTTTGAACCATATAAGTTTATATTTTAACTTGACCCTAAACAAAATGAGCTATAATTCGCCTCTAAGTTAAATAGAGTTTCTCCAACTTAGCAATAGTTACAGTGAAAGACTGAAGTGAGTGGAGAATGGATAGACTGCTGTGGTGGGCTCAACATTACAGGACTCCATCAAACCATTAGGGTGAATGGGTGTAGTTTACACCCTGTAATCAAGTATATCTACTAATAGACAATATATTCTTAAAATATGTCTTATCCACAATTTTCCCTAAAGTGATATTTGCAAAAGAAGAACTTTTAGGGGTTTCTTTCAAGAACATGTGATGTAGAATTTCTTTGAACTTTTAAAAGGTCCTTCAGACACACAAAATCTCAAAAGTGGTTCTCTAAAGGGCAAGGAGCTCTTTCGGACACTTCAGTTTTTACGACTATAGGAATATATTTCTTTGGCTTTTGTGTCTCCAGGTAGCATCCTACTGACATCAAAACCAATCCACTCTGGCTCAGGCCAAGGTTACGTGCAGTCAAGTGCAAAATCATGCAGTCAAGTCCAAAAAGGTTCAATAATAAAAATGAGACATAACCTGCATTATTTTCTCTTCTGATCAAATAAGTTCTAATCTAATTTTGTGTTAATTTAATTGCTTTGGTCTAATAAATTCAGAAATTGTGTCTGAATCATGGAACTACTAGGATTTATTTCCTCATATCATTTTTGTTGGTTTAGTTTATCAGTGAGGAAGAGAGCAGTACCAGTGATTGGGGTCCCCCTGAAAAGCCCCCCTTTAACACACTGCCCAAAAAGTATTATTATTAGTTCATTTGTTTTCATTAAAACACAAAGTTCCCTTGAGTACATGCTAAACTGTATAATTTAGCTTTATAGTAAACTTATATTGATATTAAGGGGCACCTTTCCTGCATTTTCCGATATCATTTTTGATGGCATGATGGTGCAGTGGTAACAGCAAGAGGCCCATAACTTTTCAGATGCCTATTTTTTGTATCATTATTCAAATCCCTTGTTAAAGTATGTATTCCCTACTATGTCACTCTTCTTGCCTTTGACTGTACACTGTGCTTGGGCCTCAAATATTGTTTCTCTCATCATTAATGTGTTGCTACTGACCATTTAGCTTTTCATAGTCTCCTGTTTAATGTTCGACGGTCTCTGTTTCCTGCACCCTTGGGCAGGGGAAACTCTTTATAAATAATTTCTTCCAAATGGTTGCACATGCACAGCTGGTTCCATGGCACTTGCATGTCATCATTAAAACTAATGAGCCGACTAACAAATTACGAGCACAAGTCGCCTGTTCAAAAGTTTCTAGACTATGCTAGAGTTTCCAGCATCTAATACAAGACCACTGAACATCAGGAGCATTTGGCTTTACAGTCTCTTGAATATTCAAACCTGTAATTTCACTCCAGGATAGACTTTCAACACAGCAAGAAAAGTCAATATTTGCATTGCGTGAATATTCATGAGTGGTAACAGGAGGGACTCTAATTTCAACAAAAGGGATTGTGCTCAGAAAGTAATGAATCTAAAATGCTTAGCGGGGAGATTACCTCTGTAGTGGGCACTCTGCAGATGTTGAATCAGATATTTAGAAACATGTGACGCTTGCATTCATGAGCAAAGAACACACTTAAAGGTAGCAAATGCACTGTGCAAATTTCTTGGTCTCCCGCGAGCGCAATGCTAATACGATTGATTGTTATTCAGCATTAAGCCCGTCCTGTGTTAGCACAACGCTAATAAGATTCCCCAGCCAAAGTGGCCTCAGGCTTCTTTGGCTCATCTCATTTTCCCTTGAAAACCACTATGGACCCAAATTCAACACTGTTGTTTTTTTCATAGGTTTTGCAAACATGCATTAGCAGCACATTGGAGGGCATGGCGAGTCTTGTCCACTCAGGCAGATCTGTACATAGGAACATCCATTTTCAGACAGTGGGATAAATAAGTAAAGAGAAGGCCTGATACTCGTCTTCCTGACTATATTTGATGTAACTTGGGGAGGGCTTGTGTAATGGATGAAAGATCTGAAAAATTAATTACACAGTTGGCCTGTTGCACCCAAATCTGTTCTCATGCCTCCCATCTTTCTCTCTCTTCACTCTCTAGAGATGTTGAGGAAAAAGAGAGAAATACTATGAGAGAAGCATAGTAAGAGAGAAACAACAAAAAACACTCACTCCTTCCACCTCATTCTCTTGTTCTTTTCTCATATGTTTTACTTTTTTCTCTTTCTCTCTGTTTCTCTTGTTCCCTTTCTGTTTTTTTTGTCTCTCTCTCTTTCTGTCTCTCTCTCTCTCTCTCTCTCTCTCTCTCTCTCTCTTTCTCTTTCTGTCTCTCATGTGACTGATGAGGCAGGATAGAAGCTGATGAGATAAACAGCAGCCAAATCATTGTTGTATAAAAGCTGGGTTTCAGCTGGTGCCTTGGTGTGCCCCACTTGAGGGTTTGGCTATAAATAGGAACATGGCAGACCAGGAGAGTCCAGCAGTTTTTTTGTTACAACGGATTATATATATATTTATATAATAGGGCTGTCAGTAAATTAAAATATTTAATCGCGATTAATCTCATGTTTGCCATAGTTAACTCACACCTTAATCGCACCTGTACTAAATATACTGGTTTTAATACTCATCAACATAGGAGTAAACAAATATGTTTGCTTTGTGCA
>JBBPDH010000031.1:10323299-10336168 GCA_037974565.1 Clupeocharax schoutedeni
AAATAGTAGTATACATATATACAGATATGTTGCGTGTGTTTATATATTGCTGCACTGTGACACTGCAGTCCACAAATTCCCCCATGGAGCGTCTCGAGTAAAGCCTGTATTTTGAGTTTAAAATGAGATTAAAGTGTTTTGGTCTCATTGTGAGAGGAGAGTGTCGATTACAGCAGTGTTTTATACTTTTCCTCATTAAATATGTGATTCAGCTGATCTCTAATCAGTCCCTCATAAAGCAGAATGAGGTGCTTGTGTAGGAACAGACAATAGTATGGAATGGTTATCACTCAGGAAGATGATGATGCTGATTTAACAATAAATTGCAGTGGTCTCTCATTTTTTCCTGAGCTGTATATAGACATATATATCTCAATATCTCCACACTCTCTCTCTCTCTCTCTCTCTCTCTCTCTCTCTCTCTCTCTCTCTCTCCTTCCCCCATTCCTATAAACTCCAGCCTATTGCTGCACTTTGACTGCAAATCACCATCAATTATCAGAGCTACTTGTCAGAACATGGTCACTTAGCAACAATTTAAAGGAAGAAAATTATTCAATCTAACACAATGACCTTTTTTAGCCCCTAACACACACTGTGAACAGGCAGCTTCACTTTAGATAACTTCTTACCGCAACAGTTCTTTCAGAGACCCTGAAGCTTTGGCATTAGATGCTGGCATTAATTTAGCTGTGCCTTCATTATAATATGGGTGTAGCGATCCATACTGGAATGTCAATATTTACAGACGTGAGGTTTCAGAATCTGAAAAACGTGTTTTCTTTAATGAGCAATTTTAATAACACACTGTCAGTCAAGCAATGGGGCTGCTCTAATGGTGGAAAACAAGCAAAGCATCATTAGTGAAGGTATTTCACACCATTTGACAAGTCTAATGTTATTTAGAGACATTTCTACCGTGAGAAATGTGAAAGTCACAAAGATTTTCAATTTGATGTTTTCAAGGTGATGCAAAAGTAGGTCTGAGCATTTGGGATCTGGATGTTACTGTCATTATCACTGGACAGCAGAAAAGGAAATCAGTGATTTCACCATCCCTACAGCGCATTCAGTGTCAAAAGTGTAACGTGATGAAGGCCTTATTAACTCACAGGCCCTTCATTTTACCCTGAAAAGCTTGTTAAGTGCTTCAGAAAATCCAATTTCCTACGAAATGAGGAAAAGCGTTTGAGGTGTTTTTTATAATCAGTCAGTGATCGTGTTGCTGAATCAGCAAGCCTGTTATAAGATTTGCACCTTCTTTAACAACCTCTGAGCAACTCTCTGGTTGCACAGCTGGATTTCAAGGCAACTGTGTACAACTGAATTAGTTTTGCAAGAAACAAAGAAAAAATCTACAGAGAGAATTCATGCTGCTTTTCATAGCTATGCACTGTACTTTTGTAATTTTCTTCAATTCTTCCAGATAAAAGTGTGCCTTGCAATGTCAGAAGCTGTTTTAAATGATGTCACATGGTTTCAGGCAAGGGTGTGATGATTTATGCATGCAGTTTCCATGATGCTAATTGCCTTAGAGGACATTGCATTTCAGAGTAGGCATAATTTTTCTTGGGGAATTAAAAAAGTTAATTTTTGTTTTTTCTATGCAAAAAAAGAGCACAAATTAAACTTAGCTGTCTGAGCTCTACCTTTGGTTAGGCCTTAAGGAGCTCACCATAAAAGTGAGTGTGATCAATGGATGACAGTTTGATTTCTAATAGGGGGGATAAAATTTAAAGAAATGTCACTCAAGGCTCATATTATTGCAGATTTGAATTTTTAAAAACGGTTTAGAATTCATTGTTTTTGTTCTATCTATCTATCTATCTATCTATCTATCTATCTATCTATCTATCTATCTATCTATCTATCTATATATCTATCTATCTCTCTCTCTCTCTCTCTCTCTCTCTCTCTCACACACACACACACACCTATGGGAGACAGGAAGCAGGAACAGATGGCAAAGGATGTACTCACCCCCCACTGTCCCTGTCTAACACACACAGCGGAAAAAAAGAAGCACACATTCCCCTCTAAATGTCCTCAGTCTAATACATCACTCCTCTCCATGCTCTCCTCCTGGCTGGCC
This sequence comes from Clupeocharax schoutedeni, assembly GCA_037974565.1. Taxonomy (NCBI): domain Eukaryota; kingdom Metazoa; phylum Chordata; class Actinopteri; order Characiformes; family Alestidae; genus Clupeocharax; species Clupeocharax schoutedeni. The sequence goes on from JBBPDH010000031.1 coordinate 10,325,392, forward strand.
TCAATTAGAGCTGACAATAATACATCTGTCAACACAGAGCCTTACACATCACGTTCAATATCATATGTCCTGTCTGCTCACACATTTGTCCGAGGTGTATCTGTGCCTTTGTGCAGTGACCTGCCAAACTGCCAAACCTGCCGCTCTTCAGCTTGACCTTGGCTTTGCACTGAATCTGTCACAGAAAATGTCAAGAAAGATCTTAAGCTCCACAGTTGAAGACAAATTACCAAACAGTAGTTTAAACCCTTTGAAACAGAGTTTTTATAAATAGTATGTTTTACTTTATGTATTCACTTTCACATAAAGACGTAAGTAGGAATTTAATTTCTGTTCAAATTGACTTTTAACAAATAAACAGGTTCAAATCTGCATTTCCGGGTTTCATGGACATCGAGACTGTTTGGGTACATAAACCAAGATAAATGATACAATTGGACCTCAGAGCAGAGAAAATAGAAAAGTCATGGTGAAGCAGGGGGCAGCCAGGAACACGGCGCCCGGGGAGCAGTGCGCGGGGACCGTACCTTGCTCAGGGCACCTCAGTGGTGCCTAGTGGATCAAACCCAGACTTTCTGGTCGCAGGGCGGATGCCCTAACCACTAGGCCACCCAACTGCCCCTATTAGTATTTATTAGTGGTGTTGAATTAATCACAGAAAACGCTGAATCGCACGCTGTGATGACTTTGAGCATCTGGTCCCGTAAAATATCACCTCGCCGCGTTCAGGAGCAAACTCGGTGGTCGAGCCAACGCAGCCAGATCCCAGGCTTGAGATGCCTTGGGCACTGAAACCATTATTTTAGGGACAAACTTATTCCCCCAACTTATTCACTCAGCAACGTTTTTTGTGTGAAAGATGCGAGATGGCGAGTGCAGTGCATGCCCCCATGCTGCGCTACAGCTATCTCCCCTACATCCTCTACCAGACACACCAGCAGTGCCCCCCCCCACACATTAAAATGCTTCTGATGCCAGTGCTTGCATGTACATTGTCTTAAACTGCAGCATATAGATGGACGCAGTTCAATCATTGTTCTTGCTGAAGCATATGTATATTCATATTTATGATTTTGTGACCAGTACTGCACAAGTACAGTGCAAACAAAACGTTTACAGCGAAAAAGTGTGTGCAATTAATTTAGATAAATTATTTAAGAGAGCTTGCAATTCATCAGATTGTTTTTTAATTGCTTGATGCCTCTAGTAATTTTCTGCTTTTTCTACAGTTTATCCTGCAAATCTTCTTTACATCACAAAATTTACACCCTGGCAGTAAAGGCAGTAAAGGCAGTAAAGGCAGGGTGTAGTTTTAGTGATGTAAAGAAGATTTGGGGGGATAAACTGTAGAACAAGCAGAAAATTCTCATGCTGCTTCAGTGACACGGCCCAGCAAAGCTACATCAGTGAGGTGAAGCTTCTCGGTGCAGTAACTACTAAAGATGGAAATCCTGAGCATTTAGAACGCTGCAGCTGGTCTGGTCTACAGCCTTCTGAAGCTTTCCCAAGAGACGGCACTGCTGAGATCACTCCACTGGCTTCCTGGTGGAGGAGGAATCAGATACAAAGCTCTGGCTCTCATATTCCAGACTTCAGAGGCCTCAGCTCTTGCCTAGTCTGCCCCTCGGTTGAGAGCTACACTCTGGCACACCAGCTGAGGGCTTTGACTACAGGGCTCTTGACCTGTTCTACCTTCAAATTTAACCACGCCCATCATGATTGTAGTGTTCTTGACCTTTAGTGGAATGAGGTTCAACCATTCAATCTTCTCAGACATTCTGTCATGGTCTGAAGAACTTTTTTAAGGCAGTACCAAGGTTTACCATCTTTCTATCCCCCTTACACTCTCTTGTCAGCTTTAAAAAGAAAGTCTTATTCAAGTCATAGTTGAATTTTTTACATGGTTCAAGCTTTCACCTCATTGGTTATAGATTCTTCCTGCTGGATCTCCAGGTTCTTCCTGCAGAATCTCAATCTTCTCTGTGATTTTGGTTTCCACTCTTTGTAAGTTGCTCTGGACAGAAAGTGAAGCCAGCTGTGCTTTAGTGGACTTCTGGCCACAGATGGCTGCAGCATCACTACGGACTGAGCTCACAATGTCCCAATGATACAACAGTGTTACCCTTCAAGACATCCCTAGTATTTTGACAAGTTTTGATATGTATGGCCTGAACTGTGTCCTAGATCAAATAATTATGGTTCACTGAATGATTTTCCACAAACTGAACCTTGGAAATGGATGTAGGTGTGTAGGACTTAAGTGTAGGACTTTTAGCAGGTTTAATAACACACTTAGTCGCTGTTTAATTTTAATCTATCTCTGTTTGTCTTTGGATCAGTTATGATCAATTATTTATAAAGATATACCTCTACTCGGTGCCGTAGCGTGGCGACGTGTTGAATGCTGCTCTGTCACTTACACTGCACTGTCACTTACACTGCACTGTGACTTACTGTACCATAATAACTTAAGACTACTGCTGCTGCACTGTGTTGTCTCTCATGTCTTTCATGTCCTTACGTCTTTATGTTCTATGTTCTATCTGTGAAGAGGGTGTTCAAGTAAGAATTTCATTGTGCTCTGTACAGTGTACTTTGTACATATGACAATAAACTTCAACTTCAACTTCAACTTCAACTTATTTTCCAGTTCTGTAAAACACATTAACCCACAGAACTCAGAGTGTATCAGTAAACTCTGCCTTCAGTAAATATAAACTGTGTAATTCAGTCTAGAACGGGTGTTTGTTCTCGTATACACTGCCTTTTGCTGCTGCGGGGGCAGGTAATAGCCTAGTGGTTAAGGCATTCGCCCTGCGATCAGAAAGTCCAGGTTCAATTCCCAAGACCGCTAGGGACCACTGAGGTACCCTGAGCAAGGTACTGTCACCACACACTGCTCCCCGGGCGCTGTGTTCGTAGCTGCCCCCTGCTTCACTTGGTGAATGGGTTAAATGCAGAGGTTGTATTTCGTGCTGTTCACACTGTGTGCTGTGGTGTGTTCACGTATGACCGAATTATCACTTTCTCTTTCAGCGCACCGCCACTCTGCCTCTCTCCAGAGCCCCTCCCCCCTGTGGGTTTTCCCCACCCACTTGTGGGAAGGGACTATCCTGAAAGTTCTCTTGGTGTCAAATATCTTGTTTTTTCAGTTTGTTTGTAAAATAAAAGATATTTGTACATTTTTGTCCTTTATGTTCATTTGCATGTGACGCTGTTTAAAAATGTGGTTATTATTATTACATGTTTTTAAAGTACAATAACTTTAGTTCTGCATGACACAGGAACATCAAACAATAGTCAGCATGAAGTGTGACACCTCAAACATCAACTCAAACCAGGGGAACTTTCAGGATTTGTTCTGCAATCTGATGACAGTTTAATATTTCTTGCCCTTTTGGCACGGATCTGTGACCCTCACATTCTAAGGGTTAAAGCACATTTACAATTCTGGCATACTTTTTAACCTGTTAACTTTGAGTGTGAATTATGGGTAAATATAAGAGTATATAAATACACTCTTTATTTATAAGCTTCTTCTAAGAGTTGCCCAGTGTTAGGAGACTGTTCTTTTAAAAGTGCTTCATTAAACCAATGCCAACTTCCTGAGGCACTACCACATCATGACCCAAACTTCCAAATTACTTTCCTCCTTTGGAAGAGGAAAGGTTTGCACAAACGAAACCCTTTAGAGGAAGGAAAGATGATGAATTGTTCTGCCCCTCTCCCCTGTGCACCTCTTTTCCTGAAAGAAAGCTCCCAAAATCAATGGCTCTCAGCTTTAAAAAAAATCAATGGCTTTTCAACAACAGGCTTCTCTACTATTTATCTAGCTCATTTGTTTGGCTGCCACTGCTCTGGTGAGCACATAGAGCCAATTTGGTGCCACACACAGGATGCTGGAAAGCTTTTGCCGTGTCATTGATACCATGGTTGCGTGTGACAGGAATTCCAAATGAACATGGCATCCAGTCCCAGAAAGAGGCTTTCGTTCTCCTTTCATACCCAGCAGGAGGACCTGAGGGCTCATTCACTTCCTTACTCACTCATTATCTCTCTTACGCACTAACTAACTCTCTCACTCTCTAACTTTCTTACTCACTCACTATATCTCTCAATCATACACTCACTCATTTTCCCGCTCACTCACTATCTCTCTCACTCTCTCACCTGCTCACTCTCTTACTTCCTTACTCACTATTTCACTCACTCACTAACTCTCTCACTCTCTCATCTGCTCACTCTCTCATTCTCTAACTTCCTTACTCACTATCTCTCAATCACACACTCACTCACTTTCCCGCTCACTCACTATCTCTCTCAATCTCTCACCTGCTCACTCTCTTACTTCCTTACTCACTATTTCACTCACTCTCTCATCTGTTCACTCTCTCACTCTCTAACTTTCTTTACTCACTCACTATCTCTCTCATTCACACACTCACTCAATATACCGCTCAGTCGCTCTCTCATCTGCTCACTCTAACTATCTTACTATTTCACTCACTCACTAACTCTCTCACTCCCTCATCTGACTGGGGCAGCTGATAGCCTAGTGGTATTACAGGGTGGTGGTGGCTTAGGGGTAGGATAATTGCCTCTGGCGCAAAAGGTCATGGGTTCAAATCCTACCTTCAGCACACCACCACTGTGCCCCTGAGCAAGATGCTCCAGGGAGACTGTCCCCTGTAGTTAAGGAATGGAAGTCGCTTTAGATAAAAGCGTCTGATAAATGGCTTAAATGTAAATATAAGGTCATGGGTTTGAATCCCAAGACTGCTAGTGAGTAACATACAGTACCCACACACTGCTCCCCGGATGCTGTATTCCTGGCTATGCACTGCTTCACTTAGGTTAAATGCAGTTAAAGCATTTCACACAGTTCACACTGTGTGCTGTGAAGTGGTCATGTATGACATAACGGATGCTTCACTTCACTGTCGCTCACTCATTCTCTCTCTGTGACTCCGTCAGTCTCTCTCCCTCACTCTTACTCTGTCATATACAGTACAATACTCACTCATTAGCTCACTAATTGCTTTTTCTCCCACTGTCTCTCTCTCTCTCAGTTCCACCAGTCATTCGGGTGTATCCCGAGAGCCAGGCACGGGAACCTGGGGTCACAGCCAGTTTGAGGTGTCATGCCGAGGGCATTCCTGACCCACAACTGTCTTGGCTGAAAAACGGCATGGACATCGCCACCAAACTGTCCAAACAACTCACACTGCAAGGTGAGCTAGCTGTGGACACTACATTCCTCTTATAACAGTTAGTAATGCCTAGCTCTGACAACAACATAATCTATCTGTAAAGCGCTAGCATGGTGTAGGCTACAGTTTAAAGAATGCTATTCCCACTGCAACATGGTTAAATAGACATTTCTGATCCTAAAATCTGAGTGGCTAAGCCGCATTTTAAATGCTCATCCATGATCAAGTCAAACAACCAGACTAAATAATACTAAAGGTTCTAAATCCCATCATGCCATGAATGAACTATTATTACCATATATAAAAATAACATGAAACCTGCTAAAAGATAGCTCACAAGCTGAAGTGCTTATTTATTAAAAATCAGCATTAGGCTTTGAATGGAAATATTTACTGAATAATTCATTTATATGAACATTTTAAAATGCTATATGAAGCTTATAGTTATTGGTCATACCATTTATTTTAACATCCAGATCGTTTTGTCTCAGCCATGATTTGTTTCCAGTTTAATAATTGCACCAACACAGTGAAAACAACAGCCATACTTTATGCAGAGAACTATTCAAGGACAAGCTGAAGGAAAATGGTTATGCTGTGTAGTGCAAGTGCTTCTTTGACACTGAATATGCTGCCACAATCTAATGGCTATTGTCTGTCCAAGTCATTTATAGAGCTCTAGCACCTTATGGGTATGAATGACTGGCATGTTTGTTATGACCCAGAGCTTATCTCATACCCAGAATCTTCCCAGCAGGTCTATCATCATCAAAAAAATAGTCCTCCTCCACAAAGCCAGTTGTTCAAAGCTAACCCAATGTGACAACTTGGGAACAACATGAATTTTCTGGCTGCTATCAAAAACACACTTGCTTTCCCATTAGGGGGACTAACAGGAGTGGAATTGCTTCAGTTTCAGAGTGTGGAGAAGGGTCCACAGAAGTTGTTGGAGGGAAACATCTATTCTTCATTCAGTCACATCTTTTTAAGGTGTCTACATCACTCTGTTCTTCTATTTCTCTTTTCCTGCCTTGTCTCATTTTCCACCCCCCTGCCCCCATTCAAAACAGCGAATGGAAGTGAGGTGCACATCAGTAACGTTCATTTTGAGGACACCGGCGCATACACCTGCATCGCCCGTAATGAAGCCGGCGTGGATGAGGACATCTCCTCTCTTTTTGTGGAAGACTCTGCCCGGAAGACGCGTATGTTTAAGTCATGATCCTCTTCTCAAATCTCGCTGTAATGAAGCTTCACTTTTTACTATAGTCCTCCATTATTTATTGGACTGCATTAATAGTTGATAGCCTTCAAATGTAATAATAGAACAAGGACTCAAATAAGTCCCTGTGATCAAAAATGCCCTTTTATGTGGCCTCTGGCACGAATGAAAATGTAGTCACCATCAGTAGCTTCATGATCAATGGTCACATCAAACATGGACATTAGAGCCCAGATAAAGTCTATGGATGAACTAAATTAGATGTTTTTTATAAGTAAAAACACCTTTAGCATTGCAGTCTAATATAGAACTTGGCTTAGCTGTACACAAAACTGTGTCCTTATTAACTAAAGAACTTCAGATGTTGCACCTGTTTGAATAATGTCAGAAGCTTTGTAATATTGTTTAGAACCAAAGTAGGTAATAGTTCGTATTCTGCAGATCTCTGGAACTAAATGTGCAAGCTAACCATATAATTGATAAGCTTTGCCTTGGAGCAAAGAAAGATTGACAGAAGCATTCACAATTTAGTTATGAGTGAATCATGGTCACTTTATATGCATAGCCCATTTCAGCTGACCTGTACTTTATTATCTGTTAGAAGATCTTACTCTGTAGACTACATATACATAAGGATGGTTTCCATTGAATAATGGCCGTGAATTAGCCTGGAGCCTGCACAGCTCAGAATGCTAATAGTCTGGGGATTATACTGTTACCATGAACCGTTGAATGCTTATAAATAGAGGGTTTAATCTTGTCGGACCAGGCACATGTAATTCAAGGAAGAGATCAAAGGCTCTTATGATTTTGTGAGATATTTAGAGAAGGAAGTGCGCTTTGTGGTGTGCTCAGCGGTCAAAGGACATGATCGCTCCCCCCTGATTGTCATGTAAGGGAGTTGGGAGATGTAGTCCACAGACAGAGTTCGGAAGGTGGGGCTTTGTAGTTCAAGGGGATGTGAGAGTTTTGAGATTGGCCTGGCAATGCCCTGTACAAACAGAAGGAAGGGTTCCGACATGGGTCAGGCAGCTTGGGACGTGGCCTGCGTTTCGCCTGCATGCATAATGTATGACAGAGCGTTTTCTCTGTACAATGTAGCTCTGCCCACTCATCTGGAGTCTGCTAATCCTTGCACTTTGATCTCTGCTTTGGCGGGAGAACTCCCCCTCCAGCTGGTCCGCACTAGTTTCTTCCTCCTGGCTCGACAATTACAGTCCGCCTTCACTGGCCAGGTCTACAACACCTTTTTATAACATTTTATTAGACTAAACTATTTATTTGGAGAGTAGCACAGCTTGGACCATACGATCAGAAGTTTATTGACTGTTAGTTATAATGGCCACGAAATAAACAGGTATTGCTTTTTTGAATGAATGAGCATTCTGTTCTCCAATCCATTCTCTCAAACTCTTGTGTTGGCTTTTGATCATTCGTGCAGAATATTGCTTTAATGTCAGTGGTACGCTGTAGCACTGTAGAGTATAGTGAAAAAACACATTGTTGTGTTTTGGTTAAAAATGCCTTTTATAGTGTAAACCCTAAATATGCCTCCGATTCTGCTTCCAGAACTTCAGTTTAATGCATTACCCTTAAAGAAAATGTAAAGGTAAATAAATAATCAGAATCAGAAAGCTTTATTGTATAAAAAAACGTAAGCATTAGCAGCGTGTGACAAGCGAAACCACAAAACTCGTACACAAAAGAAATGTTGAAATAATTCTCTACCCACATGTTTAGGGGTTTAGGGGTTTAGAGGTATGTTAAAAGACTAAGAAGAAGAAGACTTCTTCTTCTTCTTCTTTTTATCTGCATAAAACTGAGGAGTTACTCTATATTATTTAGAAATACAACGAACAAGCCGTGTGCAATCATGTGCTCTGATGTGAAAGACAGCATTAATGTTTCTTGTCTGTAAAATGTGGTCGCGCTGTCCTACATTTATACTGAATATAAATGTATAATGCTTGCATGACACCAGTTGTAAATAATGTAAAATACTTATTTATTAATAATTTTGCCCCAGTGTATCAATTTATCTCATCTTCTCAGTCCCATAGATTTAACTCTAGACAGTTATTCTTCTGCCTTAGAAGATGTATAGCCATTAGTGTTGGATTTGGCAGTTCCAGGAATAACTGTAACTGTGGATGAAAGAAGAGATCCAATACCATCAGCTTAGATTTACTTCTACATTATTCCTTGAGCTGCAGAGTGAAGCGCTTAAGCCTGGGACAGTGGCCAACATTACCTGGCACATTCATATGCATTTTCATCACTTATTCCCTCTCTCTTTTAACCAAACAGTGTGATCTAAGCTTTTTGACCGATTTATCGTTTGCTTTACTTATTCCTGATAAGACCATATTTTGTCAGAAGCGAGATTCAATGGAAGGTGCATCAGATTTAAAGGTCGGTCTAGACATGTTTGGTAAATGAAGATAGCTTCATACAAGCAGCTAAATTAAGCATCATATTCAGGTCAGCCTTAAATCATCATACCCCTGCTTAAGTAATCTCAAATCAAATTTGTTCAGTGATCAGTGACCAAAAGTATAGTGCAAAGCTGAAAACAGTATTAGCAGCCACCTGAGAGCTTGGATTTTGTCTGTATTTTTTATGCATTGTCCTAAATCACATATTTAGGTCTATTTGAGATTTCGTAACAAAGTAAGTTAGCAATGAATTAAACATGCAGCTTGCACAATGCTAACCTTGAGCTAACCTCTCATTATCTCTTTGCTAGCTTTGTAGCTCCAGTGGCAAAATTTAAAATGCAGACTAGGCTGAATGATACATCTTGGGTAAGGGTGTACATTTTTGCCTCTTTATCATATGAGCAGTAGACATTCTGAATTCACTGTGTAGGCATTTATTGTGGGAGCTGCAATAGTGAATCACATGTAGAGATCAAAATGAGGAGAATTCAGTCAGATCCCATCGGAGACCCCCAGAGGAGTGCTGTGAAGATGAGCTTTTCAATTTTCTGTAGATATTTTGAAGATTCTATACCACTCATATAGCTGCACTCTTACTGTTCTAAGGCCTGTGTGTGAGTATATACTTATATTCTTATATAGTTTTAGAGAAGCGAAGGAAAAAAGCCCGCCTCTTTAATCTTCAATGTGCTCATTCTGCTCATGGAAAAAAGCATCTCATAAACAGCCTCATTTAATGTGAAAGTGCAGGAAATGTTTCTTTGTGAAGTTTTCTGCGCTCTGATGTAGATTTCAAAACTATTTTTCTGCGTGAGAACCATTACCAGCAAAAGTACGAGATAATCTGGCATGATTGAAATAATGCGAACGCCTCAGGTATAATCATGCTCATCTGTTCGAAAAGAACAGAGGAAATGTCATTACCGTGACAGTTGGAGGGAGAAAAAACACCACGTCTTCAGCGAGGTGAGACCAACATCAGTTTTTCGGAAGCCTCACACAGTAATAATGCGGCTCCCCAGTAGGTGGATGAATAATAGGGCGCCAAGGCGAGGCATCATCTGGGAGGCATGAGACGAGAAGAACTGATGCGAATTAAGAAAATGTCCCAAAAGCTAAAAATATGTGTTGTGTAAGAGACTGCCCTGGAGTGCATATTTGAATTATTCCCTGACATTCCAGCGCTGCTCTTGTCTCACAGAGAGTTTCGAAGCTAGCCAGTCATTTGTCAACCTATCACAGCACAGATACATTGGATTGTTGTTTATCTGGACCTCGCTGTCTGTCTCTTCTCCAGCTCTGAGTTTTGCTGTCAGGAGTATCTTGTCGTACTCTATAATTTGGTATTCCACACTGACACACACTGAGCCCAGGAAAGTAGCACCAGACGCGGGCAGCGGTGAATGTGTCCACTGGCCTGCTGACGGTGTCCTCCAAGCCTCTTCTTCAAAATGAAGCTCTTGGCAAAGGTTCTTTAGGGTGATGCCATTTCGAAGCAGAACCTTTCACTGGAAGAACCATTCCTGTAAACAAGATGTGTGAGTGTGGGCAGTCTTTTTAATAAACCTACACTACCAGTCAAAAGTTTCTGCACACCAGTTGTTGTTTTTTTTGCCTCTTTTCTACGTAGGTCATGAACTGCAGATTTTTATTCATGATGTGTGAACAATAATACCAGAAAATATATCAGATAAAACAAGTGTCCTTTATAACATAGAAAGAATCTGTAGCAATGTATATCTGACATTTCATTAACCCATGTCAAAGTCGGGGGGAAGGATAAAACCCCACGACCCTGAACTGCCTTGTGTAATAAGGTAAGCAGGCACGGGGGGAAGGTCCATTTCCATGGTCTTTATTTCGGGAACTCAGGATACACGTAAACAAAACTCAGGATAAGGACAATG
>JBBPDH010000031.1:10337481-10347616 GCA_037974565.1 Clupeocharax schoutedeni
CTAGTGGCCTTGGGGATCGAACCCGGACTTTCTGGTCGCAGGGCGGATGCCTTAACCACTAGGCCACCCAACTGCCCGGGGAGCTTGAAGTGTCTGAGTGCTTTTCTTGCTGAGATATGCAACTCGAAAGGTCACGTGACAAAAATATCGGGTCCCCTTGTGTGAAAACATCCATAAAAAATAAAAGAAAGGAAAAAAAGGCAGAGGATATTTGCTACTATGAAACTATGAGTTTGGTTCGCAAAAAAAATCTGCGTGTGACTGAATCTGCGAATCCTGTTCTGCATAAAATGGGGGGATTACTGTATATATATATATATATATATATACATTTGTCTAATTAAATTATGAAATATCCATCTTTGATGATATTCAAGCATTTTAAGGAATTCAAGGCCAGACTTGCATTCAGAACCTAAGAGAAAGTATCCTACAGGTGTGCAATGCTCTTACATGAGTGTTATTTTGCGCTATATATTCAGCAAGTCTGGGCCATCTAGCTACTGCCAGATTGCTGCCACTGTTGGTCTCCCAAAAATATTTTCATCCATGATAATTAACACATTTTTTAAAAGTAGAGAACATTTAACACAAACTGATTTCTGAAACTTAAGCAAATCTATTAGAATTGACACATATTCCACATTTCCACTCTTTTTTTTGACAAAATCCTTGCACACACTTCCCTCAAATGCATGTAAAATGAAGGAGCAAATGGCAAGTTTATCCTGCAAAAACTGTGCGTTTAATCTTGTACGTGATTTCTCAGGTTATTCAGATTGAAAATCTGGCCCTAAAGGTTTACTACATCCAGCCTTCTGTGTGGGCTCAAGGATGAGGTTTTTGATTTATATGGCTGGAGAGAAAGCGCCGTTGCCCATGTAAGCTGTTTTCTGAGGGTCTAGGCAGTCTTCTTCACAGAGATTCATGCAGAGTCGTGTAGGGAGACCTTGTGACGCGCTGGCGTTTATCTCCGCCTTGAGTTTACGCACAAAAAAAATTCTGATGTGAGCTTCGGTCCTGTCTTAACCAATATTTCAACTCTGGTCTAATTAGCGCTGAGCTCCCTCTAAACTGGGATGCGAGCAGCTCCCATGAGGCAGTGGTGTGATGAATCTGAACTTCCAAGTTTGATATAAATGAGTTTCTCTCTTTCTAACTATCTGCTTCATCTTTCTCAATTTGGACAGGCTGATAGATGACTGGGAGATTTACGCATGTTCTTAAACGAGCGTTTTCCTCTCGTCTGGCTGTTTCATGTTAGCATAGGATGTTGATAAGGCAGCGGCATTAGAGGCGAGCATGTGTGTGTGTGTGTGTGTGTGTGTGTGTGTGTGTGTGTGTGTGTGTGTGTGTGAATGTAGAGACTCCCTCAGCCTCCCAAGTGCCTCTCAGCATTTATTAGGACATCAGTCACACGTCAGACAATAATGGCAGGCCTCAGCACAAAAGGTGTCTGGGGAGGAATGTTAAAAGAATGTCAATACAGTGTTTCTCCTGCTTACAGGCCATGACCTTGATGTTTAATGCCTCTACTTCCTACATGTAAATGCACAGGCAATAATAGATCATGAAGGCCACAAGCAATTCAATACTGTTAGATGTCAATACAGTGGAGGGAGGGAGCTCTCTGCAGCTTAAGAAGCATAGATATTGGATTAAAACAAGAACGTGCTCAAAGTAGAAGCTGATTTTTCATTTTACAAAATAAATAAAACAGCTGTAACGTTTCATACACTATAGTTCATACACATTGTAATTAGAGTACATAACATTTTTTAGTGCATCATATTGTTATGTTTTGCTCTAGATATCCATTCTTAAAGGATTTCTATGTATTTGATTGGAAGTTCAAGTAAAAGCGAACTAGCCCAGAAACCCCTACAATCACTATCAAAGTAAAATGGACTAAAGTAAGGCTACTGTTTCAAATTCCACAACATTAATGCAAATCATCTAACATCTAATGTCAAGGAAATGTCATTTGTAAAGTAAAGTGTAAAGGCATTGAATGTTACAAAAAACCAAGGGTATTCAAATAAGCACAGTAGGTAAAGTCAAGGAATCCATAAAATGATGTTGTAAGTGGAGCCTTACAGGTCAGGTCAGCACTGCGTGGGATTATGGGCAGCTGTGATATTGTTGTAATATTAATGTTTAGTTTTCTAAACATTTTACACTTCCAGACACAGTAGGATTAGATTTATTGTACTGATGTTTTTGTTATGTCTGAGTATAACTGAAATAACTGCCGTTTCTAAAGGCTACAAACGCTGCGTCCCATATTTTCCCAGATTGGAGGAAAGTTAAAGGAGGAGTTTCCATTTCTGTGCAATGTTGGAAACAACAGCCTTTTTCACAGACCAATTTTAACTTTGTATGAATACAGGTACCCTGAACTTCTTAATGCAATTATCACACACTCAGTCAGTGCAGAAACACACGGTGGGTAATTGCAAGCAGGGTGACCACAGGTAGCTCCGTCTCCATGGCGGCAGACATGGTGGGTTGCGTTAGAGTGTTTAGTGGGCCTCAAGCAGAAGGTTCCTGTGTTAGAGAGGTGAGAACTCTCTCGTATGATGACCAGAGAGCTGCGATGTGTTTTCCGTGGCAACAGGGTTGCTCAAGTGCTATCAGGCCTAATCAGTGCTATCAGGCCCAACATTAATCAGTAACTGCCTCATGGATACTGAGAACAACATCTAATTAAGTCTTCCATGCTGTGTTCTGCTATACAGCTTGAAAAGACCACAGTCACTATGAAACCAAATGTCTTATTTTTATCCCTTAAAATGGCCTTTTGAAATTAGTGCACAGATTTAGGCTGATTAAGGGGTAAAAGTACTAAAACCTGGCCATACTTTTTAAAAATTGCCCCAGAAATAATAGAACCTCCTGAATTAAAGTCTTAAATTTAAGATTAAGGTGTTCCACACTCATGCCTTAAATCTAATTTTAAGGTAAAATTAGGCGGTCGGTTTCACAAATTAAAGGCCAGTTAATTTAAATGTTTGGTGTATTTTCAGCGGTTAAGGTAAGGTTAAGCACATTTTAAGTACCTTGTGTTTTTTTTAGGGAGTTCAATGAGAAAAGTTTAGTATTTGTGATAATTCCTACATTAAGAGTGTATTATGTATTTGAAATTAGGTTTTTTTATACTTACTCTACACCCTACAGCAGTAAAATAGTTTTGAGGGTATGATTTTCTGGTTTAAAGATAAGGAACTGTATCAAAAACTACAAGGGCTTTGGAGCAGATACAGTCGGGTGGGCTGTTTAATATGTTTTTCCTTTTTTCCCCACTAGCTGACTAATGTAGCATGTTAATGTTACATCTCACATCTCTAGATCTGTGCTTTATCTCATTGAGGGCATTCTTAATAACCGCATGCCATATTTGCACAGTGCATCCTGGGTAATGTAGTGAGAGAACACTGATGAACAAAAATGCAAAACACTGTGTATCTGATAAGCATGCTGTGTTGCATTACACTGCTTTACATAACAAGTAACATACCAAATGAAACCTTTAGGCTAGAACAGCCCTTTTTTGCATAGTGACAACAAATGTGACCGCTTCTTCTTCAGGTTAAATGAGGTTTTTCCAAAGTTGTGTGAAGCATCTTTACTATGAGATAATGCATAGAAATAGCATGTATAGATGCAGCCAGTGGAATTAAACCATTAATGAAATGTGAGAAAATTGTGTTTTTCTTTTTTAAAGCTATCAAAGTACAGAGATGTGCAGATTTTTTTTCTTATTTCAGCTCTTTTTAAAGCACAGTCACAGAGCTGGGCTGTGGTTTTGAAATCTGCACATGGGTTTTCCTAAGCCCAAAGCAACTCAGGTCTTAATGCCCACTTCAGCTAAATCCACAGAGTCCACAGAGGACTAGACTACACCATATGTTTCGCAGCGATATTTTAAGGGCACTTTCAGATGATAAGCGTTTTGTGCCTCACTCACCGCAAGGCTGTGTGAACGCTGCCACTTTTCTCATCGTTGTGCTTGAGCGGCGCTATGTCTTTGGGCTACACCTCAGCAGGTCTGAACACCAGCCATTTGACTGAATGTATCCACATGCTAAACATGCAACTCAGTTTAAAACAAAAAGGCTCTGCCTGATGTCTTTATGTCAACAACATGAAGACCCAGCAGAAAGGAACGAGTCACACATCACAGGTCATAGGCAGCACACACTGTCTCACTGGCTGCTCTTTTGGAAACAGTCAGTGACAAACTGGGTTAAAGTTGAACTTTTAGTGGAGCAGCAAGATGCCAAAATGGACCGGCAGGGTACCAAATCCAAGTGGTGTGTGATGCTTGGTGACAATGCCATGAAACCACTACATTGGACTCATATAAAACCACCTTAACCCACTAATGTCATGGGAAAAAAACATATAATAAAAATAAGAATAACCACTACTGGGGTTTTAAAAATGTGGGTGGGGAAAAACCACAGAGGTAGGGAGAACGGCTGAGCAACGGTGCAACAAGAGAAAACAGCAAACAGTGAGCGTGTAGGAGAACAAACACTGGTTCTAGACTGATTTACAATGTTTATATTTACTGAAATCTACTTTCTAGTTTCTCTTGCTCCTCTTTAAACTTTATTGCCTTGCCTTTCAATACAGTCTGGTAAATTGTAGTAACCTGGTGTCTTTTGTCTTTTTTTCATTTAAAGGAGGAAGTCTGTCCAAAAATAAACGGGGAGGAGGACCAGAAGTGCATGTGGACATCGGCAGTGAACGTGAAGGATAAGTTCATCTACGCCACCCAGCCACTGCTGAACAGAGTGCTGATTGTAGACATCCAATCTCAGAAGGCCGTTCAAGTAAGTCAGCGAATCAATGATGATTGCTTCTACAAAAGGGTATTCTGGGAGTGTACTTCAGGCTTTGTCTCCGATTTATCTAATGAAGCTGTGGTGGGAAGTGGTCCTCTGATACCAGCAAACACCATTTACTTGCATAATTCATGTACTGAAAGACTTTAAGTGTATGACTGTTTCTACATACAATTTGGTGCGGATTCTCAGAGACATATTCCAACATCTAATGAGCTCATTTAAGCCATAACACCATTCCTCATGCCATGCAGGGCAGTTTGAGTTGATTCTTATAAATGCAAGCACTTAATTTCCATGGTAATCATGCTGTGTCCTATTCTCAGTGCCAGCATGAGCCGTAAAAAACTTCTCCCTGCCAGTTTCAGAGGCTTGTTTGGGTGAATTTGAAAGTGCTTGCTGGTTCTCTTTGCGGAGTCCATCCTTTGTTCTGAGGCAACACGGTTCATGTTAAAAGAAAGATACACTGATAGAAGATTTTTCTTTTATAAGCTTAAAACGTACTCGACTGACTGGTCCAAGCCTACGTTGTGGTCTTTGTGGAACTGTGATGCTTTATTCCCAGCCCCCTACTCCGCAACACACAAACAAACTCTTGTTTTAGAGGCTGGGAACTCAGCCTTTGTGCTTTTGTATGCTTGTTTGGCACTCAGATATGG
This sequence comes from Clupeocharax schoutedeni, assembly GCA_037974565.1. Lineage (NCBI taxonomy): Eukaryota > Metazoa > Chordata > Actinopteri > Characiformes > Alestidae > Clupeocharax > Clupeocharax schoutedeni. Next base: position 10,342,991 of record JBBPDH010000031.1, read on the forward strand.
TTGTGCATGGTTGAAAGATCTATTTGCTGTCGAAGCAGAGTGCCTGTTTGCAACCATGTCAATTGTAGCCTATTGAGACAAAGTGGGAGGTTTATAAGCTTGCAAGAGAAGACTTTGCTAGAGGCAAGTGCATGGCTAAATTTAGTATGATGTCTAGACAAGGGACACCAAGTCATCTTTCTACCAATAGATGGAGGACACACATCATTTCTCGATGAGTGGATCACAGCGATGCTTCCTGAATTGTTGCCTTTTAATCTGACGCTAGTTCTTTTAGAAGGCCGAGGCTCCGCCCAAGACCAAAATTTTCTGAAGTTTGAATGCTTTTGGAAAACATTAATACAGACCCAGATATAAGCCACAGATTCAGCACTGCATCTTGCTAGACAGCTTGTTGACCGTGCACACTTGGGAGGGGGGAGTTTTGGACCGAGCAAGAAGCAATGTTGCTCTGACCAGAAGTATGATTTATGGCCTCCAACAACTGCAGATCAGTTTCAGAATGTCAATCAAGCCAGTAGCTTTTGAGATGTCTTAACTTCTTTGGCTTCAGGGTATCACCACTGCCTTTCTGCTCAAAACTAACTGGCAGTACCTGGGTGGTTGGGAGGAAGCTGGCAGGAAGCTGGCAGATGTGTCAGGCAGATAAATCTGGCTGTCTCTCTTGGCCAACACCCTGATTGATGCCAGCGGGTGTCTCCCTCTCTCTCTCTCTCAGTCTCTCGGCCAGGCTTCCAGAGACAACCTTTTGGAGTCACATGCTCATTATTTCATCACCTGGAGATTTGGCTTCATTATCTCCGATTATCAAGTGCTAATTAGCCACCTGATCCAGCCGAGGCTGAAAGATAGGAAAGTGCATCAAGTGTTTGCCTGTTTGTGCCTACTAACATCTTACTGACCTTTTTTTTTTTTTAATGGTTTTCCCTCATTTTTAGTCTATATTTACTTGCACAGCCTTCAAGGTGCTATCCTCATAGAATAATGGCTATTGCAATGGCAATGTACGCAATATGGAAAAAATATCTAATATTTTGCTGTTGGAATGAACTAAAGCATCAAGGCTAAGAACTCTAAGTGTTTCTTCAGCACTTGCAGGAAGTCAATATTTGGTAATAATAAATACATAATGACTTAATGAGCTGCCAACCACTCCACGCTAAACTGGATAATGTTGTCTCCAAGGTCTTTTAATAAGTGGTCTTTTAATGATACATGCAGTTATGTCCCGCAATTACTTTGACATATCTAGGAAAGCATTTATTTATTGTAATAAAGATGCCATCATATTGCTTTACGTTTACAATACCGTGGCCTGACCCCTGCTACTTACATTGACAAACATGCCGTTAACAGTTTATGGCAGACGTCATAAGCTGTAGTGGCAATTATTATAAAATGTTCTTTCCATTGATGATGATTGCCATGACAGATTTGTATCACTTGTGTCACATCCACAATTAAGGCCATGACATCAAATATATTGTCATCATGACAGTTCGTAGTAATGGATGTCATGGGAGCTTATGACATCTGCCCTGACATGTTTATGGCATTGCAATGTCTGTTATTTGATAGAACTATAATGCTATCCAAGATGTTGTACCTTGTATATTGGTTTGTTGTATGATTAACAGAATCTAAAGGCAGGTGGACGTTTTAAGGTTTTGTTTGAATGAGTTTTAAAATGACTATCTGAAAATCTGGCCAGTGTTGTGCAACACTGCAGACTTCACATGTGGTGAAGATTTTCTATTGGAGCCAGAATAATCCTCTGAAGGACAAGAGACATGTAGTGGAACTGAAGCACAATGTGCACATCTGTTCTCCCTGATGATTGCATGCATGGAGACTCGAGTCTGAGTCAACAAGCACCTATCTTTCTCCATTCCACACTTCTCTCCTTCCTGTCTAATACTATACATAGCCAAATTAAAGTGTGTAAAAGGCTCTCAGTGGGAAGCTTTTCACAGTTGACGCAGTATTAAACAAATATCCACTACCCATCTGATTTGTTGCAACACATTTTTGAAATCTGTTCAGTGCCACCATAAAGAGCAGAATTCTTTTTCCGTTGACGGGGATAAAAACAAGCATTTGCTTGTCACAGTGTCTATATGTGTTTGCATGATGAGGTGTGTGAAAATCATAAAAACGGCATTTTCTGTTCAAAATGAGTTATTCACTGAAGACGATCCCCCAGCAGGTGACTGGAAATGGGTACAGACTGATAGCAATTATCCCAGAGTAGCTGAACAGTTGTTACTGACAGTGCTCCACTGCAAAATATGGCTCTGTAACTGAACTCATAAAAACCCACCATCTGCTCTTCGGAAAGCAAGACTCTTGGCCCCCAAGTCTCGCAACTGTCTAAGCATTGGGCCTGTCATCAGCAGATGAGTTCAGACCCGGCAGTCCAAGAGACCATAACAAGCCTCATTCTTCCTGTGTGTGGGGGTGTGGGTGTGGCCCTCCCTCTCCCCATCACACAATGCAATTCTGGCTCGTGTGTGTGTCTGTCATCTGACACAAAAAAACTGGCCGTTAGCGTTCTCCTCTAAGAGTGTTTTCGGTTGCATTAGTGTCAGATCTTAAAGATGCAGCAGTATCAGGCTAGTGAGTAGAATTAGACAGAAACAATTTTAGCCAGGAAAAAAAATAATAAATAAATAAACAAACAAGAGGCTTTCTCTAACGGTTGAGTGGCTTCCCAAACAGGTGCAAAGAGTGTTAAAATGCTCAGGGCCTTTGTACCCTATAATGATTTTCAAAACCAATGAACCAGAAGTAAAGCAGCTTCTCTTCATGATCCAGATGTTAAATAAATGGAAAAAATTTGCTTTCAGCTCTTAATCATCTGCGTTCTTCTTACAGTGAGATTTCACTTCATTCTCTTTTGCTGTTTGCAGACAGTGAACACGGATCGGGTTCCAGTCAAGCTCCATTATGATAAATCTCATGATCAGGTGTGGATTCTGAGCTGGGGCGATCTGGAAAAGAACTTCCCGACTCTCCAGGTAAAACAAACAACAGACTGGAACATTTCAACAAGGTAGAACTGTGCTGCCTAAACACTTTACGAGCCCTAGATTCATTTTGGTTACCTTTAGTCTGTCACATTGGGTGCTCGGGGAGTGAGGCAAGGCGCAAGAGTGCAGGTTCCATTGATGGAATTTATTTACAAAAACGACACAGATGCTACATAACGAAAACAAAAAGCCACAAGGGGCTAACAGAAGTACAACTAATAGCAGACACATCAGGAGGGGACCACATGCAGGAAACATGAGGGTATACACATGAGGGTTGACCAGCAACTGGAAAATTAACTGAAATACAAAACCCACTCAAACAAGAACATAATACACAATCACAGGACACCTGACACTGAGACCCTATACACAAACATACACGGGGCGGTGCACGCTGTGACGGCATGGCTGAGACCTGATCTGACTGAATTTTTATTGGTGCAGAAGAGAGGCTCTGCGGACCGGCAGGAACCGGGGAAACGCTGCTTTAGTCCCATCCATTCACAACAAACCACTGTGAACAGTGGATATATGTAAATACATTGTTTTATGTGACAATACTAAACCTGTGATGGAGTGAGTGGTCCATTTCGAAATTATAGCAAACCCTGCATTCCACATCACCCATCAAATGAGGAAAATGTGCCCTAAAATGCCTTTGGCATGTTCTTCTCCACCAAGCGTGATGGAACAGTTGATCAGACCTAATGACTTCAAGTGCTACTTGTTTGTTTATTTGTTGTTTCTGTGCATGATGCATGTGGGTGACTCATATCACATTGATTAAAATGTATTTGTGCACAGTGTGTTGAATCGATATGGACCACTTTAATATGAGAACCATAAATGTGGAATGGTTGGAAAAAAATGAAATTGAATTGAGCAAAAAGATTTGAAATGTGAATGTAGCCTTAGTCTTAAATCCATTTCCCTGTTCCTGTATTTAATTTTCCCGTCATAGAAGGTCAAGTAGACACTCTTGCCAAAGGCAAGATGCTGAAAAGGCCATTAACATCTTAACAGCAGGATTCGGCAACATAGGATAGTTTGCATTCCACGCTATCCATAAATATGGCAGTGACTTTTAAACTCGAAGCCCTACTTCTTTCACTGAGGCTCTCATGCCAGGGTGGTAGACTTACATCATCAACTGCATAAATGCATCATCAACTAATGAAATTAAATGAAATTACAGAAAATCAATATGTGTGCGCTGCATGATAATATGCAGTAATTAAATAATATCATCTCATAAACTAGCAACAAATCTTTTTTTTTCTCTCTGATTAGATGACTTAAGTGTAAGTGTATTATGCTCATTATTAGAACAATTACATTTGTCAATCTCACTTAGAAATGTTAAATTATTTTTAATTATTTATGGCAGAAAACAAACACTCATCAGACTATAATTGTTATTGTGTCAATAGTTATGATTTTAAATCACTTCTTTCTTTCACCTTTCATGCCACACGTTCATGCTTTTAACATGAATTTAAGCTGACATGAATTTTACCTTGACATGAATTTAAGCTGTTTTTCAAGTAAGAAACAGTTGTGGACTTCTTAAGCACTGTTGTACGTCGCTCTGGAT
>JBBPDH010000031.1:10358480-10371653 GCA_037974565.1 Clupeocharax schoutedeni
TTCACCTCCAACTGGTCTCAGTGTGAGAGGAGAGAGTCGATTACAGCAGTGTTTTATACTTTTCCTCATTAAATAATGTGTGATTCAGCTGATCACTAATCAGTCCCTCATAAAGCAGAACATGGTGTTTGTGTAGGAATTTAACAGACATTGGACTGGAATGGGTTCACATTCATAGAGATGCTGATTTAAAAAGAAATTGCAGTGATCTCTTGTTTTTTTGGTGCTGTATGTCATTAGAGGAACGTTTAAAAGGCCAGATAAAGAAAGCTCTTCTCAAGCTATGCTTGAAGTTCTTCTCAGAGTTACATTCCTATTGAACTGGTGTCTTATATGATCAATAGAGACAGATGAGATCATACAATAAGTTACTCATTCATCACAAACTTCCATAACAAGCGAGTCAGCAGGGACACAAAGACATGTTCCTGCAAGTGTATCAGAAACTCACTAATTTGTGTTCTTTGTGCCATAGGACTCGTTTGTCAGGAGGAAGCTTTTCAATACTCCAGAGCTTTTTTTATTATAACACAAGAGTGTTGTATAAAAGATGCGAATAAAGAAGTCAAACAGAACAAAGGCCTTTCATGAAGTGATTAAATGATGATCATTTAAGTTTTTGTACCACAAGTTATCGTCCTCCCTGTCGCTTTTAGACACGCACTCACACACATTGAACAGCCACTCATGCATTTATCAGTTAGCTAACCCTAACCCTAACATTAAAACCACTGACAGGGGAAGTGAATAACACTGATTAATGTGTTACAGTGGCTGTCAAGGCAGTAAGTGATCAGTCAGTTCTTGAAATCTGTGTGTTGAACACAAAGAAAATGTGCAGACATAAGGATCTGGGTGACTTTGACAAGAATCAGATTGTGATAGCTTAAAGACTGGACCACAGCATCTCCACAACAGCAACTGAATACCTGAAGGTTCCCAGTTTGTCCCAGTGGTCGGTGCCTACTAGTTCACTGGTTATAAAGAAGGACAACCAGTGAACCAGTAAACCAGCAGCAGGGCCATTGGCCTGTTAGGCTCGCTGACGGTGGTGGTGGCCTATGTGGTAGGATACTTGCCTCAGGACCAAAACGTTATTGGTTAGAATTCTACCTGCAACACACCAAACCTAAGTTCCGGACCCTTAACCTCAAGTTGCTCCAGGGAGACTGCCCTGTAGTTAGGGATTGCTTTAGAAGTCTGCTGAATGTTGGTGGCGTAGTGGGTAGGATACTTGCCTCTAGACCAAGAGGTCATGGGTTTGAATCCTACCTTCAGCAATGCCACCACTGGGTTCCTGAGCAAGACCCTTAACACCCAAGTTGCTCCAGGGAGACTGCTCCCCGTAGTTAGGGAATGGAAGTCGCTTTGGATAAAAGCGTCTGGTAAATGTAAGTGAATTATGTAAATGATGCCCATGGGGCTATTCTCATTTGATCCTACAGAAAGCCTAGTATTGCACAAATTGCTGAAAAAATTCTCACTGGCAATGACAGAAACATTTTAGTGCCAATGTGTGGGGCTGCACAGATTCAGACTGGTCAAAGTGCTTGTACATGCAAACCATACAATGGGCATGTGAGCATCAAAACTGGAGGTCAAAACGGTCAGGTGTGTCTGTGTTGCTTATCTGGGGAAGAGGTGGCACGAGGATGACCTTTAATGTGAGCATGGAATTAAAGTTCTCCGTCGCTATGCTGGATTTCCGTCAACTGAGGGCACTAACGGTTAATAATGAGATGCAGATACGATGGGGGAAAAATTGGGAACGAGGGGTGGAGCTGAACAAGCTTCAGCAGACAAAGTTCTGGAAAGGCTGTCTTTTTATTTGGTTTAATTACGATTGAATTATTTTTTTCTAAAGATAAAAATAAACATTATGGTTTTGGCAGTTCCCTTAAACATTGATGGCTACGGAGTAGCTACTGGCTGCGAGCTGTTTCTCGACGCTCAACGGAGCCAAAACTCAGAAGCTCGATATTCAGGACAGTGGCTCCAGTGTTGCGAGTACTGCGAGAGCTCATGCTTCATTAAAAATAAATAAATAACAGCAGTTTTTCTTGCTGTTAACAGAGGAATGGCAGTGGGAAGTAGTGCTGTGTAGTTCGTGATCTTTTAAGTGAACGTACTGAACCGAATCATGTTCACCTAAAATCTCCCTCCGCCCCGACAACACTCACCATCACCCCCCCCCCTTTGTTAACGAACCCCGTCAATGCCCCCGTCGTCTCTTCCGTCAGATTTTTTTTTTCTTTAATGAGAAGAGGGTGACACTCCAGACAATGTTCTGCTGGGTTCTGACATTCATGCCAATGTTACTTTAACATGTACCACCTACCTAAACATTCTTGCAAATCAGGTATTCCACCTTCATAGCCTTTTTATTGTCAGTGGTCTCTTTTGGTAGGATGATGCACCCTGCCCCACTGCAAACATTATTCAGGAATGCTTTCAGAAACATAAGAAAAAGTCAAAAGTGTTGTCAAATGTATGAGATCAATGGAGGTCCCATCTTGCAACTTACCAGATCTGCTGCTAATATCTTAATGTCAGAAAACGCAATGGGCACGATAAGGATCTACCCAAGATTAGGCATGTTGTGGCTGATCAGTGTACATAGAGTATGTATCCACTTCTTATATTACTGTGTTCAGTTCCTGGCAGTCATACAGAGTTAAATGCATACCTACAGAAATCCCATTCCATTTAAGTCTGTAGGGTCTAATCCAACAACGGTGATTACACTGCAAGGTATAATCTTCCTCACCCGTCAGTCTCATTTCTTGTCTGAATGACAAGTGCAGCAATATGCTGCTACAGTATACCACACTGCACCCCCGCTATACTCCTGCTATTCTCTCAGGCAGCACTTTGCATTCTGTGGCCTTGAACTGCCACTGAACTGGCCAAGCTCATCACCCTTCCCCAGAGCATTTAGTTCACTCACACACACACACACACACACACACACACAAACACTCACACACAGAGGCCTACCCTGGAATGCTAATTTCACTCAGGACAATGGCAGGCCTCTGGAGGAACATGCATCATCATCAAAAGAGGTCATGCTGGACCTGATCACGGAGGCTCAGTTTAACTTCCTCACTCGTCCTACCACACTCTCTCTAATCTCTTGTCTCTTTACTTAATAATTACCACTGCTGCTCTGTGTAGTTACGGCGAGGCAGTGAAGAGAGAGGGAGTGATGGCATAATGATTTTGTTTGTTTACAGTTGGAAACAGTTCAATGCATCGTGAAATTTTAAATTTCACCATGAAGAAAAAAAAACAAGGTCCATCTGTTGGCTATTACGTACATTTTGCAGAAGGTGTGAATGCTTTTTCTGCCCTTCTTGAAACTGAATTGAACTCTGAAACGCATGAATAAAACATGCAAAAAAGGGTAAAATAGCCTTTAGAGGTACTCCGAGGCAGAACGATAATGCATTGCTGAAAGACAGAATGTGTAAGACTACATGACAGCTGCGTAAATCTTTAATGACAGCTGACATAAACCTATAAAGCCTTTTATAAAGGCTTATTCCAAAATGCATTAGACATCGTGGCTGAGGTGAAATGACATGAGAATAGACAAAAGCAGCTTTCATAACAACTGACATTTGTAGGAGTGATAACCTTCATAACCGTTTATGTAGGTTTATGTCAGTTGTCTTGAATGGTTTATGTGACCTCATGAGCTCTGGGCTTCAATAAAGTGCTACCACCAGAATTTCTTCATAAGATTTATGTGAGCCCAATATTACATGGGTCTATGAATATGAGGTATAATATTATCTCGAATATTTGAATATATTTACATACTAATTAAAAAATCTCAAGATGTGTTTCCTTCGATAGTTATATACATTATTATTATTGTCATTACTGTATTAAAATGTATCATTCTCAGTCCCTGCGGCAGCCTGAGTCATTTCTTTCTGTTCCTGACAGATAGCTCGCTAGCCAGCACACTCAGTAATAAATGCAGTGATGAGCATGCTAGCTGGCAATCTACATCAATAGAAATAAGCATTTAATGGCACTGGGAGTTAAAGACCAAAATTATTGCCTCAGTTTAGAGTTTTAATGCAGATAGCTTGGAACTGACTCTACACAGCCCCATCTTCACCTACTGCTGGCAATTCACCAGGACTTCAACAGCAAAGTCTTACAAGTCTTAAACGGCTGTATTTGTGTGACATGCACGGATGTTGGCGTAAGTGGTATGCATGTGCAAGAATGAATGTGCAAGATGAACAGTAAAATGCTCTGCAGTTTTTTCGTTTTCATGGTGCAAAAGCGTACCTCTCTCTAATCAATACAACTCAGGTAAGGAAAAGGAAAATAAGAAAAATAAGAATTACGTTTGAAATTCAAAGTGTGTACTGTATGGGGGTTAAGCATTTTAGCCAACCAGTTTATGATATACATGAAAAAGCATAAAAGAGGCAATTCATTCATTCATTCATTCATTCATTCATTCATTCATTCATTCTGTAGAGTATTTATGAGGTCAGACACTGATGTTGGACGAGAAGATCTGCCTCAGAATCTTTGTTCCAGTTCATCCCAAAGGTGCTGGATGAGGTTGAGGTAAGGGCTCTTTGTGGGTCAGTCAAGTTCTCCCACACTGAACTCTTCCAGCCATGTCTTTATGGAGCTCGCTTTGGGCACTGGGTCACAGTCATGCTGGAATAGAAAAGGTTCTTCCCCAAACTGTGTCCACAAAGTAGGAAGCATGAGGTTGTTCAAATTGTCTTGGTCTGCTGAAGCATTTAGATTACCCTTCAATGGAAGAAAGAGGCCTTGCCCAAACCCTAAAACACCCTAAAACATTAGCCCAAATCCTAATACTTTTGTCCATATAGTGCATCTCATTCAGTAAGCATTCCAGACTAAAACACTCACTCTATCTTCAGTGTGGATTGTGGGGATAAATACTGTAGGCTGAATAGGGGATTTAAGTAGATGACTTCACAAAAACAATTAATTTGATCAGCTTAGTTTCCACATATGGACTAAAGGAGGAGGGAATGGTACACTTTGAAGTTTTAATAGTGTTTTCATAAAGAATCAGATTTATTCATATTTTTAAAAAAGCGAGTAAAAGATCATTTCCCATTATATGACCCCAGAGCAGATATTTATCTGAAGTTTTATTGGATTAAGTCCTTGCAGATCGTTACATTGTTTAAAGTAACGGTTGCCAGATTTAAAATGCCCAGAATGGAAAAGGACTCTGTTGTAAAGAAATTATTCTTAATTGATAAGGCTTAAAGGATCAGTGACCTCTGTGCAGATCATGTAAGCCAGTTATCTCTCTGCATGCTGTGCTGCATCTTGGCTAAAAAAAATTAAAAAATATATAAGAAACTATGTAGTTAAAGCAGAAAAGGACAAATGAGCATGACAGTAAAACAAAGGTCAGCAATGGTTCCTGAACCAAAGAAGCTCTAAAATGGAAGGAATTGAGATTTTTTTCTGCTCCATTCTGAGATTATGCTCTACTGGTAATCATTGAATATTTATGACAGCAGAAGGAGAATTATAGTCATTATTGTTAGCACCGCTTCCGGACTTAGATACTTATGCAATGCTGAGGAAAGGGTTCTATCACACATTTCTGTGCCACATTTGTTTACGTCTGATGGCACACATGTAAGGCTGTAGCGGCTGTTGTTATTTCCAGTTCCTGCTTAAAGGCCTCATGAAGCTCGAACATCATCTATATTGAGGTTTATGAAAAGCCAGGCTTCCAAACTTCAGCTGAAAGTTGCCGAAGTCTAACTTCGAGCGGCACTTCTGCAGTGTTTTTGGACCAAAAGCGCAGACAGACAATGAATAAACAATGACTGGGTTAAATATGCATGATTTAAGGCCTCAAAATGAGACTTCTTTCTCCTCCTCCACATTGGCCGCATTTGCATCTAGGTGCTCCTCAGGGACTTCTCCTCGACTCGACAAAATGATGAAAAACTCTTCGGGAAGCAGCTCCTCTCTCACAGGGGGGACATGTAACAGCAGCAAAATGAGATGCAGGGACTACAATGCTTTGCAGAAATGACATTTGCCAGATTAATTGAATCTGAGCTTGATGAATTAAAGAACAGTCTTACAAATTATAATTTGTAATTCACTTAACTGCTCAGGCGTGTGAATCTGGTTTTCCGGGCCCAGCACAAAGCTCTTCAAACTCAGTTTGTGTCATTTCTGAAGAACGTCCCCGACTTTCTTGTCACGGAGAATTACTGAGACACAGTACTTCTGAAAAGTTCTTCTGAAAAAAGATATCATTAGTTGTTTGCCTATATACAAATAACTTCAAATAGAATTAATGGGGAGTTGCATTAAATTTCTCTCTCTCTATCTCTCTCTCTCTCTCTCTCTCACTCACTCTCTCTCTCTCTTTCCCTCTCTATCATATGAAGGGAACCAACACAGGAGCTTTATAACACATGCATAATCGTGCTGAACACCATTTTTGGTTGAAAACTTTTGTATATTTACAAGAATGGGGGCAGTCTGTCAGAGGTCTAAGCTAATATGTATATATATATATATGTGTGTGTGTGTATATTCTCTGAAAATTTGGCAGAAAGAATAAACAGAGGAACTGTTCAGACCGTGGACATAAAGAGAGGAACAGACATGGAACCAGTCATATTTAAGAAGTTCTGCAGTTCTAAAGTGAACTATTCACAGCATGGGTTTGTTGTTCGTGCTCCAAGGCTGTGTTGCTGTTCTGATGGAGTAATCTTTGATCCCCTGAGGATCCACCATTTAGTCTCTTGGAAGATAAATGCCCCAACTGTTGGGGCTATGTGAACTGTCCCTATCTGAAAATGTCAAGCGGTGCTTTGAAATTTCAGAGGTAATATAAGAACTACTGGCAAGGACAGATCCTGCACACTGCTCTAGAGTACTGTGACTTCTTGTGTGTGCTCGGGAGAACATACTACTTAAATTAAGCCTTTATAGTAAATCATCACATAACTTTACCAAAATCACCTGTAAAAAGTTTATAACTATTTTATCTAATGCAGGATTATTCATTTATAAGATCTATTGTTACTGAAAATCATAAGACTTTTGTTAGACTTTTACAATTTCGGTTTTCCGTTCTGTCCACGGATTGCTAATACAGGGTTTATGTCTTCCTCCAAAATACAAACTTTTTTGCAAATCAGAGAAGGACTGTTGATTCTGCAAATCATAGAGAGTTTATTACAGCAAGTTATCGAGTTAAAATTACTAATAAGGTATATGAAGCAAACAAAAGAAACAAACGGAACAAGTGTTGAAACTATTGTACATATTTATAATATTTGAATGTGCAAATAGAACATAGACATAGATGAGTGTTTACACTGAGCTGATTTACGCTCCCAGACATGGACGGGTGGATGAGAGTGGTAAACAGCAGTCTGATGTAAATTATATCAATGAGCCAGGTCTCTATGCTTGAGGCCTAAATGAAGATGCAGCATAATCATAAAGAATTTATTTGTTTTCTAGTTGATCCCGCAGTTTCAAACAGCTCCCAGAAGGCCGTCAAGACATTGCAGGTGACAAACCTGCAGGCCTTTATAAAGATGCATGCAATAATAGATATCATAAGATTCACACAGTTCATACTTTTACTACTGTTCTCAAGTTGATTCTCAGATAGTAAGCGGAAAATGTATTTGCTGGTTGTATAGCCATTCTATAGATCTGCGAGTCATAGTAACCATTAACGTACACTAGTGGTTTTCAGAACAGTGGCAAGCCTATTAAAGAGTGTATGACAATGGTGGATGCTAGTCAGTTGATCACTATGAAACGACATTACATTACATTACATTACATTTATATTATATTTGGCAGATGCTTTTACAGAGCGACTAACAATATGAGGACACGTTCAAGTTTCAGGACAGTGTGAGAACCAAAAGGGGAGTTCTAAAATCTTTAGGTAGGGAATAGTGCAAGGAGAGGAGATTTTTAAACTGATGAGTCTTTAGGAAGTTTTGGAAGCTTGAGCGGGATTCTGCTGCTCTTGTCGGCTTAGGCAGCACATTTCAGCCGCTCTGCTCCCAGCTCTGGAATTCACTACCACAGAACCACAGAAACATCAATTCATTATCAAACTTTAAACCCACACTTAAAACCCGTCTGTTCAAGCATGCGCTCTCTCTCTGATTCCTGTCAGTAATTATTGTTTTTACTGTTTGTTACACTTGTACAATGTCCTTGTGTGCCAGAAAAGCACCTACAAATATAATGTACTATTATTATTAGAAAAATGAATTTAAAATATGTACATATATATAACTGTAAAGATAATTTATTATTTTAACAGAAGGGATGGCCAAACTGTAGTGCTGTAAAACAAGCAACACACTGATGGTGGCAGGTTAACCAGCGGGCTGCTGTCATGGTATCTGAAGCGAAGAGACACAGCAAACAGCAACAAACCTTCAGAAAGGCATTATTTATAACTGAAAAGCACAAAGTTCAACTCAAAACAGTCCACTAGCTTGAGGCTCCACCACCCAGTAGTTTCTCTACTCCTCGGTTCCTCCCCAGTTCCTGTGGGATCCCGTACAGCCCTCGCTGTTCAGACCAGGATCTCTTGAACTGTCCTCTGGTCAGTGGTAAGTGCCTACATGCAGCCACTGACTTTACAACTGCAGCCGTCTCCACCAATCACAGATCTTCTACCTGCTTTGTGAGCTCCTAATTTTCTAATTCTTAATTATGCCACTTTATTTTACCTTTAATTAGTTCCAGATCCGTGACAGTTTAGTGATATGGAAGTTCTCCCTCTTAATGTTGACAAGCCAGTGGGACAGAACAATGTCCTGATACACTACTCTTACTCATTTCAAAACTGTAACAGCATGTTCTCAGCTCTGTGAAAGTGAAAGTGATAAACATCCTTCGTGTTTATGTTCCAAACCTCACCTCACAAACCAGAAGCTGGTCTGTCACGGTCATGTCACACAACTTGGACACAGAGTTTATTGTACAAAAATTTTGTCTGTAAGGCATCACTTTCAGCCATTCTTAATTGATATGTCTTATTCTGTTACCCTGCCAGACATGAAGTTTATACTGGCCAGCAAAATATCCATCCAAATATCCAACAAATATCCATAATCTACTAATATATGAGTCGAATAAAACTGAATAAGCAGTAATAATAAATCCAATGATGCTAATGGTTATAAATTATGTGTGTACTTCCATATGGCCCCTATCAAAACAAACCATAGTAATTTTATAGGAGAAGAATAAACTGTCACGATGTACAGCCTTGTTGCGTGGCGGTGGGCCTGGGCGTGACTGGCACGCGAGAGCTGGTAAACCACGCTGTTTAATCTGAGGATACTTCAGGAAAGGAGTTGGGGGGTCGATTCTATTGGTCAGTTCTTAATGAAAAGGTGAACATGTAGTTTTAATCCAAGAACACACCTGGTAAAAGAGTCCAGTACTTATTGCAGACCACTGTTTATATCGTCAGGTGTTCAGTTATTGTATTATTACTTTCAGGGGTAATAAACATGAGTCTGTCGTCCCTTTGCAGCAATAACAGCAACTAATCTTCCAGGAAGGCTTTCCGCTAGATGTTGGAACATCTGAGGTATTAATTACATGCAGCCATGACTGCATTAGTGAGGTCAGGCTGATGTTGGGTCAGTTTGAATTCTCCAGCTCATTCTGAAGGTATTGAATGGAGCTCCTGTCTTCCTTATATCAGGGATCCACTGTTCTGCAGCCCAACTCTTGGGGTGTTCATGCCCTACTAGCTGACAATTGGCATCGGGCTGAGGTTTAATTCTGATGGCTAAAGAGAAGTTAGACCCTATTAGTCATGTTGGTCTTGGCATATGGCTGCTTTTATTTTTATTTATTTCTTTTATTGCCTTCCAAATGATTAGACTTATAGGAGACTAATATCCAGTACCAGTTATTTTGATTTAGCCAGTATTGTATATTATATGTACATGAATAATAACAGCAACTATACTGACAGCATTATATTTGGGAATAATAATAGCAAGCAATAATAATAATAATAGCAACTCATTTTGGAATAAGCATGACATCTGCTCATCCTACAACGTAATACATTTCTGGATTGAATCTATATTTGTGTCAGATTCGCTTGTGTTCCTCATCCCATGTTGTGTATGTAGGAATCATTTGGATAGGATGAAGACGATGTGAACATGCTGAGCTGTATATCAGCCTGAAGAGTGCCTCAACATCTTCAGAGGCGAATGCCAGACCCTTTATTTAGCCATTTGACTGTGCAAATGTTAAGCCCAGCTGGTGCACTGCTTAGGGCGAGGAAGAGACTCTGTTATTCTGAGCAGAAACGGGGAGAGATAAGGGAGAGAATGAGAGGAAGGGAAATCATGGGTTTTCTATATTTGTCTGTTTAAGTGCGTATTGATCAAAAGTTGCCAAAGGCAGACACTGTTATTTTGCCTCTTTGGAGGCCCCGAAGGCTCCAGCATGTCCAACTATGTGGAGAAGCAGAGAGACAGAGAGAAACAGAGAGAGTGCCAGACCTTGACCAAATCTCCAGCCTCACTGCATCCATCCTGCTCCCAACAGCTGACAGATCAAGGCCCCCCTCCTCTCTTCTGCACTCCCTTTCTCTCAGGCAGTGCCGAACCAATGTGTTCATCCAGCAGCGGTGGAGCAGAACGCGTCAGATGTTCTGCCTTATTTTTCATCAGGAACAGCCCCAGTCCATCAGTCTATCTCTCTATCCCTCCTACTCTCACCGCACTTCTAGCGTATTCTGATATGATGAGATAACTTTACCTCGGTGAGGAGAGGGCTATAAAAAGAAGCTTATTGGGATAATTTCACCAAGTGGAGCTGCAATTTATGTGCTTTATTTGAGCCCAGACCCTGATATTGTTTAGTAATTGAATTTTAACATGGTAATTCTTCATGTTTTTCAGTCGGAGCTGTCCTCTGGCATCGCCTGTAAAGCAGAAGGTGGATGTGATTCAGGTAACTGGCAGTGTAATTTAGTGCTTGAGCGATTCCTGTTCCTTTGATATGAACATTTCAAAGCATTGCATGCGTCCCTGTGTCTCGCAGGCCGACTGCTCTTATCCAGCCGAATTACACAGGTCAGTGCGGAACAAGAGCCAGCCGGGAAACATGATGTAGGTGACCTGTCAGAAACAGCAGAGTGGGATTAATTACGAGAACACGAAGTACACAGCTGAGCACAGCAGCCAGATCTTGACTGTGTTCAGTATCAGAGAGCATAAAGGCCCTATATCAGACAGTAATGTTTACTCTTAGACTCTATAAAACACAGTTACAACCTCTCTGCTTGCGATATGTAAATGAATGATGAGCCCAAGGTCATTAGTGTCTCCTAGAAGCATATAAATCCCACCAGCACTGGACTGTGGTGCAGTGGAACTGCCTGCTCTGGAGTGATGGAGCACTATTTCATACCTTTGAGAGCATTCACCCGCATCAACTCTATATTAATAGGCTTGATTTTTGAGGACACTTTGGATCCATAAGTGTCTAGAAATGTTTGGACATATGGTGTATGTAATGTCATTCTCTTCAACAAGTATATAGTTGTGGTTGTCAGGAAAGAACAGGTCCTAAGTGGTTCTTGGCATAGACGTATCGCTCTTGGAATCAAAAACAGAGAACAAAAACAGAATGGACAGCCTAAGGGGCAGTTGGTAGCCTAGTGGTTAGGGCATTTGCCCTGTGATCATAAAGTCCAGGTTCGATTCCCAAGACTGCTAGGCACCACTGAGGTACCCTGAGCAAGGTACCTTCCCCGCGCACTGCTCGCGGGCGCCGTGTTAATGGCTGCCCCCTGCTTCACTTGGTGAAAGGGTTAAATGCAGAGGGTGAATTTCGTGCTGTTCACATTGTGTGCAGTGGTGTGTTCACGTATGACCGAATGATCACTTTCACTTAATTAAGTGTGGGTTTAACAGGACTAAAAAGAGAGACTATAGGACAACAGTGCAGGATCAGTATAAGCAGTAGTGTGATTGAATACTATAACATATTGTACTGTATCAGTCAATTAGTGCAAAACATGTAAAGGAATGCTAATATTGCGGGAGAGAATAAAAATTGAGCAACAGAATTCACTATATAAATAAATACAGGGTATTAACCGCGGCAGTTGGGGAGTATGTTTTCTTTGTTTATGCCAGAACAGTGGTGTTTGTGCATATTAGGTATAATTACATGTAATTAGTTGAATGTCCTTAAACCATTTTAGTTAGTTTCTGCAGGTATTTTCATCAGGTTATGTTGGGGATTGGCCACTGCCCTTGAGTTTTAATTTAATTTAGTACATAAAAAGAGAGCTTCAGTTTATGTCGCTGGTCCAAAATTGCATCATGCTCTTATGCAAAATGGCACAGAATGGTGTTGCCCCAAATCTGGTTGTCCTGCAAACTTCAGTGTTTTCTCTACTTTACCAAATCATCTTTAACTGAACTGGAGCTTGTTCATATATTAATTTCTTAGGCCCTGTTCACAACTGGCATTTGCATGTATCATGGGTGATCTGGTCACAAGTGGGCAGCTCTTGAGTATATGAGGTTGTACATGACATTAGAGGGCATCTCCACATGAGTACGTACTTCAGTTTACACAGAGGGCATTTGTTAAGTTGCCGGTCCTTTAGCAAGCCCTAAGACACTTTGTGTACACACTGCAGGAAGAATGAGGCAATATGTGGCCCAGACCTTCTTTGTATGTGCTCTAAGCGATCAGGTCCCAATGTGTCCTCAATCCACCATGGGTGCATTCCTAGCTGTACAGGCTGTTCACTTTTAATCAGACTGCCCAAGATGCATGTTAATGCCAGGTGTGAACAGGGCCTTAGATCAAGTGTGCTGGGAGTAGGGAAAGCACTCAAGGGTGTCCAAGGCCATGGTTATAGAATAATAATACAGAAGAAATATTATTTTGGTCTTGTGTAAAATTCAAGGTGGCAAAATCAATGTCAAAATTGTTTTTCTACTATATGCGCTTCAACCCATAGAACTGTGTATTGGGTGTATTAGTAAACTCTGATATTAGTAAACTGTGTAAATGTTTGCTCTCCTAAACACTTTGCTGCTCTTTCTCTCGGACGTTCTCCGGAGCCCCTCCCTCTGTGGGTTTTGTGGG
>JBBPDH010000031.1:10383695-10396220 GCA_037974565.1 Clupeocharax schoutedeni
AGGGGGAACCTATTAAACGTGACACAAACAGAACCAAAACATACACAGCAAACTGAGAAAACAAGACACACATGGGACAAACTAATCCAACAGAACAGAACTAAAAGGCAGGGAATCAATTTAAAATGTACTTGTTGTCACGCTCCGGTCCGGTCAGTAGAGCTGGGCGATATGGAAAAAATCCATATATCGTCATATCGCCCAGCACTACCGGTCAGTGGCAGGCTTATAGCCACTGCTTTTTAGTTAGTTTTCTGGTTCTGTTCTGGTTTGTTCATGTTTCCCCTGTGTGGTTGTCATTGTTCTAGGTTTGCTGTGTGTCTAGTCTTGTCCTGAGTCTCTTATTTCTGCCTGTTTAGTTCCTTGTACCACGTGTTCCCTGTTAGTCAGCTGTTTTATGTTTGTCAGGTCTTTAGTTCCAGCTGTCTGTAATGTGTCTGTGTATTTAAGGTCTGTGTCTGTCAGTGTTTCCCTGTCTGTCCATCGCTTTAGAGCTCCTGATGTGTCTCCTGTTAAAAGTCAGTATTCTGGTTTTGGTTTTGTTTCAGCCCACGTGCCACTGTTCCTTTGTTCTGTAAATAAAACTCACGTAAGCATGGAGCCCTGGTCTCAAGCCTGCTTTTTCCGCACGCTCCAAGAGAGTTCTGAGTGCTGGCCTCGTGACCAGCCTCGTGACACTTATTTTCAATAGTGTTTACACAGTCAAAGGAGCGATTCAGGATAGGTTTCACTGTGTGTTGCACCTCTATGTCTATTCATGTGACAACTAAAGAATCTTGAATCTTGAAAAAACACCGCCACAATCGACACTCTCCTCTCGCAATGATACCAGGTGGATGATAAAACAATACTAGAAGTTCCTCAAAGCTCATTATTGCCATTTTGTTTGAGAGAGCGAGAGATTTGTTTTATTAAATGCTGCATCATTTCACTTATTCTTATGTTTCATTTAAAATTATGGTTTAAAGAACAATATTTTTATTTGGAAATGAGGAGAAATATTGCCAGCAGTTCTTAAAAACTGAGGCAAAGCTGTTCGTCAATACTATTTTTGTGTTTTAGATGGTAAAATGATGGCGGTCCCTAACAACAGTTAGTAACAACTGGAAAACATGAGAACGAAGTCAATATTAGATCACATTTGTGTCAACACAACACTTTGCCAAAGTTGAACATGGTATATAAGATCCCAAAACATCTGATAAATAGCACACAATCAAAAATGTCAAGTACTTATATAATGAATCAAACTGTGGCCCAATGGGGACCAAAGCTTTGTGATCTCGGTCAAATCTTTCCTCTACCTCAGTTCAGCAGTAAATAACCTGTACACACTCATAACAGGTTGTTCATGTAACAAACCCTTCACAATCTTCTTTGGCTATCAACTAATGAGCAAACAAAAGTAAAAATGAGAGCCACACAGAATTATTGAACACTTTGAACCATTTCAACTTTGTGTTCAGATATTCAGCTCACAGTTTCTGGTTTTGGACTGTAATACAAGCCAAATCACACTCCAACTTGTATTTCTCTCTCGTAATTTAAGGGTCTTACAAATAAATGCAAAAACTCACTTGTGAACAATTGCAAGGTTTCAACGTTGAACATTGCTGTGTAATTTTCAGGAGAGTTTAACTAATTGATACCGATTCGTCCAACTTTGGAGGTATAGGAGGTACACACTCCAAAAATATTCTGATTTGGTTTGTAAGACTATGAATGTTGGCATCAACCATGTGCTTTGAAAGTATAATAATGTTTACATAATGTCATGAAATTGAGTTTTGCATAATATATGCCCTTTCAGGATGGATGCTGTTGCCCTCTAGAGCTGCTTCCAGAGTGAGGAACCGCATAATGAAAAACAGGGTAGCTATCCTGATGGAAAAGGCTGTCCAAGCTCTTGTTAATTATGCATGCACATATAATGTGTTGGCATTATTTTTGGCCAAGCTGTGTAGATCAGTGTTCTGCAGAGAGCAGGTGGGTGGGCCATAGGGAGCTCCTCTCTGCAGCTACGCCGCGTTCATCATTCATCACAGCTATGAAGAGACAACAGGCAAAATTCTCTGCTCACCAGTGAGGAGCATTACTCTCTGTTAGGACCGAATGAGAAAGATACCTCTAAAACAGCATCTTCCCACCCTTACCCTCGGTCACTCACGCCTTTAGCTTTCTTACCTTGAGCTCACTCACTGTTGTACTGCAGTGTTTATTTGATGCCTTTTGAAACAGAACACAGTGGTGTGTTCATTCTGTATGAACTTAACTGTGGGAATTTTATAGAGCAGGTTTCTTTATATTTACTGGATTTAAACTACACTGTTGGCATCAATCCATGTATAGAAGCATCGAGACATGTTAAACCTGACAAATGAGTAGAAGAGAGAAGAGTAGAAGAGAGTGATTCAGGGTCTTTAGTCATATACTATTTAAATACATACACACACACACACATATATTGATACGTGTGTGTGTGTATGGGGTGTGGGTCCGTATGCTATATGGATGTATGTTTATTTGAAAGGACAGTATGTATATCTACATGGTATTGTTACACAAGGGGTGCACCCTCACGGACCTCCCTGGATGAGAGACAGGTGAACTGTGTTGAGGGAGGAGCCAGGACTCCTTAAAAGATGGGCTCTCCATGAGAGAGAGACGGCTAAAGTGGGCTAGAGTCTGAGGAAAGTAGAACTGGATAGAAGGACTAAGGAGTAGACAGAGGTAGTGGGGTTTCAGCCAGAGTGTTGATTTTGTTTCATATTTAAGTGGTGGTTTTTGTGTTATGTTGAAAATAAGAGCTCCGCTGTGCACCGTTTTCTTAAGAGAAATAAGTTTTCTTAATATTATTCATTAACATAACCTTAACCTTAATAGTCACCAGTTAGTGCAGACACTGGTGATGTTACACAGTGCGCATCAAAATACAGGGCAGGGAAGTGCTGTCCTAGCACGAAATAAAGCCCTAAATCGTGATTGTAGTGGGTATTTTGATTAAATTTTGATTATTTTGATTGTATTTCGTGATGGCTGCACAAAAAGTCATGAGATCAGGTTGTACAAGGGTGCAATGACTATCATTTTAATCATTTCAAATACTCACCAAATCAACTGAACAGGTTCATCTAGACTTCTATTGTAAATTAATTTTCAGTCCCTCGTGAAGTGTGAGGAAATAATATTCTTTGGTAATCAGCATTTCAATATTAAAGCAGCAGATTAAATTAAGTTGAAAAACACTGTAATATTTCTTTCTTAGGCTTAAGGCTTGTGCCGGTTCCTTCACAGCCTTCAAAAGTAGCATTTTAATGTTCATTTCTTTAATCGAACCCTGCAAGAGGTTGTTCACGGTGGTCAAGGTTGTTATTTACACAAATATGTCATTGATCTGCAATCTCAGAGCCTGTGGTCTTAGCTACACACACACACGCTCTAAGAAACATCCATCACAATGTTCATTAACAGCTAATGAGGTCTTGTTTTGTGGCACTCCGCTCTTAATGGCCAGCCAAGATCTGAACCGTGTCCTTGGAGGGCTGCATTTCTGTTAAAACAAGGCTGTGGAGGGTCATTTATTTTTCTCATGACTGGAGAAGTTTCAATGGAAAGTCTGCAGAAGGCTGGAGCTGTTCACCTTTGATCACTCCTGTATTTTCATTTCAATATTTAAAATTGTGACAACAGTATTGGAAGCCACTGAGATTAAAAGGAGTTGCAGCTGCCTTATCTATACCACATACATCGATTATCCATAACATAAAAACGACCAGCTTAATACTGTGTACTGCCAAAGTTCAGACTCGTCGTGGCACAAAAGTTCTGAAGGTGTGCTGTGGGATCAAGCCATTAGCTGAGGATACTTTAATTGCCATGGATCCATGGATGTGACTGGTTTGTCAAATACATCCCTCAGATGGCTGACTGGCATGAAACCTAGGGAATTTAGAGACCAGCAAAGACCTAGAACGCGTGTTATGTTCCTTTAACCATCCGTGAATAATGTTTGCAGTGTGGCAGGGCACATTATCCTGCTGAAAGAATCCACTGTCATTAGCGAATACTGGTGACATAAAGGTGTGTACCTGGTCTAAAACAATGTTTAAGCACACCAGGTACATCATTTAATGCCACCAGTAAAATCTACTTGAATACCAAGGTTCCCAGCAGAACATTGCCCAGAACATCACACTGCCTCCACTTGCTTTATTCCTTCAGTGTATCATTGTGTGATTACATTCATATAATGTAAATGCAAATGCGATTCATCAGTCCAGGTAGACAGGGGTCACTCTGGGCACTCTGCAGTCCTATATGCAGTGAGCTGTGTGTCTGAGATCTTTCCATCATAGCCAGCATGATTTTTTTTACAGCAGTTTGTGCTACTGCAGCTCTTCTGTGGGTTCAGATCAGACAAACTTGCCTTTACTCTCCATCAATATACCTGGGTTGCCCATGAACCTGTCGCTGGTTCACTGGTTAGGGTTAGGGTTACTTTTAGTAAGTACAGACCAATGCACCCTGGGAACTCCCCACATGTTATGACCACAGACCTGCTACCAAACCAGGGACTCACAGCGTGAAGGCAGAGCGCTTACAGGCGGAGTTATCTGGGCAGCTACACTGGGAGGTCTTTTTATCCAATAAATGGCCTATAAATACATATAAGGGGAAAAAATAAACAAAAGTAAATAGGAAAACCACAGAGGCGGGAATAAAAAGGAACAGGCAAAAATAATGAGGACAGAAGAGCCGAATTGCCGAAAGACAAAAGTGAGAAGAAATAACATTAAATTAATGCTAACTAACAGGAGCGGCGCAAACTAAGAAGTAGTTAGGTTGGGCAAAAATACATCAAAGCAATAAAAAGGCAAACATGACAGAAATAGGGACCCTAGGGCAGAGGGAGTAAGTGAAAGAGACCATTTGTCAAACATGAACACACAACATTACAGTGTGAACAGCATGAAATTATTCCAGTGTGTGGGGACGGTATCTTGCTCAAGGGAACCTCAGTGATGGCACCAACAGTACTGGAATTCAAACCCACAACCTTCTGGTTGCAGGGGCAACTACATAACCACTAGGGATACGGAGATATAACAATATAAAGAAGTGTGGGGAATGTGAGGAAGGCAGCTCCCTAAGAAGCGAGATTAAGCTTTCAGAATGTGATGTGGAAGTAGAATGTGAATCTGCAGCAGGAGTGTTGCGAAGAACAACAAGGAGCCAAATGTAAATAGAAGAAAACTGGAAAGATTCAGAAGAACACTCAAAGTTCTACCAAACACCGAGACACTGAAGTCATGACTGAGCACTGGGGAGGGCAAGAGGGTGTTTTAAATGGTGGACCTAATGGGGTGATTAACAAAGACAGGTGTGAGTAATCAGAAGTAAAAGGAATGGAAACAAAGGAAATATACCTCCCCTGGTGGTCACCTGGGGTACTTCCACCCGGGATGTAACACCACAAGAGGTTTGTTTCAAATTACAATTAGCTCCTCACACTTGTCCATTTGCACCTGAACTGACTGTTCACTTGCTGCCTATTGTTTCCCACTTGTTTGACAGATGCCATTGAAAAGAGAAAAACAGTTTTCACTTCACTTGTCTGTGGTTTTCATGATGTGGCTGATCATAGTCTGAGAGTATAGGCTGTTTCTGCAATCCCCCTAGTGGCCACTCTGCCAACACTTCCAAATCGACTTTTAACAGAATAAAAGTTTTTCACAGTGATGCCTGTATCGAGGTAAACGCTCCTTGATATCCCCTACAAAAATGAAAGTCCAGTTTGCACCTGGTTTTGTGCGTCATTCACATTTCTACTGAATGTTTTATCTATATTTTGAAAAATAAAACTCCATACTTTAGCTGTGGTACCTCGGAAACATGTCAAACATGTACAAGTCAAAGCGTGTTTCGAGGGAAAGATACTTGGCTGGGCCGAGTTTCAGATTAAAAAGCCCCAGCAATCCTTTCGCAAGTGGAGATCTGCAGGGGCCACGCATGCCGCTGCGCACATATGCATCTCAGTCTTTCAACATTTCATTACCTAGCAAGCTCTCGGAATGCTCACCAGTGAGAAAGGAGAGGAGCAGATGAAATCCATTTATTTCCGGAATGCAATTTTCCCCGCAGGAGGTTCAACAGCATGTAAATGAGCGTGGCACACGCAGGCATGATGACTCCGGCTTTAACCAAATCAATATCGGAGAATGTAAGGGGGGAGAAATTACATTCCGATGCTCACAGGTTACCTTCCACTTATAAAATAGCAATGCTTCATGACGGCTCCTTCTTAATTCTCTTTTACTCTAACAACCGCGGTGAGACGGAATTCATTAAGAGTGAGGAGAGGCCTGTGTCTCAGGGCACAATTATGACTGTGGAGTCAGTTTGGAGAGCATGTTTTATGGAGCCATTATGGCAGAACTTGTGTGATACACACACACACACACACACACACACACACACTCATACCACTTCTGGAGTCAGATCCTGTGGGGGCGACTGGCATTATTCAAAGTGATTGTTTTCACATCTCATTTGTCAAGTGTGCGCCCCTGTTATGCCAAATAATCCCCAGTCTAGGCGTTGATTTATTACAGGGTACAAATCTGATCTCTCATTCATTAGCATGCCAAAGCCACGTCTCCTCCTAAAATTTGAGTTCCATCATCAAGCCTCTGACAAAGAAGCAGCTGTCACTGGTTATAAAGTAAAGCTTTTTCCACACTTTTCCCACCCCTAACCAAAGGAGACCCATCCCTGAATGCTGTTCTGCTAAATACCTTTTGACGTGTTTGGAATGGTACAGGAAAGTTGGCATGAGCCCTTTAAATCAGTCCTCACCAACCCTGCTTCTCTAACATGGAGAATTTCAACCACTCTTCAGGCATCCTTGATTGGATGAATCAGATGCATTCACATGAGGTAAAGGAGAAATAAAGCATATAAGATGTAGGGTGGAACTCTAAAAAAAGAACCAAACTGCTCATTCTGGGAAATGACTGCATTTCAACCAAATTAGATCATTCTGTTCTGCTAAGTGTCTCCTGATATGTTCCTGAAATGGTGCAGGAACATTGACATGAGCCCTTTGAGTCAGTGACCACCAACCCTGTTTATGGAGATCTACCATCTTGGAAAGTTCAACCACAATCTGCTACACCTACCCAAGCCAATGGATTTTGACTGGGTGGATCGAGTGTATTAGTCTGAGGTAAGGGGAGAAGGGCAGCACATTAGATGCAGTTTGGAACTCTACAAGTAGATCTCCAGGTTGATTCTCTGTTAGGACTGGATTCCAACCACAGTAGATCCAACACTGAATGGTGTTCAGCTAAATACCTCCTTATATATGCTTGGAATGCTGCAAGAAACCTGACATGAGCACTTTAAGCCAATGTTCACCAACCCTGCTACTGGAGATCAGTCTGCCACATCTACTTCAGCTGAGAAATTTCTTCAGATGTCCTTGACGTGGTGGGAGGTAAGGGAGAAGGACAGCATGTGGGATGCAGGATGAAACTCTCCAGACAAGTAGATCTTCAGGACGAGGGTTGATTCTGCTTTAATCAGATTTAATCAGTGCATTACTGTATTCTGAGCACACAGTCATCAACAAACTATCTAAAAAAAACACATCAGTTCCACTCTAATTAAGTCAGCAGAGTAACCCGTGTCAAACGAATCACTCTTGTACAACTTTTGACTTCAGTTTGAACAGCATCAATTAATACTGTGCCTCTAAGCTCCCGTACAATGCAAAGTCAAGTCCCATTACACCATGCTGCTCACTTTGCTTGTCAATGAATAAAACACAGCTCGCTTTCAGAAAAGCAAAGAACGTGACGCTCTCTCCGATTTCAGAAGCTCCGGCTTGTCATGAGTGGAGTGTTGCTTTGTTGTTTGCTTCCATACAAAACTGATACATTCTTCAGAGAAGCCCTTAGATCATCACACACACACACACACACACATACACACACACACACTCACACAGAGCCCCACACGTTTCATCTTCCACACCCGACACAAAACAAGAGATTCTCCTCCTCTCCTGTGCCGAACACAGTGAAGCCTTGCTCAGCCGACAGCACACAGCGGCAAAGAAAGTCTTTCAGTCTGTTAGAGATTATTCATGAAGCTAAATAACCTGGAAAGATGCAGCACTTTCAAGGATCGAGTGTTCACTTAACTACAAAGGGGATGCGGTGAGAATGGTGGTTTGATTTTCTAGGGTTATAGGGCTGTCTGTGCAGAATAGAGGGTAATACCACCACCACTAAACTAGGCAATGCACAACATACAAAGAGTAAACCACACACAAGAACACAATAAGCACTCCTCATGCACTCTTAAAAATAAAGAACCAGAAGGGGTATTTTATAACAGTATTTTGGATGAAGCGAAGGTTTTCAATCCCTAGAATAAAGATGCGACAGAACCTTCATCACAAATACCTGCCATGAGTCTTCTGTAACAGCAGGCTGTCACATCAATAGGACATTCGCAGATGTGTTCTTTGCTTTCTGATTGAAAGTATAAACACTGGATGTCAGGTTCTTCGTTGGTCTTCTCTCGAAATCGACAGGTCTCCACATAATTCTACATCAGCTGTCACTCATGATTTAGAAAGTCTGGTGCAAACACTGCTACATGGAGCCGGCACTCAGGTGGTCTACATACTTAACAGTTTAAAAAGTGTTGTTCCTCTGAAGAAGAACCAGAGTTGAGTCCTTGAGCAATATTTCAGTGGTGTGATTACAGATGAGCTTTTGAAAAGAACTAACCATCCTGAAAGGTTCCTCGGGGAACTAAATATGGTTCTCCTCATACAATTCTACAAAGAACCACAAGTAAATGTTTGATTTGGAAATGAAGAGGATGGTGGCATCACAAAAACAAGCTAACATCAACAGCCAGCATTTTGTAGACATCAAAGACTGTGAGTAGATTAAATTCACGACTATATTTTCATGCTCGTGATAGTAAATTAACAAAGCCCCAAAATGCAAACTCTCCCTTGTTATTTTGAAAGCCTAAATAAATGAGACTAGTATGAATCTACCAGAGTGCAGAAGCCACGAATTTCAGAGATATCACTTTCATTATTCCACTAGTACAGCCTATGATATAGAGAAGTGCTACTCATGAACTGAGTTTAACATAGTAGATTTTAGCCCTGATTGACCTTGGAACTGCCCAAGACTGTGAATTAATCACAGACCAGCCAGGTCATAGATTGTGCAAAGCAGGGGATGTTTTGTCTTGGGGTACCAAAGTTCAGGTGGGTTATTTTGTTGCTGAAAAAAATCAATTTCAAAATAAAATATTAACAAAGGACAAAACAAACTGAGTTAGTTAAACATATATGGTGTAAAAAATGTGTTTGTCTTCACCCCGGGTGTGGGGCTGGGATTAACCTAAACTTTATGGCTATATGTATACTTTGTTTGCAATTTACATTTACAACATTTATCTTCCATTCCCTAACTACAGGGGGCAGTCTCCCTGCAGCAACTAGGGGTTACGGGTCTTGCTCAGGAACCCGAGGTGGTGGTATACTGAAGGTAGGATTCAAACCCATGACCTCTTGGTCCAGAAGAAAATATCCTACTCGCTAGGTAGTGATGGGCACATGAAGCTCCGAAGCGCGTATCAAGCATGAGGGCATGGCAGACGAAGCCCCGCTTCAAGGCATGTATTGTTTAAGCATAAAACCACATGACTGATAACAAACGAAGCCTCAGTTCGTTACCGCAGTGTTCCATCCCAAGTGTCACTTTCTTGTTTAGTTGGAGAGTGTATAACCAAGTATCGGACATAATTTTTTATTAATTATTTTATGAAACTTATATTTCATTACATAATAGTAATTTGTATAATTAAGTAGTACTATTTTATTCATTAATGATTGACAAATGAGGCTTCGAAGCATGCATCATGTAGATAACTACTTTACATTGTTATTGCATTTATTTAGTATGTTTTCATTCAGTCAGTCAGTCTCTCTCTCTCTCTCTCTCTCTCTCTCTCTCTTTCTCTTTCTCTGTTTTTATTTTGAGTCAACACAATAAATGTGTCCACACAATAAAAAGGTTCTAAGAAATAAAATTTATAATAATTTACAGATACATGCCTTATTGGGAGGAACCATTTCAAAATGTTCCCACATAGGTGAATATTTTTTCTTTTGTGCTGATTCCATTTGGGAATAAACAAAAGAAAAATTCTGTCCGATACTTGCTCATACAATCTCCAACAAAACAACCCATGAGGCGCCGGTGAGACTCATGCCCATTTATACAGAAAGTGACACTTGATGACATGCTGATGTGACCGAGGCTTCGTTTGCATCGCTCACATGGTTTTCTGTCAAATGATACACACCTCAAGGTGGGGCTTCCTCTGCCGCATCTCCTTATACTCAATACATGCTTCAGAGGCTCGGCTTCAGATAGCCCGTCACTACCGCTAGGCCACCTTAAAGGCTAAAGTACAAACAATTATTATGATTGCTTCTTCATGATATAGGCCCTCTATGTGATACAACAGTAGAAGTTTGCACCATTTTTAACTGGATAACATGGAAGCCAAATCCTAAAAAGAATGTTAAAAAAAAAAAAACTTTGACATTTGTTGTTCTCTTTTTCAGCAGCACATTGTTCTGAATTTTAAACACTGTTGTTTGCTCTCTATTGTTACATTAATCTCTTTTTGTGAAATGATGGATGTAAAAGTTGTCGTAACGTGCTGCATTTCTTGTCAGTTCATTCCACACCAGCTTTGGTGCTGTGCTCAATAAACATCAATCACCCACATGACTGTAGGCTACCAGGCTGGTCTGGATTTGGCCTCTCACAAGGCTTCTCGCTCATTTTGAACAGTTTGAAAAGTCAGTGCATGTTTACAAGGGGGAGAAAACTTTAAGGGCATGCTGGTTCAGCAAGTCCGGATAAAAAACATTAGTGATCCTAAAGAAAAAAAATCTTAAACCTCAGTACACATGTCTGTTATACAGTACATTGTATATAACCTTCAGTGAACCTCAGGGTACACTGTGTATGATACAATGCAGTGTAACCTTTTGTAAACAGTAAATTATACAGACTCAGTGTATAGTGTGTCATACAATAACCTATATAACCATCAGTAAACCTCAGTATACAGTATAACACACTACGTTATTAATTCTTAGCTCAGTATACCATTTATCTACAACGCATTGTTGTGTTTTGTTTTAAAAATGCCTAAAATACCTATTTTTATTGTGTAAACCCTAAATATGCCCCCAAATATGCTTCCAAAAACACTTTAATTTCATTTTAAACTCAGTTTAATGTATTTCTCATAAAGGTCATCAATAATCAGAAACAGGACACTTTATTGCTTAACAAACTGTTAGCATTAGCGGTTAGCATTAGCAGCACACAAAGACTCGTACACAAAAGAAGCGTTGAAATTACTCTCTCAACCCACATGTTTAGTCAGGGCACTTACTAATACTAAATAAACTGAGATAACTGTTGAAAATTTGGGGGGAAATGTTTAAACACTAAAATACAAGGACAAGACACAAGCAGTCACGCTACTACAGACATCTTCTTCTTCTTTTTATGGTGGTTGACAACTTTTCAGTGTATTACCACCACAGCTGGACTGGTGGCGGTAAAACAGTTTTTCAAAAAAGGCAGAGAATATTTGCAGTTTCCGTGTTATTGTGGGGATTTCCGCGTAAAACCATGTTTGGTTCCTTTAAAAAAACCTGCATGTCCTGATCCATGTAAAACTGGGGGATTACTGTATTACCTCTGTAAACCGCAATGTAAAGTGTATCATATGATACAATATTACCTTGGATAAAACATGGAATACAGTGTATCAAACAATATCGCATGTAACCTCAGTATTTCATGTATTGTTCAGCATATAGTGCTAAGTAAATCTTAGTTTACAGTCATTCAGTACAGTATCAAACCTAATCAAACATGTATTATCCAGTACAATACATAGCCTTAAGTAAATGTTAGTATACAGTGTATTATCCACTATATTATATTTTCTTGGATAGGATAAGTAGGCATTTTTTAATAAGTGCCAGTGCAGTGAAGTGAGGTAAGCCAAGTGTAAGGTGCATTTGCATAGTAGTTCTGTACAGGTTCATACTCCTGATGTTAGATGCAGGCTCTGAGTTCAGGGATCTAATGACTAGAAACTGTTGAGATGTCTGATAGTTCTGAACCGTTTCCCAGACAACAGGGGGGAAATAGTCCGTGTGAGGGGTGGGTGGGATGAGTTTTGAGCAAACCTCACTATATATTGAAATCTATTGTACTATATATTAGGGATGCACCGAATATTCGGCCACGGGAAATTTTCGGCCAAAAATCGCAAAAATGCATTTTCGGTATCGGCCGAAATATTTTTTTTTACTTGACCTAAACAGTGATGACGTCATCAACAACCGCAGACTGCACGCACCAGACTGGATTACAGTCAACTTGTCTCTAGTGTGGG
>JBBPDH010000031.1:10427894-10439038 GCA_037974565.1 Clupeocharax schoutedeni
CATCTCCACATCATTGCATTCAGTTTTTATTCACAATTTGTTTAGTGTCCCAACTTTTTTGGAATCCGGTTTGTATACAAAATGCTGCAGGCACTAAAAAAGGTGGATATAGACACTAAATAAATAAACAATGTGTTAAAGCCAATGTACCGCATTGTTTAGGTATATGTGCTGGAAAATAGGGTGCATTTTTGGGTGCATTTTGTCTCTTATAATGCCACAACTGTCAAATATGCAACCAAGCTATAAACAATTGGTTCTTTGAAGGCATTTTGTAAAAACCTTCTTGTCTTTATTTGAGCATAGTATCAAATACACTATACAATATACACATAGTGAAAGTGGATGTACATGCCTAAGTCTAAGTCTAGGAGAATCTAAGTCCATGTCTGGGAGAATAGTCATTTCAAATAATTTATGACTGTTTTTGGCGCATAAACTCTCTTATAATGCCACAACTGGAAATGCTGCTATTTTAATGTTACAACAAATATTTATGACTTTTCTTCAAAGAAGCCTCTTTATTTGCACATGTGCTATATACACAAAACGCTGTGGTTCATCAGAGAGGTGGATATAAATACTAGATGATTAAATAAAAAGTACCAGTCTGAAAGCCAATGCCCCAGCCTTCTTAAGTATAAGTGTTGGAAAATAACTACTTGAAATGATTTGTGACTGTGTTTTGGTCCATAAACTCTCTTATACAACAAATTGGGGGGGGGGGGGGGTTTCTCCAAAGAAACCTCTTTTCTTTCTTTGAGCCCAAAGCAAAATACTCACAAAATGCTGTGGTCAGCAAGAGGTGGATATAAATACTATACACACTCTCTCTCACTTTCTGTAACTGCTTCTGTAACCCCACTAGGGTTATAAATACTATGGATAAATAAATAAAACATCCCCGTCTTAAAGCCGATGTAAGTCTTGGGGGATAGTCGTTTAAATTGATTTGTGGCTCTCTTTGGTGCTTAAAGGCTCCTATAATGCCACGAGTGGTAACTTTTAGTTTACATCAAAATGTTTTCTATGCCACTTCTCTAAAGTAGCCTGTTGTCCTTACTTGTGGGTGTGTGTGCCCACCTTTGCTGGAGGTGCTCTGCAGTTGGAAGGTATGGGAAAGGAGCGTGACGGAGCTGGGATGATCAATAAAGAGTCATTTTCCACTGAAGAGCTGGAACCCACAAGACTTCGCCAGGTTTGAGTGTGTGAGTGTGTGTAGATGCGGTGGTATAGGGCATGGCAGAGAGAGCATGCAGGGGCTTAGAGCGTTTTCAGCGTTTTGTGCTGACCACGCCCGCTTTCAGCAGCCGTCCAATGAGAGCTCGCGCACGGAGATGGGGGAGGGGGAGGCCAGGGGAGGGTTGGATAGAGGAGGGGACAGGAAGGGAAGGGAAGGGAAGGGAGGGGAGGGCTGGAGTGAAGAAGAGGGAGGAGAGGAGAGGAGAGAGTTGCGAGCGTGCCGCCCAGCCACAGCTTTCGCAGGCGCGCGCTGCACGGATGCTGGAGGCGCTCGCCGCGCGCCCTGCAGCCGACCACCATGTCCAACCCACCGCACGACCCCTTCTACTCGTCCCCCTTCGCCCCCTTCTACAGGAGGCACTCTCCCTACGTGGTGCAGCCAGAGTACCGGATCTACGAGCTCAACAAGCGCCTACAGTCCCGCACCGAGGTGAGCCAGCCTTGCACTGGAGTGGGCATTTTGGGCGAGGGGGTCAGTTTTAGGGTGGGGGGCGTGTTATGTTTCCCCAAAGTTGTTTTACCTCGCAGTTTCACCTGCATGTGGAATTGAAGATGAATCCTTTGGGCGCGTGCGCTCACTTTTTTTTGCATGACCCCCCTTGAATTCCAGTGGAACTCCTGAGAAATAGGTCGAGATTCATGGAAACAGATGTTCAGTAGTTCAGCGTGACATTCAGCTCGTAGAAAGTCTATTTTTTGGTTGACCGTCAGCTTTTACAGACCACTGATGATGATGATGATGATGAGGATGATGGTGGTGGTGGTAGTGTTGATGGTGGGCTTGGCAATTAAAATCCACGTGGAGGCAAAATGCTCTAACCAAACAGTGGCTGAGTGCCCAGACATGACTTTACTGACTGGACTGAGGAGAGCGCAGCTTTAATGGATCATGCATGGAGCTAATAAGCTACACAAAAAGCTTCTCTTGCATTTGATTCTATTACAAACCAGTAGCCTGAGAAACTAAGAGCTGTAGGCGAATATTGATACGAATATAAAGGTGCTGAAGACAACTCCAAGTTTAGTCCTTTTTGGTAATCATGCTTTATACCTGTAAGGATTTCAGTGTGTCCCTTGAATGAATCTGAGAGAATCATTTATTCACTGTCCCTGGGGAAATGTCCCTTTTCATAATGAAAAAAAATTAAAACAAGGCTGGTATCAAGAGTCAGGCTGGTATCAGTGCAACATAACATGCATGTATTCCCTAACTAAAGATACCACAGACCCTTAAGGGGACCACTCCAGGGACAGTTTAGCCCCTTTTTGTACTCACAATTTAAAGCAGTGGGGATATGGGCTTATATAAAAGAAAAAGTTAAGCCTATAGCAATGATCCAGAAAAGCTTTCCAGCATCATTTTCTCTCCTAACCTCAGCAGCACAACCTCCAATAAACTCTGACACCAGAGCCCACTCTGGTGCTTCATTTCTTCAGCCCAGTCTGGTACAGCACTTTCATCTTTGGGAAAGCTGCCTTTACTAAATATTACTGCCTGTAGTGAACACGGTACCATGTGTTCAGTTCGTATCACTGTTATATCAAAACCACACATTCCTGTTTTATGGTAAACAGACCGCTAGAAATCCTATAAACGCACCTTCTCATTGCATCAACTTACACTCAAAGTTGAGAATGTCTTTGTCTTCTCCGTTCTGGAGATACATGGTTTCCTCGGGATGATTTGTGTGATGACCTTTTCTTGCTACGTGCTTTTTTTGCTTTATTTACATGCGCGCGCTCACACACAGTGCTGCTTTCATTTCTGCACACATCTGAATGTCACTTACTTGTTTTATGAACAGTACGCCGCTTTTTCGTGAGTTGTTGTCCTTGACTTTTCTCTTTAGATCTTTAAAGGGACCGAGATGTAAATGTGGACATTTTTAAAAATAAGGGGGCTGTTGAAGTGATACCATTGGAGCAAGACTTTGTTTCCCCTAAAGAGAAAGAGGGAACCTTTTAATAGATGGTTCTTTAAAACAGTTTTCAAAGCAGATTTCAGCACAGGGTTCATATAGTCTACATTTCTGCTCTGTGTTTGTGTTGAGGAGGAGCAAATATATGGGCAGCCTCAGTCCCTGAGGTTTGAGGACCTTATTCTTGTTCTCGATTTTATAAACTGGTTAATTGAGCTGATTGGCCACCGATAACCAAACTCAGCTAAAGTCTGGACCTGAAAACCTCCCTACAGGATCTCTGTAAAGAAACCTTTCCTCTTTTTTGATGGTATTATGAGAACCTGTGTAAGAACCGTGGTTTTATAGAACCACCCTGGTAAATGTGTCAGGCTGAAGAACATTTTTAACATTTAAACTTAAAGATGCAAAAACTCACTTTGCTTGAATAACTGTCAGAACAGAAGACAAAAACCTTCTTAACCTTAATATTAAATGGAAAATGACTTTTCCCATTAAATTGGAGCCATTTCTATTGGTTCATTCACTGGGAAATGTTCACACAACGTGAAGGTCAATTGGTCTTCTCAAATTATCTAAAAAAGTAAAACGAAAAGACAAAAATATGAGATATGAGATTTTGTCCTGACAGTGGCAATATGTAGGAACAGAGCAACTGTGCCCTCTTTAAACCACCCTTTTGAAAATTTTGCAGAAGGGACATTATTTAGTTAAATTTTTTTATATAGTTGATTTCATTTCCATGATCATTACTTTTCCTCCTGAACTGATCACTACACTGTACCCTCAAGATCAAGGTTTGCTGAGAACTTCAGAAATAACCACAGCATGGAAGGGAAAAGTTGCTTGACATCACGTACACAGTAAACCCATTCTAATACAGCTTAGCGCTCTGTTCTTGCCGCTGAAATCCCGGTGATGAACGACTGAAGCACTAACCCGCTGCACCCTGAAACGAGTAGGAGTGTATGTGGCTGCAGGTGTAGCTGCAGCTGGGGCGCGTGACGTAGGTGGTGCAACTTTAAGGAGATGGGGGCCGTGTTGCCGAGATGCAGTGCCACAACAACATGAATAATGCATGAGCCGTGGCCCAAGCCCCTGAAGACTTCCACTTTGAAAACGGCATTTACCAAGCAAGCTAACGTAAACGCGGGCTCAGTTTGTCATTTTAATCTGCTCCGCCGCGTTATCACAGCCTCCGTTTATAAGAAATCTCTCCCTGTGATAGATATCGATAAGATATTTCATTAAGGAGCGATGATGAATCTAGCTGGGAAGTGTGTACACGAGCCGCTACACGGCTGTTGCGTTTTACAGAGTTAGGATGAAAAATAGAAAAATAAAGCACAGCAACTGCCAAGAGAAATAAATTAAGTCGCTGTGGTGTTTATGCAAAACAAATGCCCCGGTTCCTGGTCATTGACCATGAGGCATCGATGCGTCTCCCATCTCCCGTGAAAGGAAGCCCACGCAAGCGTGGCAGAACGCTCTGCGTGGCGGTTCTAACAAACACTTCTGGAAAGGATAGGATTGTGGCACGTGATAGGCCTTTCTATTAAATGGCTCAACGTCTCAAAACCTGGCCACTTCTCATGAGATCTCATGAACAGGCACGTCGCCACAATGGGCTAATCAAGCCGCGGTATCGCTAATATCGGCCCAGCAATCAGCGTTCTGTTTATTAGCTCGGAGGTGTAATGTGCTTATGAAGCCTGTGGTGATGTAGTGCTGGATGTCGGCCTGGTCATTCATCATCGAGGTCCATCACCTTTATGTGATGAAAGCTGAACACACTGTGAGGAATCAGGCCTAAGGTGGCTTCTTATAGACAAAGTCAGTGTAGTTGTACAACAGATACAGCCTAAGCTGTTCATCTTCCTCTGGTGGGCTTTTATGAATTTATTCATAGACTTTTTGTCATTTTATCAAGCATCACATTTTGTGTACGAATGTGCAAATGTGACTATTGAATATTTTTCATTTTTGTAAGTTTACAGGCTTAGAAGTTATGCTAATTATCCTTAATTGCTGGATGTCATATTGATGTCATGTTGCTGGATGTCATATTGATTAAGTGGATGAAGGAATAGTTTGCAAAACATCTAATCTTTAAAATATTCCTCTTACCCCATATGTAGTCGATCAGCCTAGGCATATTTGAAGTCTAATTTTTGCTTCTTTAATTTAGTGCTGGAGGTAAAAAAAAAATTGATTTTTGTTCATGTTTATAGCTCACAGTAAGTCATGCATTCCCCTAAACCACATCAGAGAGTCTGTTTCATGAAGAGATTGATGTGATTTGAATGAGTTCTGGGTATTTATTTCTGGGGCGGAGGGGAATGGGGTGACTGTTGAATTCGAACATTTTTTGCAAAATTAGATGTTCCGATTCAATTTTAAACGAAAGGAGCAAATTTTGGACACCTGGCCCATTAAATACACCCGGGGCAAAATGTGTAAATTTGCTGATCTGTTACTAAGTCATTAAGAAACTCTCAGCTTCTCTTGAGACCCTCATGGACACTATGAGTAAAAGGGTGTGGACTTTTCTTAGAATTTTTTGTTTACATGATTTGTTTTACTTAACAAAACAAAAGTTTAAAAATGTCATTCGAAGGTTGTGTCACATCAGAAATATCTGTCATTAAGAGTGAAGGTGGACATGGCATAGCAAGTAAAACTTAATGCAGGAGACTGGGGTTCGATTCCCTGTCCAAGGCATCAATAAAAGTCCTTGGGCAATATGATTGTAACATAAGGACTGTTGACTGCCTCTAAAACATCTTTTTTGATTACATCATTTTGCCCCCGCGGGTGAGTACAGGTAATATTTCCCAGTAATAATTAGTTTTGCCTCACTCTCCCACCACTTCCCCCTATCATGAAGAGAAAACTCAGCTGACTCAGCAGAGACCTTCCCTGATATCATGGTGAAACAGGCCACAGTATGGAAGAAAGCTTTGCTGCGAATTCTGACTGACTGAAGCTGCAACATGAAAATTAGTGATGGCAAGAATATGTTTGAAGTATACCTGTGTACTGACCTCTTTACGGGGATATATTATAGTCACTAGAGTGTCTAAAAAGACCCTGAAAAAGACTGGAAAGCTCTGGAAAGCGTTCGACCTAACAATTGAAAATAAATTGGGGAATCCAAGGGACCTAAATTAGTCCGGACTCTTGACTGGAGAGTCCTCTGACCAGCAGCAAAATGGTGCAAAATGGTGGAGTCCAACAGCGCTCCATTTACAGCCGTTTATTTCCTGTAAACTAACAAGACGGCAGAGCGACCTCGAGAGTCCTTGACTAGCACTTGCTGTCCCTACAAGACAGAGAAGCAAGATGAAGTCAGATTGTTCTTTGTCCCTCTTAAACTTCTTCTTTCAACCTCACTTCATGGTATCATGGAGGTTTGAGGGGTTTATTTTAATCGCTGTGTGTAATCAGTGTGTTAAAGTGGCAGAAAAACAGCTAGACCAGCCTCCGCGCTGCAAAACAAGGCTTATTTGCAAGTGAAATTGTTTAAACATAGAAAATAGTTTCTAAGTTTTTAAACTGTTGTAAAATACTTTTTATGTATTTTATTTGCAGATTTCCTCTAAATAAAATTCCTTAAGGTAATTAAAGTTTTATGATATTCCTACAACTGTCCCGTTTTGAGAAACATAGACATATTTGCTAGATTTTGGATTGAGGGGATGATTTTGATTAATCATCTGCAAACCCTGATCTATATTTTTAAATCGGATGGTGCCAAACAGTTATGAGAAGTCCATTTGGTTCCCGAAATAATTTATCAGTTAATATTTTTTAAATAATCATCAATAAAAAAATCTGTAATAATCATTTTTTGTAAATGAGTGAAGAACCTAAAGCTTCTATACCAGTTAAAGGGGGGGGGGTTGTTTTTATTGAGCTCTAAGTGTGATCTTTATGTGCTTTTATATGAAAACATTCAGAATTAATTTTACGTGACAATTTCCCAACATCTCTTTATCCCTTAGAATTATCAGGGTGTTTGTTATTCTGCCTTTATGGCTGATTTATGTAAAAGAGCTTGGCTGCCTTCAGAAAGTTGAGCAGGCTGGAACACTCTTTAGAACTTCAAAATGATAGACGGGGCTTAAATACTATAGACTGGTTAGGCTTTTTGTGAATGACAAACTCAGATTGGGCTGTTTTTGTAGCTCGGTTTCTGTCTCTGAACCATATGGCCTGGAGAGAGAGCGATACACTCTGAAAGTTTAATGATGCTCACACACTACACTATATCATCTTTTGTTTCAAAGAATAGGAGGGAAATTTGGTTTTGCATGGCATAGGCTCTTTAAAAATGCTTTAGAGAATTTTAAATAGAAGAACCAGGACTGTACTCTAATCTAGCCTACCATCATATTTCATAGCTAAGATACAAGAACAAAATCCAAGCATTAATGCTTCGTTTTTTGAGGATGTGAGAACATGGAGCTGCTTTGCATATGGAAAGTTCTGGTTCATACTGTAGGCAAAGTGTCTTGGATACAAAATGTCCCACGTTCTGTGTCAATCCCGAAAACTGTGCTGGAAACCCTGACCTTCTGCTGCTTATCTTTTTGACCGCGTGTGCGAATAAACGGCCGGTTTATATCTCGCTCAGGCATGGTGGACTCCCAAAGCACGTGTACATTCTCAGTACCGAGAAAGATGGAAGCTGCCTGTATGTTTTGAGCCTTGCTGTCTCTTGCGTGTACCTGTTATAAAACCTGATGGCTTGATGAAATGTTGCGCTGCGGGGCTGACAGGTTTGCCGGGTACCGTCGGCGCTGGAGAGTATGCAAATTAGCTGGCCGTTTAATATTCAGAGGAGGAGCCTTGTCGACCCCCGGCTCTCGTAAGCTCATTAGCATAGCGCTCATTAATATTCGCAGACGGAGGGGGCAGAGAGAGAGGTGGAAAGGAGATGGTCGGGAAAGGGAGCTCGAGAAAATGAGGAAGGGAGAGAGAGAGAGAGAGAGAGAGAGAGAGAGAGAGAGACATACTGGAAGATCCATAAGAGGTCAAGAGGACTAAAACAAATGGAAGCCGTGCTTTATGAATCTCTGTCTAATGGCTGTGGAATGGGATGCGTTTATGTAAAAGAGCGGCGGAGGTTGCCGATGATGCCCTATCCCAATCTGAAACCAATCGATAATGCATTTTGCTGAAGAGCAACTCACTCCCAGAGTCTCTCAGAGATAAACCAATCAATGCGACTTCTCCACAGTCCTATTATAGCCGCTGTTGCCTCTGAATGGCAAGTCGTTCGACCGATCATGATCATTTGTAACACCTGATGTTTAATTGATTTTGCACATGGCAGGTAATGGGTGGATTGTTTTGCACTGAACAGTGGGAATGGCCTCCCTCACCTCGGTAAGAAAGAACTGTTACTTCAGCTTTGTTAACCTCATCGCACCTACAGTCTCTTCTGCGGAACACTCAGAGGCTCAGAACTCCTTACAGGGCCCATATCAAACGTATTTCCAGTATGTTCTTCTCCTAAGGGTAATTTTATGCAAGATTAATGTGTTTTTCCTCCCTTTGCCACCACTAGAGGCATAAAAATGCATGAAAAGATTGTGATGCACCAAAAAATGTGACTGTGCATCATGTTGAAGAGTTTTCCATTAATGGATCTGCAACCAGTGCCAGTAAACAACCAAGTCCAGCACATTCCATATTATGCATCGTCCCCATATCCTTTAAAAAGGGCCCCAATCCAATTTTTATATTTTTTAAAAGAAAAATCCTTTTTCATCCCTTAAAAGGGTACTGTGTCTTTAAGACTGATATACTTGTTTGAGCATGACCTCTGTTTTCTTACCATGTATTTAAAAAGTCGAACATCCTTTATAACTTCTTCAAATGGATGGAGTTAAACTGCTGTAGGCTTTTGTCACATCACAACAGTGATATATTCAAAAAAGGGCTTCCATATATTTGTATTTATGGAGAAAGTTTGGAAAGTGAGAAAAAATGTAATTTTCCATTACATGGCCCTTTAATATAAAATATTTGGTCTACTTAAGCACCGATTGCTGACACAGTTGCTCGCTCACTGTTTGTATAATCCCCATAGAAAAGAACTGCCAGTAGAATAGGATGCTCCAGAGCTGCCGCACATGAGCCTGAGGTCACCGTACCCTGTGCCAACTATTGGCTATAACAGTGGTCCTCAACCCTGGTCCTGGCTTCTTGACTCTCCATTGCTCCCAACACACCTGATCCAACTAATCAGCTTATTAACACCCCCCTACTGAGTTGAAGTGTGTGTGCTGGAGCAGAGAAAACACATGACAGTGGGCCTCCAGGACCAGCGTTGGGAAACAGAGCTAGAGGGATATTAAGACCTCCAACACTGGGCTGGGGAGAAGTGGAACTGTACCAAACGTTTATACGAAATCTGTGGGGCTCTCAGTAACATTCCACACCCACTACTTTGGTTTCTACAATGCATGCATTTGAGTGATTCATCTAAACACTGTGCAGTCTTTGACTTGATCCACATTGTTAATACATTCATTATTTTCTATTACAGGGGGTCCTTAATTTATGACACAGATCCGTTGCTTCAACAGCGCTGTAACCTGAATTTTGGTGTCTAGTGACTAGTCTGAGTCACTTACTAATCCTAACACAGTAAAATCATGAATAGAGAGCTAAGCCACAGAAACAGGAAAAGGAAAACTCCCTCACTCAGACACTGCACCGCTGTGTTTTCTTCCAAACTAGTTCACACACAGAGTCCGTAAGTACGAGGTTAACGGTGGAAGCCGAGTGGAGGTGAGAGTGAGCATCATAAACTCGAAACTTTGTATGTTGAGGCTCGAGGACCCCCTGGATTTTACTACTAGTGAAACGTTATTACTAGGGAGGTAGTCAAGTGGTCCGTTGACTGTTCCAGGGGTCAGTATTCGAATGAACTGTTTTTGGCTGTGATGTGACAGTTTTGCTTGTAAGTGAGCAATATATTCTTTCATTCATTTTCTGTAACCACTTTTGTGACCTCACTAGGGTACCCGGAGCCTATCCTGAGCTTGAGGCAGGGACTTAGTAAGCAATATAATAATGTACAAAAGAAACAAAAATGAGTGCCTTAATGTGACGTAGCTGTTGAGCCGTAATTAGAGCAAAGAACAATGAAAGGACATGACTGTTCTCAGGGTTAAATCAAAGATGTTGGTAGATCATCAGTAATAAGACACTGGGGCAGTTCGTGGCCTAGTAGTCAGGGCATTCACCCCGTGATCAGGAATTCCTGGGTTTGATTCCCAAGACCACTAGGCACCTCTGAGGTACCCTGAGCAAGGTACTGTCCCCACACTCTGCTCCCTGGGCTCTGTGTTCGTACCTGCCCCCTGCTTCACTTGGTGAATGAGTTAGATGCAGAGGAAGTATTTCGTGCTGTTCACACTGTGTGCTGTGGTGTGATCACGTATGACCAGATTGTCACTTTCACCTCGTTTCATTTTCATATGTATTGGTGATCATGCTTGTGTATATCTTGATATCAGGGCCTGTTCTGCCTTGCTGTTAGTTCTTTAACTCTGTCAGATACTTGAATATCAAAATGAGTCAAAATGCAACTCCCTAGTTATGGCTTTGCATACTAAGTTACACACTTCGGGCAGTAAGAACGTTTAATTTTCCATGAAATTTGCCCTATTATATCTGCCCCCAGGGTAGTTTGTGCACATACATGCTCAATTTGACCACAGTAAAATGGATTAGCATGTGGAATTGGAGCTGTGTGTGTGCTAGTATGATATCTGTCATGAAAGACAGTTGCATGCTGCCTTTATTTTTGGACACACTGTTATAGTTTCTGAGGAAAAACACATGCGCATGCATTTTAGTAGGGATGTCCCGATCCGATATTCTGTATCGGTATCGGTCCGATCCTGACCTAAATTACGGGATCGTAAATCGGGAAGGATTTAGAAACGTAATCCGATCCGTAAAAAA
>JBBPDH010000031.1:10463343-10478713 GCA_037974565.1 Clupeocharax schoutedeni
TACACACACACGCACATGCACATACATATACACACACACACACACACACATGCACATACACATACACACACACACATGCACATAAACATACACACACACACATGCACACACATGCACACACACGCACATACACACACACATGCACATGCACACATACACACACACATGCACACACACACACACACATGCACATAAACATACACACACACACATGCACACACACGCACATGCACACATACACATGCACACAAACACACATACACACACACACATACACACACACATATACACAAACACGCGATCATACAGTCCTTCTCCAACATCCTGGCATGTGCAGTAATAGAATATAATTTCAACGTCATAAAATTAGACCAATAGTTTCATCAGCTTTCAGTCACTTGTAAAAAAATACAACAAAACAATTATGGACTCATTCAAGACATTCAAATGTAGAACATAAGAGAGTTTTATTAGGCACTTCTTGCGTGTTTTAGTTGGTCCTATTGGCTTAATAATTGAAATGTTTTTTTATGATTTGTATGACCTGCACCTCATGGTCACGGAGTCCTGCTGAGTTGAAACTGACTGAGGTAGAATTTGACATTTTCTCTTGTACAAGAACAGGCTAATCAAGAAGTCATTAAGTGTTCCCTTCAAAAATAGAGAAAAATGTTATGTCCCAGAATATCAGTGCTGGTTTGTCTTGCTGGATGAGTAGAGAAGCCAAATTTGTGTAATTTTAAAACACATCAGATTGCTTTCATGTAAATATAAATATACCATTAGTTAGATTTGCTAACATCACCGTCACTCTTTTTCCAGAGATAGAGCTTTGTTTACTGCCACTCACTCTCTGCGTACAGCCGGTTGCATCATGAAGTTGAAATGATTTTGTACAGCTCAGTTATTCTGCAAATTTTTAGGGGTGATGCACATGGCTAACTCAGATAGAAATGGCAAAAAAGTTCTTTGCTAAACACCAGCCTATAATGTAGTAAAGGATTCATAAAAAAACTCTTAAAGTAATTGCAATAAGTTGCCAAGAGCCCCTTTACATGTGTGAAAATGACTATACTGTAACTCTTACTATATCTGCTCTCATTTGAATCACGTTTAAATTCTGTACAATCTATTTGTTTTCCTTTATTTTTATTATTACACTGCACTGCTGTATTGAAAACCTTGATTCCAAAATTTTGAATAGTAGTGCATCATTATATTGACATCATTATATTTATATTTTTATAGTGTAAAACCTAAATATGTCCCCAGATATGCTCCCAGAACACTTTCATTTCATTTTAAACTCAGTTTAATGCACTACCCTTAAAAAAATTTTAAGGTAAACTCTGAATTTAAATTACCTGCCGAGATATGCAACTTAGAAGGTTGTGGGACAAAAGTATTGGGACACGATG
Organism: Clupeocharax schoutedeni; assembly: GCA_037974565.1. Lineage (NCBI taxonomy): Eukaryota > Metazoa > Chordata > Actinopteri > Characiformes > Alestidae > Clupeocharax > Clupeocharax schoutedeni. Next base: position 10,464,762 of record JBBPDH010000031.1, read on the forward strand.
GCGAGGTGCACAGGTCCCCTTGTGTGAAAAAACAAGGAAAAAATATATTTATTGCCACAAAAAAGCAGAGGATATTTGCAGTTTCCGCGTTATTGTGGGGATTTTCGTGTAAAACAAAGAGTTCGGTTCTCAAAAAAAAATCAGTGTGACTGAGTCCGCGACTCCTGATAAGCGTAAAACTGGGGGATTACTGAATATTCATAGCTAGAGATACATAATTGTGTTCATGTCTACTGATAAAAATAGCATTATTTTGATGGTCACTGATACTGATTCTAATGACGATTCAGGAGTGTGTGAGAGTAAAAGGCCTCATATGTGTTTGAGCAAAAGCTGTGAATTCACTCTATTAAGCTGAGACTGAGTCTCAGATCCGTTTTTGGTCCCAGTAGAACCTGGTCATGTTTAACCTCAGCATGCGAGGTGTTTATCCTCAAGTGCCTTTTTATCCCCAGGCCTCTTCTCCCAGCGAGACTCACACAGTCATTCAGCCTGGGGTCAAACACACACTTCAATCCACAAGTGTTGCAGCTTTATTATTATTTTTTTTTTTTATCCCAGGGAGTAGTGGTGGGAGGGAAGGTTGCATTTGTTTGCAGATGGATGATGGGATTTGTAGTGTCTGGTTTGATACCCCAGAGTCATGAGGACAATGGGGTCTCTGAATGCTTACTGTGAGATTAGAGTGAGGATTTGGACCGGGTTCAAGCTCTTGGCTAACTCACATTTGTTCTTTTTTTAAATATTTTTTTATTGTTTGTTGGTCCAGTCGGGGGTGCCATTAAAAAAGAATTTTCTGGCAGTTTTGTACAGCCCATAGATGCTCTTGTGTACTGTGTGGATTTGTGGGGAATTGTTTTTTTTTTTTCTTTTCATAAACACGCACTTGATCTGTTTTTGTCTCTCACACTCGGAACAACTTTAATTGTGCGTAGTTTTGTTTGTGTCTGTGCACGACTGGTCCGTGCGCATCACTTTAATGGAAGAACGCACACGTACACACATACACACTCCTGCACGGACACACACCGGGAGACGAAAACTGTTGGTGTGAGCCACTGGCTCTGTGCCAGCACTCATTATCATACATATATATGTCTGGAGGCTTTGGCCCCCACATCCCCACACCCACACACCCCCCACGGCAAAAAGACACATAACGAGTGGAGCCGTGCCATGCGCCGTGGAGAGGAACATGCTGGTTACATATGTAGCATGGCCGTTTGGCTTTGTCTGTGCAGTTGTAGCACGCTGCCTGAGCACCGGCCTACGTGAGCCCAATCACAATGAGACAGTCATGTGACCACTCGCAGAAGGGCAAGAGTGTTTTGGAGACCATGCTGTTACAACAGTGCCCCCTAGTGGGCGCGTCAGAATACGTAGAACTGACTTTCTGGGGACCGAATACAAGACATGCTTTTACAAACCACAGTCACCAAGCAAGGACTCAAATGGAACTCTATTAGGTCGTGAAAAGCCAAAAAGAAAAATTGTGCTTTCAGACTTACCCAGAACACTAGCCCACAATCAGGACCAGTTCTGGGCTCATTTGAGGGATCATTACCGAACTCTTAATGCAAACAGCTCCTCTGGTGTAGAAATGCACAAATGAACCATTGTTTTTAAATAATTTGGTCTGAATTCATTAAGAGAATGGTGCTGTTGTTTCATTTAAACTAAATTCTCAGTTATCACAAGGCTATCACTTTCTGCAGAGATTTGATTGGCTTTTTTATTAGATATAGATACACTTTATTGTCATTGCATCCATCGAAGTACAACATAATGTTACCGTGCCATGCCTGACTACAGAAAAACAGAATAAAAGTACATGTAAATGGATACACAAACACATACATAACACCAACATCTGAGTCAATACATTTGATAAATGATTTATTAAGACTTTTTATATTTTTATTGTCACTTCACCTTTGTGTGTCTGTGCAATCATAACATCATGATTAAAGTCATACTGACTGGTTGTTGAAGGAGGTGGTGATATTTTTGGGCCCAGTGGATCTCAATTTCGTCATTGGCCACCATAAAAAATGAATGTGGAAAAAATGTGACTTATTTGGAATTCTTTATTTAAGCAATCAGAATTCCACTTTATTTTGGGCAACAGAAAAAAAAAAACATCTTCCAAGACTAAGAGCTGAATGAGAGCTGGAAGCACAGATATGGTCTCTTCAGAACACAAAAGTAACCAAGAAAATCACCCAACACTTTAAGTGACTACAGTTATCCAGCTCTGAACATGCCTCATTATGTCTGAAGACGTAAATGGCAGGATAATGAAGAAAAATTGCGACCATATTAAAGATACGTTGGACGTTATTGTTTCTGGTGCAGAGGGAGTATATATTTTTTCTTCTTCTCATGAGTCCCCGGTTTAATTTTTTCCTCTCTGGAAGTCGAAGCACAGCAGATGATGTGTGAAGTGGATGATGCAAGACTTATGCAGGCTGGAGCTGCAGCACTTTTCATCCCTTGAATTTGTATCCTGTCTTGGTTTATATGATCTCTGGCATTGCTGGATATAAGCTTTGCTTGTCCAGAACTAGCTTCTTTACTCACATCTCCTGACTCAGTCCAGGCAGTATGGGCTACACTATATGGATGAAAGTATTGGGACGACTGACCATTACACCAACAATGACATTGCATTAAAATCCATAGACTTTAATATGGAGTTGGACCCTCTATGCAGCTTTCCACAAGATTTTGGAGTTTCTGTGCGAATTTGTGCCCATTCATTCTGTAGAGCATTTATGAGGTCTGACCTTGGACAACAAGGTCTGGATCACAATCTCAGTTCCAGTTCATCCCAAAGGTGCTTGGATGGGGTTGAGGTCAGGGCTCTGTGTGGCCAGTCAAGTTCTTCCACACTGAACTCCTCCAGCATGTCTTTATGGAGATCGCTTTGTGCTGTGGGACACAGACATGCTGGAATAGAAGAGGTTCTTCAACTAACTGGGTCCACAAAGTTGGAAGCATAGGCTTGTCCATGCTGAAGGATTAAGATTGTAACACCTGGTCATAGTAAGTACAGCTCAACGTATCTTTTTCTAACTCTGGAACATCTCAGATGCTTTGATGACATCCCCATGAATCCACTATTTCTCCTCACCCTCCCACAATTTCCACCTACACGCACCTGGATCTGCCAGTTTCACTTAAAAATGCACCGTAGTACATGATGTAAATGTGTTGTGAATTTTGAATCATGTTTACTTTATAAGTGGCTGCTACAGAAATGCTTGATTTGATACAGAGTGATGGAGATCTTGTTATGGAACAATCTTGCCTCCCCACGCCTTCCAGATTCTGATTTGTTCTCCCGGTGCTAAGTTTGTCCGACTCCGTGGAGCCTGGGGCTGGAATACAGTGAATAAATGAGCAGTGAATGGCAGCAGGTAGACAGAGCAGGTTTCAGTCTGGAGTGTGTGCAAGGCTTTAGCCAAAGGCTAAAGCTAATGAGATGAGTACACAGAACACGCTTCATCATTTGATAGCAATTAGAGCTCTCAGTCAGACCACCAGCTGGAACCTGTGGGATGTGGTGGTGTGTGTGTGTGTGTGTGTGTGTGTGTGTGTGTGTGTGTGTGTGTGGTATTAGCCCCCGGTTTCACACCCAGAGCGGAGGGCGACAGTTGCCGTTCTAAAACAGATGGTGAATTCAAGGCTCGTTGGCAAGCGGCATTCTTTTTTTATATCGGTAACATCTCTGCTAATTACTTAATTAGCTATGCAAATTGACAAATCAGCATGTGGATATTGTTATTTAGTCCAAAAGCCCACCTTAATGAATGACTGTAATTAGGAAGCAGAGAGGTGGGGTGGGAGAATGGGGACGGTGGAGGTTCTGCAAGAGGCTTTAGAAGACACTTAGAGCTACCCTGCTAAACAGAGCTCCTAAAGAGAGAGACGGACAGAGAGAGAGGGAGGGGGAGGGGGGGTGGAGAAAGTGAGAGAGTATGAGTGAGAGAGAGGGAGAGAGAAAGAGAGAGTGTGAGTGAGACTGAGAGAGGGAGAGAGAGAGAGGAGAGAGAAAGAGAGGCAAGGAGAGAGAGAAGAGAGTGTGTGTTTTTGATTAACTTTCAGTTAACCTTTTAATCCTTTAATAAGCTGGTTTCTCATGGCTGTAAGCTCATTTATCTTGTTACTCAAAGACCATGTTTTAAAGACTGATAGATTTGTATTAATTTGTATCACAAACTTCTTTTTCCCTTCAATTTAGTCATGTTCAGTTCTACTTATTTGCTAAGTGTCTTCGATCATGTGGTAGGAAGAGGCCAGTTTTGCTCTTTTGTGGACATAGACGACATGGATCCCATGCAAACAGGGATTTCCTACATGAAGGCCATCTTTTGTTAGTTCTCTCTATAGAGACTCCCTTTCTCTCATTCTCCGGGTCGACCAGAGTATGATGGATTCCACTTTTGTGTCTTGGTTCCTCCTGAGGTTTCTTTCTCCAGCTGAGGGAGTTTTTCCTCACCTCTGTCGCCTTTGGCTTGCTATGGGCTTGGACCTGGACTCTGTAAAGTTGCTTTGTGACAAGTCGACCCCCAAAATATGCAAGGGTTACATTCCAAAAACACCCACAAATTAAAAAAACAAGACATGCATGTGTCAAAAAATTAAGTTATTTTTGATATGAACATTTAGCTTAATTTATGTTCTTGTTACAAAATTAGTAAATTAGATTTTTCTTAACATTTAGTACTAAAAAGCATGAAAAATTATAAATTGCCACAAAAGAAAGCAAATGAAATGAATAGGCTAGGTGAGGTTTCCGCGAATTTGCAGGGGTTTCCCCGACCAGTTATTAGTTCGGCTCTAAGAAAAAATCCGCAAATGTTCCAAATGTGCTCTAATGTTCATTTTCACATTGCATTCAACAAAAAGGGCCACATGGAGCTTCTTTTGTATCATGGTTGCACAGCCCTTGTGATAGACAGCCATTGATTTTCCTGCTCTATCCCACATTCTCTTCCAGTCTAAAGACATTTTCTACACTAGCATATTACTCACTAAATATTTACAAAAAAATACACTCAAGTTTCTTTGCTAACAGATACATTAACAGTAGTTTCATCATTTGAGTATCAGCCAGAAATAAGTAATATTTTTATTAGGGATGCACCCATTGATTGGTCAGTGATCAGAAACAGACCATTTTTGGCCTGATCGGCCTGATCAGCCTCACACAGATTGCCGATTTCAAACCAATCTTTTTTGGAGGGTTTATTTATTTGTTTATGTATTACATTTTACTTATTTAAATTTGTAAAGAAATTTATATTAAAGAAAATTAGATTTTTGTTTGTGTTTGTTGTAGGGTTGCCACTATCATATGTCACTATTATAAAAGTAACCAGTAAACAGGGAAAGTAACTACCACGTTACATTCAAAAAGTTGAAACCCATTTTTTGTGTCGTTGTTGTCGACTACATGCAGCAGCTCTAATTTTCTGTGATCTGGGGAAAAAATCGGTAATCGGAATTGGCCAAGAAAATTGCAATCGGTGCATCCCTAATTTTTATTTATCACTACTGACCCAAAAAAGAGCTACATATAATATCATTATAATGTGGATCCCAGACAAGTGTTAGATATTAAATGATCTATACATTGGCAGACAATGTGATGAAACAGTTAACAAAGGACAGTTAAAGTTAAAGGACAATTTAGTGTTTGACTAGAATTAATAGAAGTCAGACCTGCACTGTTACAGATTCTTTCATCTTATAAAGGAAAATTGTCTTATTTGATGTATTTTCATGTACAGTTGTTCACTCAATAACTCTAATGATCAACAAGAATGAACTTTGGCATTTGAAATAAATGGATCAGTGGTGAAAACCTGTGACGTGTAAAAAGGTTGGGCTTATCTGTTAAGTGCCAGGTTTAGTAGGTGTGTTTCAGTTGGTAACTACGACACTGTGCTGGACACGGTTCCTCCAGGTCTGAAGTTGTGCACCCCTGTTTAATCACTTTTAGGACACATGGCATCACATCAGAATCTCCCACATCGCATGCTGGACAGCCCAAGTTCTCTGGAGGCAGATTTTAATGAGACTACAAAGCCTCTAGTGATGCAGATGATAGCGTTAAAGACTTTTTTTTCTTAAGACTCCCACCATGGCTGTTAAATTTGAGAAAGGGTTCTAACCACAAATGTGGACTTTTCAATCTTGAACTTCTTCTCATGCGACAGGGTGAAAATGTATGACAAAAGAGCAGAAGAGAGTGAAAATGAGAGCAAAGGAGCAAAGACAGATTCAGCCAAAGTTATTATGAAAGATATTTTAAAAAGGTTGGGAAGACAGATAGGAAGAGAGCGATGAAGAGAAAGTATATGTGTGTGTGTGTGTCTGTGTCTGGGGGCTGAGAGAGGCAAGGAATAAGACAGCATTGCTTTGCTATAGTGCATGGAGACACATGGGCAGCGATGCGTGTGCTCCAGTTAACTGATCGGTCGAACCGCACCGTGCAACAGGAGGGAGAGAGAGGGAGAGAGAAGCCAAAAGAGAGAGTGCACAACAGCACTGTGTTGACTGGTTTCTTTTCTAGCGCCATGATACTTTTCTTTTACCCACAGGGGAGCCAGATACAAGAAAACTAAGCTGCAAAACCTTCCTGTTTTAGAAGGAAACATCAGGTTTTTTCATGACAATACTGCAGCAGCATCAAAGGTTAAACATAAAATGTATTAAATTGTGGTAAAATGTAAAACTGATGTACTGAAGTATGACGGTCATTTTTCTTACTTACTTTAGTGTAACTGCATTATAGTTTATCATACTCTAGTCTAATTGCAGTTCATAGTAACTGAAATAATAACTGCCCCTCCTATACAAGAAAAAAGGGCATAATGGTTGGGCATAATCAGAAACAGACATCATGATGGATATAGTTCCATAAAACTAGCCATTAAGTCTACAAGTCTATATATAAGCTCCGCCCACTCACAGTGAAGTAGTGTTACTGTGGAGCTAAAATGTTGCAGGCTGAATGCCTGGTTATATGTATTTGTGTTCATGGTTGTGACATCAGAAACATGATGGATGCAGTTTCCTATAATCATCCATTCAGCCAATGTTTTTAGCTCCGCCCCTTGTATGTGTTGTTGCTGTGGAGAGTTTGTAGCAGTGCTGTAAAGGATATGGGGGAAAGGATTAAATGTCCTGATAGATCATTACAGTTCTCTGGAGCATCCGGACATCTCAAAGGCGCGACTAAATCGTATTGTTTTTTAACAAAATATTTCAGTGCATACCGTTGAAGCTTCTTCCATACAGTTCAGTTTAGGCTGCTTTTTGAATGAGGCACAATGCAGGACAGCCAATCACAACAGAAGTTTTTCATATATCGGTATAAACTGACATTTCAAACAGTAGAGATTTACATTTCAATACAAAATATAGCTAAAACTATGCAGAATACAGGTCCTATAAGCCTGAGATCAGACAGATTGCTTTTTTGTTGATTGTCTGATGTGACAAGTATTGATTGGTGAGTTGTTTCTGGTTGACACGATGGCGTGTCAGTCTGCAATAATCATTCTTCACATAAAAATGGCACAACATTATAGAGAAGCTTTGTTTTACAGTGTTTATGACAGGCTGATATTCTGAACATGTCGCACGCACTAACCCCGCCCATCTCTTGCTGTGATTGGCAGGACGTGATGGTGGTGGGTGAGCCCACGTTGATGGGTGGGGAGTTTGGCGATGAGGACGAGCGTCTGATCACGCGGCTGGAGAACACGCAGTATGACGCCACCAACGGCCTCGACGATGACGATGACTTCACCAGCTCGCCGGCGCTCGGAAACAACAGCCCATGGGCCAGCAAGCCGCCCCCAGGCCAGGACAGCAAACCCGAGAGCACGGCCTCCCAGCCCTCCCAGTAAAGAGACACTACCCGCAGCAATGCCGCTACACCAACGGGGCGGCGCTATCTTTCTCTCGCTCTTTCTCTCACTCTTTCTCCTTATTTTCCACCGACAAGGTGCCGGCGCCTATGCTGGTTAAAAAACCACCCACTAAATGTGTGCATGACTGGATGTGTGTCTTCCTACATGCCCCATACTAACACTGGCAACAAACAATGGAAGTTAATATCAGACATTAGTACCATGTTAACCAGAAGTTTAAGCAAGGATAACACACTGTTCCTACTTGTTAGGAATGTTAAAAAAAAACTGAGGCTGTGTCCCAAATGGATCACTACTCCCTCATGAGTATTGCACTACATAGGAGTGAACTATAGGAGTAATAGATCACTAAATGAATTTGGCTATTTCCTCACTCAATTAGTATTGAACGGCCACATAAACAAACATCAGTTACTTGAAAGAGGTTGAACTTAGTCAAATATAAGTGTAACTTTGAAAATAAAAGGTGGAGAGAAAAAGTGGACGAAGTACTAAACTTCACAAGGCTATACCTTTCACAGTTTGAAATCTATATGTGCAGTAACCAACCAGTGTTTTTTTCATGATTCAGACACTAATGCTGCATTTAAATTATGATGATAGACATAACAGTTGTTTCCTAGCAGGGGCAGTTATTATGCACTGCAATTACACTACAGTATGATGCACTATAATGCGGTTTCAGTAACAGAAAATGCAATTATACTTCAGTAAAGCAGTTTTACAATTTATTCAGATATGTCCATGCAGTTGTTTAATCTTTGATGCTACCGCAGTCTTGGAAAACTGCAGTATTTTTTCAAAAGGGATGCCAGTAGTTAGAATCATGTTCTGTCAAGAGCTCAACTTGATGTTCTATTCTGGAGAAACAGACACTGAACACTCAGTTGCTATTATTTTATTGCCGTTACCATAGCAACATTCACATAATTCATGTAACACTGTTCAGTGCCTACCTGTAAACCCAGCGTAGGAGAAACTGACTGATGTACCTAATAGCTCCCTGGACTGGATCCATTTCTGTCACAGCCAATGGAATATCAGTTCTTTGGACGACTTCACATCACACTGGTGTTATTACACCCCATGACCCCAGATCAGTTCCAAGCCTGCAGGTTTATAAGACTTTGTTTTTTGATTTTGTTTTTGTTGCAACTGGATTATAGGCACTGGCACCTTGTTGGTAACAAAAGGGTTTCTTCTCTCTGACATCACTTTCTACACCAATAATGTAATTCTCCTGCCATGGTTTCAAAGGCATTGTCCATTTCCACCAGAGACTTTGATGGTTTCCTCACCAAACTTGGAGCGTCGCTCTGGGAGGCCAAACAGATTTTAATAGCAAAAGTGGTCAGAGGGACGAAGAAGGCCAAGAAAAGGAGGAGCCTGCAGTAATGGTTTAGGAGACTAAAGCAACCCATCTAAACTATGGACGATCACCAAGGTAGCAATACATCTACATGGCGATGACAGGTTCCAGCGGCGCTAGGCAGCAGGCAGTCCTCTCACTGGAGTGTCACTGAACTCCAAAAGCAGGCGCTGAGTTCGACCCTCTTCGCAGTTGCATCGTTTTCGGTTCTCTCTGCTTTATAATCAGCATCAGATATTTTCATTCCTCTTAAGTTTCTTTCATTCATTCCACTCTAACGGTGGTCGCGGTTGAGAAGGAAAAAAGATTCTGCAAATTGTGTAAAATTAACAGTTGTAATTTTACCCAAAAAAAAACTATTATTTTGTTTTCTGGGTCTAACTGTGTTATTTTTAAGGACGTTGTGAATATTCTGTGATCTCCTTGTACTGTACCAATGAGGTTGGGACTCGTTCTCTGATCGAAGGCACATACTAAAAAGCATATCTGTCCAAATCTTACCTCTTTATCCCTTTAACAACCTGCCCTCAGACTGGGCTGTAACATGTTCCTGCATGATGTTTTGAAATCTGTAAAGCGTTTCTGTTCATTTTCCACTTCAGAGGCCATGCTGGGTTCAGTTCATCACTTTGGGGAAACTGATAGAAGGACCGTGGCTGTGTAAATAAAGACGCCGTCCGCTCGGTTGGATCCCATTGAAGGCCACTGACCCTGACCCATAATGGCAGCTTGTTTTGATTGACTTTCAGTGGGTGATGATTTTAGAGGGATTTTTTTTATGAGTGATGGATAACACTCTCAGCAGTGTGCGCCGAAATGAGGGTTCTTTTAATCATGCATAAAATTATTAATTTTTGGGCCGGTTATCAATTTAAGCTCTAGTAGCTCATGCACAAGTGGTGTTATTTAAGCAAAGATGCCAAGACTTACGACTTAAAGGGGAATTCCTGTGATTTTTCCAAATGATTTAAATCATTGAGATGTAAACAAAGTTATTCAGAATGATTTGATGTGAAGTGCTTTTTTCTAGACAAAGTTTTCAATGTAATTTTTTTACTGAGGTGATGATAGGAACCAGGTGTCCCAGAGGAATTTAATACCTCTAAAAACTACAATTTAATGCAATAATCAGTTGCATTAAATTGGAATGGATGTACAGCCTGGTGCCTGAGACATTGTTTCACTTTTGGACTAAAATTTATTTTTTAAGTTCATTCCTGGTGGAGGGAGACATACGTGTTCATAATATAAAGATGTATAAAAAGCATCATATAACACTCATTTGCGACCCCTGGTTCCTATCACCACCACTGTAATGATGATGATGAAGATTGTGAAGAGGATGATGGTCAGAAGGGTCTACAGCCAACCAAGACACGTATTCTGGGTCTGTTCCTTTGTGTTTTCATTGAAACAATATTTTTTTCCCTAAATAACTCGTACCCTGATGTATTTCCAAGACCAACAAAATGGAAGAGACCAATTCTGAAGTCTTTTGTTCCAAACTTGTATTATTAGAACTCTGCACTCTTTGTATAATATTTAGCAGAGGTGTTTTGTGTCATATCCAAAGTCTTGTATGTATGCTTTGCCATTTTGTGTGCCAATAAAACGTGCTTACAGAACGCTCTCGCCTGCTCTGTGTTCTTCCAGCCTGCAGAAGCCTTTTTACCTCTAGAGGTGGGCAGCCACTGCTTCAGTTTTATGGACTTAAGCTGCATTTGGATTAGTAATATTATTGGCATTTTTTTTAAACAATATACTTTTTATTCATGAGAAATTAGGTTCAATTATAGCGAATCACATGTACTTCTAAATTCCTTTGGGTTAGGTCCTGTCACCTCTCACTTTAGAGCTTCAGAATGATAAGGCTAGTGGATAACACACCACATTTCAAACGATGATGGATGCTGGAGTGTGTGTAAAGTATCAGATGACTACTTTCAGTGTTGCATAAGTAACAAAACTTTTACTTTGTTATTTTGATCTGATACTTTTTTGCTTTAAATGAGCATTCAGACAGATTTTCTCAGGATTCTGGCCAATCTGTGTTACCTTAAATTTCATTTATTTATTAAATTTATACTCACCTGGGGTCTACGGGCATGAGGCAGGGAGCCAGTCTACCACAGGCCACACACACACACACACCTATGGTCAATTTATAATCCCCAGTACACCTGACACATTTGTCTTTGGACTGTGGAAGAAATGGGAGACCCCAGATGGAAACCCACTCCACCACAAGGAGAACATGCAAACTCTACATAAACACAAGACCAGGACCAGGATTCAAACTGCCAACCCTGGAGGAGTGAGGCAACACTGCTACACACTCTGCTACCGTGGGTACAGTCTGAGTTACTTTAAGGGTGTAAATAAAGTGGGCCAGGTAAGAATTAGGCCTGGTGGTTAGGGAGGTGCCTCTGTGATCAGAAGGCTGTGGGTTTAAATCCCAGGTGGCACCTCTGAGGTACTGCTTCACTTGGTGAATGGGTTAAATACAGGGAAGGATTGCATGCTGTTCACACTGTGTGCTGTGGTGTGTTCACATATGACAGAATGGACATTTTACACTCTTATGGGTGCGGTCACAGTGTGGCCCCTGAGCCACCAACACTGCTAATTAGCCATTGTGTTGATCTAGAACTTCAGTTACATAAATCTGATCAGACTACACTGATATTTTGCTGCACACTGAGATTTTCTACAGATTGTGCCATTATTAGCCTGAATTAGAATGTGGATCACTAGACAAGTGTTATATATTTAACAAGCTATTAAGTGGCAGCCAATGGGATGAAACAGTTAACAGAAAAAACAGTTTGGCCCATTAAAAACAGAATAATTTTATTTACATTAAATTAGAAGTACTGTAGTACTATGTACTATGTAATACTGTGTTTCAAGTCAAAACTGGTATAAGCTCCTAATAAAAACAGGATTGACTGATGCTTTCTTCACTCTAGAGTATTTTCATCTGAAATGCGCTACATTTTCATAGAATGTTTCTTAAGGAAACTTGGTGACATGTTCTGAAGACGATATTAAACTTACATGTAGCCAGTCATCATGCTCACTTTTTTCCAGGTGCAAAAACTCGGTACACTTTCATCCAAGTAAAAAAATCTATTTGAATAGACTTTCATGTGATCCTGTTGCTCCACCTGCTGGTCTTTCTTAAAATAGCCCCACAAAACGCGATCTTTTTCACCTCTATGTGACAAACTGCTCCCTTACATCTTCCAATCAGTTGCTGTCCATCCCTCTCTACAAATTAAAACACAAAGGTGATTAAGCCTCCTGGAATTAGCTTAAACTAAAAAGTAGAACCTCTGACAATACTGCAATTTTTAATTATTATTTAAAACTCACTTGCTTTTGAATAATGTTTGGCTTCATCCTTTCATTAACTGATATTATTACACCTTGTTTTACTTCATACAACTACAGTAACCCCTCGCTTTTCGCAGGGGTTACGTTCCAAGAGCACCAGCATATAGTGAAAAACCTATAGTGAGGTTTTATAGTGTAAACCCTAATTATGCCCCCAAATATGCTCTCAAATATTTTAATTTCATTTTAAACTCAGTTTAATGCAATAACCTTAAAGAAAACGTACTGATAACCTGGAGTCACATAAAAAATTATATGAATTATAATTATATATTGGGGCGGGATTGCGGGGGGTTTAATTATCGGCGTTAACGCCGTTATCACGAAAATTCCATGCGATTAACGGCGTTAAAAAAAATTAATCGATGCCCACCTCTAATATATATACATATATAATACATATTGTCACAAAATAGTGGAGGATATTTGCAGTTTCCACGTTATTGTGGGGATTTCTGTGTACCATTATCAGTTTGGTTCTCAGAAAAAAATCCATGTTAGACTGAATCCGCGACTGCTCTTCGTGAAAGTGGGGGGTTGCAGTATATATATTTACTGTCATTGTAAAAAAAATAAAATGTTGTACAGCACTTTGATGCAACTTGTTCTGCTTTTTAAAAAATTCTAAATAAATCTTACCTTACTCGTCTTTTGGTGCACACTTCTACATTTGCATGTTACTCACTTAATATTCACTACAAATACTAGTATATACTAGTATTCTTTGCTAACAATTACATTTACAGTGTGTTCACAATTTGAGTACCATTTTATGGGTTGACTGGAGGCCTAATGGTTAGGGAGTTGCCCCAGTGACCAGAAGGCTGTGGGTTCAAAATGCAGGACTGCTAGCAGCACCACTGAGGTACCCTTGAGGAAGGTACTGTATTCCTGGCTGCCAGCTGCTTCACTTGGTGAATAAGTTAAATACAGAGGAAGACATTCACTATGTTTAGACTGTGTGTAATAGTCACTTCACTTATTTGTCAGAAAATGTCACATTTGTTATTCATCACACATATATATTTTAACATTTATTTATAGGAGGCTTTTTATGAGCTGTTAAGCGCTCGGGGTGGAGGTAGCTCAGTGAGTAGGATGCTTGCCTCCAGACCAAGAGGTCATGGGTTCAAATCCTACCTTCAGCACCACCACTGAGGTGAGACCCTGAGCAAGACCCTTAACCCCAAGTTGCTCCAGGGAGAGACTGCCCCCTGTAGTTAGGGAATGGAAGTCGCTTT
>JBBPDH010000031.1:10478813-10489947 GCA_037974565.1 Clupeocharax schoutedeni
GCTGTTGATCTGACACCATGATGCACACAGGCAAAGTACACATGAAATATTTACACGTTTAACATTAAGATATATTGCATCTGCGAACATGAGGTTTACAGAATAAGAGTCTTGTTTTCTACAGAAATCCTTGATTAATATTGATTATAAAATTAGAAGAAGAACAGTTCTTAAGATTAAACAGCAGGTTAGTATGACTCCTAAACCATTCATAATACTATTGCAGCAAGTAATGTCTGAAGTACTATTTAGTCCATGTGTTCTCTGAAAATATTTTACAGATTAATAAAAATCTCTCTAAAAGAATCTGTAAATTACTTAATGGATCATGTTCTGACTCTGATCAGACAAGACCACTGTTTTTTTACCTAAACAACAGAAAAGGCTAAAAAAGAAAATTGTGTGTAATCATAATAATGTACATGGATTTTTATGCTCTCTGCTTTCTCCGCCGAGATATGCAACTCAGAAAGTCTCGCTATTGGGACACTGCGGCAAGGTGAACAGGCCCCCTTGTGTTTATTGACATAATAAAGAAAGAATGGAGAAAAAAAAAGGCGGAGGATATTTATAGTTTCCGCGTTATTGTGGGGATTTCCGCATTAGACTATGAGTTCGTTTCTCCAAAAAAATCTGCATGTGACTGAATATGCGACTCCTCGGTACCTCGGTTTTGGGGTCACGGTTCGGTACGGTTCACGATACAGCAAAGTTAAGCAACAAAAAGTTCTAAAGAAAGAGGCTTGGTTTGTTTTTGTGTATTTTAAATAAACTGAAGTGTATTTACCAGTAAACACACACTCCTGCTTATATTTTCATATATGTGTAAGTGTTACACCAGTAGGTGGCACTATTGCACCACACTACAACTCAGGTTTATGATTTACTTGCGCTTTTTGGTCCCTCTGTGATTCCGTATTACTTCAATCACGTCTTCTCCGTCATACTGAATATTCTCCAAAAGACATCAGTACCATGTACTGTTACAGCCCTAATATATATATATTTTGAATGTATTGAAGGTGCTTTATTTTACATATATTGAATGTTAATACTGAATTGCTTATGCATTTAAACATACAGAATAATAAATGTACTTTATGTTACATGTATCAGATGTTGCCAGTACTGAATTATCTGTGTACCGAGTGCTGAAGGTACTGAATATTCTATGTACTAACTAGATATGATACTGAATTCTGCATTTGTGGTTGCTGCATGCCCTACATGCTGTGAGTACTGAATGCCCTTCTCCTACACAGAGGCAGAGGATGCAGACGAGCCGTCCTTGCTGAGGTTTATGTGTGCAGAACTGACCAGGGGCTACTTTCTGGAGCACAACGAGGCGAAGTACACCGAGCAGAGAGAGAGGGTCTACACATGCATGAGGGTCCCCAAGGAGCTGGAGAAGGTGGACTGCACACACACCTTATTCAGAATTCTCCCACATAACACACACACATTTATTTTCTCTGCTTTTCTTTCTTTCTCTCTCATACACCAACAAATCAGTGCTTCCTCTCCATCTGTGGTCTGTCAGAACACAGGGTAGGTCCTGATGTGTTTATTGCAACGTGTAATCTAGGCCATAGTTCAGAACTATGAAGATAAGACCAGTCACCATCAGCACTCACTGTATGACCTAAGCTCTATACAACATTTTGCAATTCTTATGATTTTTAAAGCTTTCTATGCGTGCCTATAGAAAAGGCTATTTGAAGAAAGTGTAACAGAGGACATTGGTACTCAGAACTTTTTATTTTTGCAATATATTATGCTTAGAAAAGAGGACAGTTATTCTTGCAAGTTCCTCTTAAAGAAGGGGACTACTGCATAAGGACATTTTGTACAGAAGGTGAAAAACGTTTGCAAAGCAATTAAGTTTCTGGTGATTTGAAAGTTATGTGTTTTACCACTAGATGGAGCGGCTGAACCACGCGAGATTATGTAGGGGTGCACTGGTCGTGGCATTTTTTTTTTCACTTTTTAAACATTTTAAGAAAGAGCCACAACTGATATATAATACAATAATAATATACCAAAGGGTTATGTAACAAGTTGAGTGCACTTGGGGACAGCTGGTGGCCTGGTGTTTATGAAGTTCCCCCTGTGGTCAGAAGGTCATGGGTTCGAATCCCAGGAGTGCCAGTGGCGTCATTGAAGTACTCTTGAGGAATTTACCGTCCCCGCGCTCTGCTCCCCGGTCGGTGGAGCTCTATAAAAGTGTGTGTGTGTGTGTGTGTGTGTGTGTGTGTGTGTGTGTGTGTGTGTGTGTGTGTGTGTGTGAGAGACCCTAAAGATGTTCCATCCCACAGCACCTGAAAGAGCCGGGAAAAAGGTGCTAAGCATCTGGCTCAGGGTCAGTTGGTCCAGGCTGTTACCGCAGGTTTTGCAGGGGCCTAAAACAAGTAAAGTAAAGAAGCCCCTTATAGTCACACCTGAACACACCACAGCACACAGTGGAAACAGTGTGAACTTCTTTCTCTGTGTTTGACCCCTTCACCAAGTGAAGCAGGGGTTGACACAAACGGGGGCTGCCGGGGAGCAGTGTGTGGGGATGATACCTTAGTGTACCTCAGTGATGATACTGGCAGTGTTAGGATTCAAATCCACAACCTCGAATCCATCACGGGGGCAACTCTCTAACCACCAGGCCACCAGCTGACCCGAGCGGGGCTGACTTGAGTTTCTTCTGAAAATTCAAATGGCATTTCACATTGGACCACTCTACATAACTTTGTTTACATCTTGGCCATTTATCTATGTCAAAACTATTAAAAATAAATAGAAAATTGTGCTACAAACTGAGGTTGTGTGCACACTTCAGCTGTATATTCAAACTCTAGGCATGAGCAGAATATCCCCATAATAAGATATTATAATGTTATTATAATGTTTCTTATCCATTCAAGTACATTATTTTACTTTATTTTATTTTTGTAATCTACCGTTTGTCTGGTCCCTGTAAATAATGTTTGAAGGTATCAGAGGTTGTTCTGGAGGTTCATATGTCCAACATAAGCCATTTCTGAAAGATTCATCTGTACACTGGGCTTGCTGTGCTGTTTTCTCTTGCAGCTGATGATGTTTGGCTTCTTCCTGTGCCTGGATGCATTTCTCTACGTGTTCACTTTGCTGCCCCTCCGAACACTGCTGGCCTTCTTGAGATTGCTGACCATACCCTGCTGTGGCCTCAGGTAACACACACACACTCACACAGATTCGCCTTCTTTCTCAAAATACTGATGTTTCTACTTTAGTCCTTCTGTTTGCATTTACAAAAAACATACATTAAGATAAGATACAATAACAAAGAACTTTATCTATCCTGAGAGTAATTATTTTCCATTAACATGTTCATTGCAACAGAATAAAATAATATATGGTAAGCAATCCGGCAACACAATTGCAGGATATTATTGTTATTACAAAATAACTGTAACACTGACATTGCTGTGTGTAAGAGTGATGTTGTCTAAAAATCTAATTTGACTGGTAGTGTACAAAATGGATAAAACTATGCAACAAATTTACGCCTCAAGGTGTCTACTGTTGCTGACCAGAGCTGTAGGTCATTCGTTTTTCCATTTTCTAGGTAACAGTGTCTTACAGTGTCTTAGACTTCAGCTGAAATTCGTGAAGCAAGTGTGTAATGATGTAGGAATATATGATGCTAACTGGTGTATGTAAACCTACATTATTTATTTGCCACAAGTCACGTGTAAATCCAACGAATGAAGCTTTAGACACTAAAGCTGTATTTACTGATCCATTACATTTAGAAGAAGGGAACATGGATGGTCTTCTCGACTGCATTATTAACTTCTTGGCTGCATGATTAACAGTCTTCCAGTCCTTTCACTTCTCTTTAATTTGAGAGTAATCTTGTGCTCTGATATCTTGTTTTCCCTTGCCTCCCTCCATCCTTCTCAGGGCACACGTGTGCCCATACTGCAGAAGGAGCAGGTAGGATACCTTAACCCACCAGTGGTGACCCACAGTTCCTCCCGTTTGCCAGGCTGTGACTGACTTTTTTTTTTCTAATGTCTTGTGCTTCATCATTTGTGTGCTTCATCATTAGTTGGCTTCACATTGGAATGAACATGGGGGTCTCTGTATACCGGGGTGGCGGTAGCTCAGTGGGTAGAATACTTGCCTCCGGACCAAGAGGTCACAGGTTCGAATCCAACCTCCAGCATACCACCACTGGGTCCCTGAGCAAGACCCTTAACCCCAAGTTGCTCCAGGGAGACTGTCCCTGTAGTTACGAAATGGAAGTCGCTTTGGATAAAAAGCGTCTGCTAAATGCCATAAATGTAAATGTATAAAGCCTTGGTTCTCCTGACTTTTCATTATTTTATTTCTTGCTCTAACTCACCTGATTTGAACCAAGTTATGAACCAAGTTAATTAACTTTAAAGCAGGGAAGCAAAAACGTATTGTGGATTGAACTGTCTAATATGTTGAGTTTCAGTACCTGCTATGCTGGTAGGGTTCAGAAACTATGTTCAGTATAATGACTTAGTCTAATGCACATGGGCGAATGGTGCATGCTGCATAATACACTGAATGTCAATAAGCTCAAACCTGCATGCCTTCTGTGATTTTAAAAACGTTTTGTCTCATTTCTCACGGAAATGCTTTACAATCACGCCAGGGTTTTCCTTTGAATGACCTAACACCATTCCAGCATTTCTTTATTTAGTAATTAGAGCACATGCTGAATTGCACATTTGTTTTGTTTGTTTTTGGACACAGTTCCAGACAGAGCAGCCAACTGT
The DNA here is from genome assembly GCA_037974565.1 of Clupeocharax schoutedeni. Classification (NCBI taxonomy): domain Eukaryota; kingdom Metazoa; phylum Chordata; class Actinopteri; order Characiformes; family Alestidae; genus Clupeocharax; species Clupeocharax schoutedeni. Next base: position 10,483,595 of record JBBPDH010000031.1, read on the forward strand.
GGCCATCACACTTTATTTTCTGATAGGGTTGGGCAATGTCTGTGATTATGAATATGAAGATTGGTGAAATTATTATTACAATAAACAATATAGGTGGAACGGTGACCTCACAGCCAGGTTCTGGGTTTGATTCCTGGATGCTTATAGTCCTGCATGACCACACCACACCGTGTGAACAGTGTGAATTTGAAGCAGTGGGCTGGCATCAGCAATGCACTCGGGGAGCATGTATGGGGACGCTCTGACTGCAGGGGTAACTCCCAAACCACTAAGCCACCAGCTGCCCCAGATAGTGTGGTGTTTGCATGTTCTCCCCGTGTCCATGTGAGCCTCTGCCAGAAGCTTCACTTTCCGCCCACAGTCCAAATACATGCATGTCAGGTGAATTGGAGATTTGAAATTGCCCCTAGGAGTGACTGTGTGTGAATGTGTATCTGTGGGTCTGCCCCGCATTGGAAAGGCAGTCCTTTCATTGAACCTTAGCGTGTGGGAAGGCTCCAGCCTAAATCAGATTTCGCAAGTATTCTGGCAACCGCCAAACCCAGAGGTGTGCTTTATATCACTCCGACTGATACTTGGTGTTCTGAATAGTGTTCTTAGGGTTAATGTTTGTGTGGTGTTGTGTTAATGTTACTTTTAGAGGCATTCTGGAACTGTAATGCATGATGCAGTACAAAATAGTAGAGATGATCCGATCCGACATTCTGTATCATATCGGTCCATGGCTTTTTTAATGATAAGCTGATTGCACCTTTTGGTACGTGTTTCCTGAAGTGAGATTAAAAGCCTGTTTTAATTTTCACGTCTTGGATACCAGATGCTGCCAATTCCTCACCCTTGAAATCTCAGCTCTTTAAATAACAGTATCTCTGAGTAAAGTGAAGCTGGGTCAGTGCTAGAGTTTCAAATCCCTTAGTTTTCTTCATCTGTGTAAAGAGAATAGAGGTATTTGATACCGCACCTGCATGGTTGTAGTGTTTGTCATATCACATGTATCACTTTACATTCATAATAAACAGACAGTAGTCAAACTGCTATAACCAGCATTATCCACATCTGCGGCTTTTCAATTCATCTGTAAGGCCATGGTGTATTGTCCATATTTCAAATGTATTGTCCTGCAATATATATACTTCCTTCTTAATGTATATTTTGTGTGTGTGTGTGTGTGTCTTTCAGTGTTTCTCGCTTCCTGCAGCCAGCCCAGGTGTGTGACCTGCTGAAAGGTCTGATCATGGTTCTGTGCTACTTCATGATGCATTACGTGGATTATGCCATGATGTACCATTTAATCCGAGGACAATCTGTCATTAAACTCTACATCATCTACAACATGCTGGAGGTATGGCTTGTTTAACACCTACATCTACAACATGCTTGAGGTGAAGCCTGGCATTTGCACATCTCACAGTATGGCAAATACTAGGCCATATGGAAAAATGAGCCAGATGCCTATTAAAGCTGAACATATCTCAGATATTTGCCACTGAGCACAGCTAGACCTTCCGTGGCTAGTTTATATTGTTAAATGCCACTAAAAACTTGTTAACACATTTACCCTCCTATAACCAGTGAATACAGGGGGTCCTTGAGTTATAACAGTCTAGGCATACGACAATTTGAGTTCACTCCCACTCGACTTACACCGTTAGCCTCGTACTGACGAACTAGTTTGTTTGTGCGCAGAACGATGGACACTCTGCACTAAACGGGCACCATTTTGACCATGTAGCTGAGGGGGCAGGACTTTCAACGTGTTTTTGAGTTGGATAATGGCGGCAAACAGTGAAATACAAGCCCAAACGGAGGCAGCTGGTTCATATAAATGTAAGTAACGTTAATAAAGTAATTTTACTGATGTACACTGCAGTAAAACTGGCAGATATTTTGGCGGCTGGAGAATCGCGAATGTTAGTCCGTCACTTCCGCTAAGAGCAAAACATTGGTGTTCCGTTTAGGACAGCACTGACCCACAGCAGTGCGCACTATGCACTAAATCTCAGTGCACTGACGGTAGTGCGTGATTCCGGACACACCTACAATAACGCACCGTCTGAATGAGGGAGCCTTCCTTTTTCAGTGGCTTAGTGGTGTATTTATGATTGTACAGCTGTGTTAGTATCAGTAAGCGACTGAAGCTAGGATGTGTTTACTTGCATCAAAATTCGGGTTACATCACTGTCGAAGGAACTGTTCTGTGGTGTAACTCAAGGACCCCCTGTATGTTGTTTATCAGTGGTGATACTGAAATGCACAGACCGCCACCATTTTCCAACTTTTGTTTTGTTTGTTTTTGTTGTTTGGGTTATTTGTTCTATTTATAGAAAGTAGTTATGAAACAACCCTCCCACATGTTAAATTCCATTAATGATTTATAATGGCCATCATTCACACCATGCTCGAGTTTCAAGAGTTTATTCTTCTGTATAATCCATACACTTCCTCTTTGTGAAGTGTGTTGCATTTATTTCAATATAAGACTCAGGTAGAGCTACTTTCCCTTTTTACATAAATACCCTGAAGTTACTATTTTTTTTAAATCAGATTAAACTAAGTTTTAAATGAGGTGACAATAGACAGCCTCAGGATGTCAGATGTGTTAAAATAGACTATGACCATGAGACCGTCATGCCAGGAGCTGCTGTCATCAGATCAAGCAGGAATGTTTGCATTAGTCACGGAATGTGGCCTGTCTGTGCTAATGGGAGTGGACAAGCCTCCTTAATATCTGACCTGCAGTGAAGACATTTTCTCAGATAGGAGCAGTAGGAGTAGATCATTTTGGCAAACCACAAAACGTTGGCTTCTAGAGGATTTGTGGGAGGAATATCAGTAACACTTGCTGGTGAGCCGTTTGTGGTACCAGCAGAAACCAATCAGGCACTTTTTTCCCTCGCTATTTGGGGAAAGACCGGTTCTGCTGAGTTACTGATGTCTGTTAAATTCTCACTGTTGTGTGAGTCAGAAGAGAAACCTCTCCCACAGAGTCTTATCTGAAAGGCAGCAGCTGCACTTGTTGCGTTCTATAAGAAGCAAGTTACTTACCAACATTTTCCAACTTGTGGACTTTCTAGTATAGGAGTTTACTTTACTTTCATTTTTTGCTTTATTTATTTATTTATATTATTTATTTATTTGTTTGTTTATTTAAGATTGCCATGCACCTTAAGCAAGAGCTTGGCACCCTAACAAATTCGAAGTTCTTGGTATTATATGTTAAATGCAAAAATAACTGGCAATAATAATTAGCACTGAGTTTGTAAACCAAGTTTCTGTCTTTTATCAGGTGGCAGATCGTCTGTTCTCCTCCTTTGGGCAGGACATCCTGGATGCTCTGTACTGGACCGCCACAGAACCAAAGTCGAGGAAGAGAGCTCACATTGGAGTCATCCCACATTTCATCATGGCTGTTTTCTATGTCTGTATCCTTTTCAATGTGTGTGTGTGTGTGTGTGTGTGTGTGTGTGTGTATATATATGTAACAATGGACTTATAAAGGGTTATATTGTCTTATATTTTTAGTTGCTGCTTACTGATAATGATCAGATTGGAACTCTTGTAAGTACAGCAATGTTTTTGCAACCTTATTTTCCTTAGCAAACCTCTGTCTCAGTCCTGCATGCCATCTTGATCATGGTGCAGGCATCCACACTGAACGTGGCTTTCAATTCCCACAACAAGTCCCTCCTCACTATCATGATGTCCAACAATGTAAGGATAATAATGCTCATAATGCTTAAAATAACATTCTCAGTGTCATAGCATAGAAAAGAGATTCTGTTCATACATTGCTGTAGATTTAAATGTGTATGCATCCTGTCTCGTTTGTCCCAGTTTGTGGAGATCAAAGGGAGCGTCTTTAAAAAGTTTGAGAAGAATAACCTGTTTCAGATGTCTAATAGCGGTAAGTCAGCCGCACCTCCGCTCGGGTCCCATAGTGTGTGAGATAATGAGTGCTGTGGCATGATCTCTTTCCAGAAGTGATGTTCTTTTCAAATGTCCAAAGTTGAATCTGTAAGGCTATCTGTCACCTCAGCTGTCGACAGCTTCTTTGATATCAGCCGAGGTAAAGCTGTGATCCTGTGTTTTACTATGGAGGCCTTTTTGAAATGCTAATCAGAGCTTTCAGGCTTTCCTTGATAACGCACACGGAGGTCCTGACAGCCCATACAACCTGAGCGCCTGTCTTCTGTGGCTCCCAGCAGCCTGTTTGAATGTTTTTCTGCACCTCTCTGAATGAGAGGTATGTATGAGATGTGCTGTAATCAGGGCCCATTCTCCCCCTGCAATTTTGCTCTTATTCTCTCTCTCTCCTCTGCAACTATACAATAGGGCAGCTCTCCTGTCGCTGCTCTGTAACAAGTCCTCCTGCGCTCAATTCAGAAACAGTTCTGGCAGAAAACATACAAGTTATAGGCAGAAAAACGACAGTTACCCTCATAAGATGTAAAAAGAGAATCTTGTTTGTAAGTCTTATTGCTGTTTTCATGCCCCACGTGTGTTTTTGTATGGATGTGTTTGATTTTGAGGATGCTGTGGGGTGCAAATGCTGAATTTTTCCTGCTCTCTGGCTCACAGACATTAAGGAACGTTTCACTAATTGCGTGCTGGTGCTTATCGTGTGTCTGAGAAACATGGAGCAGTTCTCATGGAATTCAGGTATGATTTCTACAAGTCTCGGGTCTAGTCTCTCAAACCCAGTCTAAACCTAGACTAACACGCAGACAGAATGCTGTCAAGTCAAGGAAACTGGCAGGTCAATACTTTAAGTCAGTACTTTGAGCATACTTACTCTTAAGAGTGTTTTTCTTTATTGTTCTAAAATGGAGAAAAATACTTTGTGTGTGTGTATGTGTGTATATATATATATATATATATTTATATTAGTGGTGGGCCCTTATCGACTCTTATTAAACTATTCACAAAGTTGGGTTGGGAGCTGGGTCTTTCACCTTGATATTTTAGCGCGGATGTGTGCCTAGCCGAATTGCACTGTAGGGGGCGAGAACGAGTCGTCGAACCTGTGTGTATGCCTTCTGTGAAACAGGGACGTCACTTGGACGGAAAGACAAGGGGGGCTTTGCCCCCAGGGTTGTAGGAAGGAATTAGCGTGTATAGAGGGCTGAAAACTTCTCACCAAACCTTTCCTTTTACTTAAGGAAATGTCAGGGAGATTGGTCAGTTCTTTCAGACAAGTTGACTAACAGAGATGAGTCACAGAGACGTCTTATTTACTTGCGCAAGGGTGAACTACTCGAGTACAGAGTGACTGACACCGAGTAGCTTCCCCAGCTCTTTATTTATAAAGAAGAATGTGTGTGTGGTTTCCCAGACCCACACAGGTAATAAACTTAAACATATACAAACTGAAGATAAGCACATGAGAGTGCATCTTAAATCTTCTTCAGTATTGCAGCAACACAGAGAACTTTAGTTTTAACAGAATTACTAAGTGCAGTCTGTTCTTAGTCTCAGGCTTTACCAAAATACACTTAGTGAGTGATAACAGACTCATTTCAATCTAACAGGAAACAAGTGAAGTTAAGCAGTGAACAGTTATGGACACTCATAGTATTGTTCTGTTGAACTGAGTACAGACAGCGCTACCAGAGAAATATTACTGAACGGGCTCCGGTTGCTACTCGCTAACAAGGAGCGCCGTGTAGCTCCCCCTGGGTCCTAATGCCCGCCTACTCGCTACAGCAGCTTCAACAGCCACTACATCATTTTAATTCAATAATGAGAGCTAGACTTATTATTTTTAATTTCAATTCATAGTCTTGTTTCTATTTGTAAAGTGCGTATCTGCGCTTAGTGATATCTTGTTAGAAATGTTTGGATATATAATTTAAACATAGTAGAATAATGACTATATATTTTGCGGGGCTTGGGATCATTTTGGGGGGGCTTCAGACTCCCATGCTGTGAAATTACCACATCAAACGTGACGTGCTATCATGGATGCAGTTATGAAGCCGTCGGGTTTGCTTCAGGGAAAATGTATTTTTAAGAAGCTTCTCAATGGAAACCTTGACAAGACTAAGGTTGTTTGCACCTTGTGCAATGCGAAATTACTTTACTGTAGGAGTTGAGAACCCTATTCTCAAAGACTTAATTGTAGTCATTATTTGGGTAGCACACATATTCTGAATGCCTTCGGCATAATTCAAATTAACTATTTTAATCTAGATTAATTCCAAGATTACAGTGAGATTAATCTAGATTAAAAAAAAAAGTCTATGCCCACCACTAATATATACCCATTGTGTGTGTAGTGTGTGTGTGTAGTGTGTGTGTGTAGTGTGTGTGTGTCGTGTAGTGTGTGTGTCGTGTGTGTCGTGTGTTTTGTTTGT
>JBBPDH010000031.1:10492719-10509087 GCA_037974565.1 Clupeocharax schoutedeni
AGATAGATAGATAGATAGATAGATAGATAGATAGATAGATAGATAGATAGATAGATAGATAGATAGATAGATAGACGCGCGTGCACGTCGTCTCCATGGAAACCTCGGGTGCGTCAGAGGCTTCAGACATGGCGTCTCTGAGAAAACAAATGTGCTAGTTTAGCTGGGAATCTGTTTATTTCTACAAGAACCTCTCCCGCCGTTCCTACATGTGGCCTCGAAACGCCATGTGTGAACCAGTCTCAACTTTGTTACATCGTTATTAAATCTAATTAAGCCGCGTTGTCTGTTTTCCACAAGAGGAAATCTGTTTCACTGGATAGCATGCTAAGCTAGTTAGCCTGCCAGCTACCAGGGAGTAGCAGCAGTTAATCCTCCAGGTAATCCACTCACTGTGGAGACAGCTTTTGTCCATTTTAACTGACTAAATTAAATGTTCCTGGACAGAACCAGTGCATTAATTAGCACCCTGCAACAGCAAAACAGTTCTGAACATCCAGGGGAATAAAATAAGCTGACACTTGATATTGTTATCAAGGTAGAGAAGATGGAGCTGAGTTTAAACCACGTTGATTATCTCCAGGTAAGAATCTTCTTTTGCTTTAATAGATGTTTTTTTTTTTACTTTATCTTTCAATCCTGTGAATAAGTAGATTCAGTCCACTTTGCAAGCTACAGATGCAGAACAAAACCAAAAACTACTCTCTCTGTCACACATCCACACAATAATCTGTACAATAGTATCTTGCTACTTTGTGGTGTAATTTCTTACCAGGTTTAAGTATCTGTCATTATGTGTGTGACTGTGTGCATTATTTGCCATGATGTGCAATGGTCTACCATTAGTCTTGCCATGTGAATATCACTATTTATCACTATTACTGAACTAATATTTATCACTACTACATGCAATAACATACTCCTAACTACCATTTGTGTTGCTAGAAATTCACTTAACTGTGAGTTACTTTTCTACAGTAGTTATACACAGAGTTTGTGCATACATTTGATTCTGATTCTGATCATTCTGATAATAAGATGTTAGCTGACAGTTTAATAGGAGTGTTTTTGTTACTTATTTTCCTTCTCTATCTCCCAAGGTTGGAGTAACATCTCAGAAAACAATGAAGCTTCTGCCTGCAGTGGGACGAAAAGCAACACAAAAGGTGGGTTCATACCCCTTAAAAATTTGTGTATATGTATATATTATCTGATGTTTCTGTTCTTCTGTACGCTCTTCTAAGCCTTGTGCATGCTGAGCCTACGTAGATTAGTTCAGAACTCATCTGCCCCTTACCTTAAAACTGAAAAATGATATGCCTTATAGACAGGATTTTTTCATTTTATATGCTGGTGCTCTTTCATTCAGGTTGCGGTTGCAGACCACGATGGTATAGTAAACTGTTTCGGGATGAAGAAGGGCGAGGCTGTTGTACGTATTTTTAAAATCTTGCATATATTTTCTTCAGCCATTCAGTTGTGTTATAATTTAATACCACAGCACTGTTCAGAAACCTTAAAAATCCCACTAAGAAGAACCTGAATGTCTGTTTTTTTGGCCAGCCTGTGTTCAAAAGTCTCCCAGATCAGAAGATCTCCAGGCTGGAGCTGGGTGGTGCTTTAGGAACTCCACAAGAGAAGATCTTTGTGTGCTCTGGCTCTGAGGTCAGGGGCTACACCAAAAAGGGCAAACAGTTCCTCGCTTTTGAGGCCAATCTGACTGAGAGCATCAATGCCATGTGAGTTATTTCTTCATCACATGCTGGAGTTGACCATGTACATAAACATGGACAAAAGTATTGAGACACCTGACCATTACACCAACAGTGAAATTGCATTCAAATAAATAGACTTTAATAGAGAGTTAGTCCCCCTATGCACCTATAACAGCTTCCAATCTTCTTGGAGTGTTTCTGTGGAAATTTGTGCCCATTCAGCATTTATGTAGTCAGAAACTGATGTTGAATAAGAAGGCCTGACTGACAGTTTCCATTCCAGTTCATCGCAAAGGTGTTAGATGGGGTTGAGGTCAGGGTTCATTCAAGTTCTTTCACACTGAATTCATCCAGCCATGTCTTTATGGACTTTGCTTTGTGCCCTGGGACACAGTCTTGCTGGAACAGAAAAGGTGTCCACAAAGTTGGAAGCATGGCATTATCCAAAATGTTTTGGTCTGCTGAAGCATTAAGATTGTACTTCACGAAGTAAGGGGTCTAGCACAAACCCTGAAAAACAGGTGTGTCCCAATACTTTTGTCCATATAGTGTATTATGAATGTTAATATTTTAATCTTGTTGGCAGGCATGTTTCTGGGGCAGACCTTTTTGTCTGTGCCAGCTACATTTACAACCACTACTGTGACTGCAAAGACCAGGACTATTACCTGTCAGGAGACAAGATCAATGACATAGTTTGTTTACCTGTGGAGACGGTGGGCCGGACGGTGCCTGTTCTGGCCTGTCAGGACAGAGTTCTCCGCATATTACAGGTAATAATGCTACATTTAAGCCTTACCTGTCCCACATTTACATACAACAGTGCAATTTATAATTAAAATCTAACAGAACCCAGTTAATAGGCCATTTTGTAATTTTGGTCTTTTTTTATCCCCTAAAGGGCTCTGAGCTGTTGTATGACTTTGAGGTTCCTGGCCCACCATCTGTTCTAGAGCTTAACAACAGAGATGGAGGTGGGCCCTCAAAGCTAATTCTGAAGCTGAAACATTAAAAACAGTTAAAATCATGTGTTTCGAAAACATCATTGGTCTTATTTCATCAATATTTTCCTTCATGTTTAGGTAAGAATGGAGAGGAGGTGATTTATGGAACAACTGATGGGAAACTGGGTCTTGTCCAGTTAACCAATTCGTCTCCTGTCTCTATTTGGGAGGTGGACAATGTAAAGAAAAGGGGAGGTAAGATATGCAATCATACCTGCAAGGATCAGAAAGTATTTGGACATTTGTGCCATTCTTACAAATGAGTTAATTATTCTACATGTGTGTTTTAAACAGACCATCTTAATATTTTTCAAAGTCATCTGCAGGTTTGCATTTAAAATGCCTTTGTACACTTCTGACCACACTGTTGTAAGAAAAACAGACTTTAGCGCTGTCTGGTTATAATTCATTTAAAGGTGTCCTCTAAATAATGACTCTACCCTCAGTCTAATGGTGTGCTGAAAGTGTTTTCTCTGAAGCAAATATCAGTTTGTTAAAAATTTATGAAGAACTTCATTAAAGTCTCCCAAATGTCCAAATGCATTTTGGGGCCATTCTTGGTATTTAGAGTTATAAATGATCCTTTTAATATTTAAAATCATGAATGCACCCCAGAAACTTCAAGCTTCATAACCGTTTTGTGCCTGGTTTGCTGCCAGAATTTGACTGTTGGTTCATCATTTTCTCTTTAAGGTGTCCTGTGCATCGATACATTTGACATTTTGGGTGATGGTGTGAAGGATATTCTGGTAGGCAGGGATGACGGGACGGTTGAGGTCTATGGATTGGACAGCTCTGATGAACCTACACTACGTTTTGAAAATGTATGTGCGACGAGGAAAATGGAACTGAATGAAAATCTGTGTTTGGAACACTTTACTGCTACACCCAGATTCAAAGACAGTCGCTTTAGTCTGTTGAATTCTGTTTTCACAAGGTTTTGTCGGAAAGTGTCACATCAATCCAGGGGGGATGCGTGGGAAAGGAGTCATATGAAGAAGTTATAACAACAACCTATACAGGTCAATGTTTTTGTCTTAAATAAAAAAATATTGAACAGAATTTACTGTTTTCAGAATGTAGCTGATATGTATTGTTTGAAAACAGTTAAAGGCCATATAAGATAAATGAGTCCATTTAAGCTCGTTTTAGCTGAGACTTCACTTGTTATTCTCTATGTTATGTTTGTAGGTTGGGTGTCAGGCCTCACTACAGAGCCCCAGCAGATGGAGGCGGGCCCAGGAGAGGAGGTGAAGATGAGCCGGGAGACGCAGGCCAAGGTGGCTGCTCTCAGGTAAAATCAGGCATTTTACGACACAGTTACTCAGTTTGGTGGATTCAAACAGTAATGTTATCCAGAGACAATACAATTCTCACCATAACGTGACACATTTAGTGACCAACCAGTACTTCTTAAAGTACAATTTAAACGTGTTTCTGCATGTGCATACAATTAATCAGGAGTTCATAACATGTGGATTAATGATGGAAATATAAAAGGAATAAAAGCCAGTATGTTATTGTGTTCCTTAAATTTAATTTGGATCTGTATTAGATGTGTAAATCTCTGGGCTCACAACAGTTTGATTCGGTTGTGTAAGTTAAATGCACATTTCCATCACCATTTCATGTCATTATGTGCAATAATATTACTATTAGGTGAAATAGACTTGGCATGTGAAATATCATTACTTATGTCAATATTATTGATCTACTACTAACCACAATTACTGCAATAACAGACTCCTAATCATTATTTTTGTTACTAGTAATTCACTGAACTGTAAATAAAGTATCTATAGTATTGCTACCCCAGCATTGTGTATGCGTAGTGTGTCATATTGAGTTTTTTTTTTTTTTTTTTTAGTTTTTATTGGATTTATTTAGACTTTATATTTTATATTGTTCTTGTCTCTGTGTGCCTGTGCCGTCGTAACATAAACAGTTTCCTTCAGGATCAATAAAATGTTCTGATTCTGTTTTAGAAGTATCTGTTGGTTTTTGTGTGTGATTGCAGAGCAGAGCTGGAGCAGCTGCAGGTGAAGGTTATGCAGGGACGGGAGAAGTACCAGCAGTGCTCACAGTCCAGCACGGCGGTATCTGCTGTGCCTGTCTTCAGCATCAATGATCGGTTCACTCTGTGCCAGGATGATGCCAGTTATAGCCTCACCCTGGAGGTGCAGACTGCCATTGACAACCTGCTGCTACAGGTCAGCATTCTCAGACAATTAAACTTTACCCTAATAAAAAGGTGTTTAGTTAATTGGTGTAATTTTCTGACCTGTTTGAATAGAGTGATGTTCCTATAGACCTGCTAGATGTGGATAAGAACTCAGCGGTGGTCAGCTTCAGCGAATGTGATTCAGAGGTAAAGTACTACCGTGTCATTATATTTATGATGCACCACAAAGCAACACAGTATTGCAATAAGGAGCCTGGGCCTATGATGAGTTTACAGCATGATCTCTGTTTGCACCTTTTCCTCAATAGCCAAATGGAAATTTCCTGCTTGCTACCTACAGATGCCAGGCCAACACCACAAGACTGGAACTAAAGGTAACTTATACTGGAACTCATTCTGAAGTGCTTCTTAATATTTAAAATGTATAGAATATAATATGAAATTACATGTGATAGATCATGAGAGATTGAAGCTCGGCAAGTGCCTTCTCTAATGCATATGAAGAACAGACATACAATATTAATGGATTTTAAATGAAGGCCAGGAAAGGACTTCTTAATCCTTTCCTAGGCTAAATCAACATAGCATAGATGTATTAAAATATAAATATTGGATATCCCACAAAATCAAAAAGTCACCACATAATCTTGTTATAGGTCCATTTTTTTTATAAGTCAATTTTTGCGCACCACAGATTCTTTATATATATATATTTAATATAAAAAAAATTTAAATCAACGTTTTAATGTGAAGGGTGTGTCTGCTTTCTGGCCACTAACTGGTCGAAACGAGGAAGACACGCTGACAGACACTCGGGGCGTGTTTTCTGAGTCTGTTTATGTCCTTTGTTTTCGTGGCTCTCATAACGCATGTGTGTCCGTGAAAAGTTTGGAGTGAATGAGACAAAGGGGCGGGCCGTGAAGTTGAGGGGGCGGGGCAAGCAGTGACAGCATGGCTGAGATCAGATCTGATCTGACTGAATTTTGATTGGTGCAGAAGCAAGGCTCTGTGGACTGGCATGAACTCTCGGGGGGCTACTTTTACGATATGTAAAGAATATAACAGTGCATGTCTGACTCCTATTAGCGGGTTGTCTGGTGATGCAGAGTCAAATTCTAGACTGTACTTTAACTATAAATGCACTCGTTCACTGTTTCATCACATTGGCTGCCTCATAATAGCTCATTAAATATCTAACACCTGTCTGGTGATCCACAATGTAATTATATTGCCTGACTTTTTGTAGGTCAGTATTGGTAAATACACTACCAGTCAAAAGTTTGGACACACCTTCTCATTCAATGATTTCCTTTGTTTTTATTATTGGCTACATTGTAGATTAATATTGAAAACATCTTTAATTGCTCTGATGACAGCTTTGAACACTCTTGGCAAGACACTCTTGGAATCGACCTGGAATAGTGTTTAATTAACAGGAGTTCTTCATTAAGAGTTTTAGTGGAATTTCTTTCCTTCATCAGTTGTGACGGTTGGGTTGGTCCACAGTTAGTGATCCTAATCCACTACGGTTCTACTGCACATTATGGCCACTTAACTAAGTAAAAAATAATCCATCATTCCTTTATTATAGAACAGATTCTGGTTTGTTTGACTGTTTTTGTTTACTGCATAATTCCATGTGTTCCTTCACCATTTTTTTATTTTCAATATTAATCTCCAGTGTAGAAAATAATAAAAACAAAGAAAAAACATTGAATGAGAAAGTGTGTCCAAACTTTTGACTGGTAGTGGTTAATAAAGGCACTTAAATGGTGAACGTACTGTATATGTATTTGTTAGAAAGAATACGGAGTGTACTTTTTAATAAATATTGATTAACATGCAAATGTAATCAATCTCAGTGTGTGCAAAAACATTTAAATGGTAACGTAAGTCTTCTGTCGCTTTATCATCTCTTCCATTCCAGGTGAGGTCAATTGAGGGTCAGTACGGCACGCTTCAGGCCTACGTAACTCCAAGGCTGCAGCCCAAAACCTGCCAGGTCCGACAATACCAGATCAAACCACTCTCCCTCCACCAGAGGACACACAGCATTGATCAGGACAGGTCAGTCTAATTTACAGTGACCACAGAAATCAGTCTTATGACTGATATGAAATCTTTCTTCTTTTCTGGTTCTGTCTGTAGACCCATGAACTCTTTACAGCTGGTGGGCCAGTTCAGCTTCGCGGAGATTCACTCCTGGGTCGTGTTCTGCCTGCCTGAGGTGCCAGAAAAAACCCCAGCAGGAGAAAACGTCACCTTCTACTTCCAAAACACATTTCTTGGGACTCAGCTTGAGGCCAGCTACTGGTAAGGCCAGATCCACTTTTCAGCCTTTCCATCATTATGTAGAAATACTGGTATTCATTGTAAATTCTACAAAAGGTGTATGTAAAATTATGACTGATCTGAATACAGTAGGAGATTATTTAGTGCATAATCACATCTCAGATCTCACCATGTTCTGATGTGAATTTTTATTCAAAAATAATAAACAAATGTGGCACAATATACGAACGTGACAATAAACAGTTAACCAAGCTTTTTCTTATCACATTATAATAGATTATAATCAACTCCAGCATTTCACACTTTATGCAGTTTAATCACAACTTTGGACTAGATTGGTTTATCACAGTCCATCAGTGCATTTCCATACTCTTGTATGTAGCTTTTCTTGTATATGTAGCTTTTATATTGGTTTGAATTTTAATATTTTCTCCTCAGCAAGGGTGAAGGAAAATTTAAATCAGATAACATTTCCACTATATCCATATTAAAAGATGTCCTCTCTAAGGAGGCCACCAAGCGCAAAATCAACCTGAACATTTCCTACGGTAAGTTTGAAGTTTGCATTTGCTTAAAAAGCTTCTTAGCAGGTCAGTTAGAGATGTTTACAGTAACAGTGGGTTCTTATTTTACAGGAGAATTTGACTTGTTTCTTCTTATTAGAAAAGCTGTAAAAGAGTTACGCAAATTTAACATGATTTGTCTTACTGTAGAGGTGAATGAAGACTCTGTAAGCCATACTCTCAAGATGATTCATCCTAAACTTGAGTATCAGCTCTTGTTGGCCAAGAAGGTTCAGCTTATCGATGCTTTAAAGGTAATCTGCAAGGAGGAATTAAAAATCTTTTATGCAAAGTTTAAGCCTTTTTGATGTACAGTATTGTGTGTGTGTGTGTGTGTGTGTGTGTGTGTGTATGTCCATGTATGTGTACATCTGTGTGTGTAAATCTGTGTGTGTGCGTGTGTGTGTGTGTGTGTGTGTGTGTGTGTGCATGTATGCATCTATGTGTGTACTATTGTGTATGTCCATGTATGTGTATATCTGTGTGTGTGTGTGTATGTCCATGTATGTGTAAATCTGTGTGTGTGTGCGTGTGTGTGTGTGTATGTATGTATGCATCTATGTGTGTACGATTGTGTACATCTGTGTGTGTGTGCGTGTGTGTGTGCGTGTTTGTGTGTATGTATGCATCTATGTGTGTATGATTGTGTGTATGTCCATGTATGTGTATATCTGTGTGTGTGTGTGTGTGTGTGTGTGTGTGTGTGTGTCCATGTATGTGTAAATCTGTGTGTGTGTGTGATGCAGGAGCTGCAGGTGCATGAAGGAAACGCAGATTTCCTGATTCCAGAGTATCGCAGTATACTTGATGAGTCCGCGCGTCTCTTAGAAGAATATAAGAAACAGCCAGCTCACCTCGAAAGACTGTATGGTAAAAAAAAACCTTTGTATTTATGTCAGATATAAATTAGATAATGTTATTTCCTTATCTGTGTTCTTGCTTTACTGAAATAATGTGAAAAGCTCATGAATGAAGATATTTTTGTTTTTCCACAGGCATGATAACCGACCTCTTCATTGACAAATTCAAATTTAAAGGGCAGAATGTCAAAACCAAGGTTTCGCAGCTCCTTGAAATATTGGACAACTATGATCTGAATTCTCTGATGGATTTTTTCAATGATGCTTAATAAGAGTAAAGCCAAAGTCAGATGATATGTAACCGTTTTATTTTGTGAATAGTTTTCTGATATTTATTTGATGAAGCCTGTTACTGTATAAGGACTGTTAGCGGTGATGTGTTATATCATAAAAGGATAATACAATATGAGCACTGTGTCTTTTTTAGACAGTTTCTTTAGTTTTCTATTTCTATAATCGAATAAATGTTTGAAATAATGATGTTTTCTGTTTGTCACTGAGTGGGGTTTGAATATGAGAGAAAGTTTTGACTTATTGTTGTGTCTGTTCTTTAATCTGCATTATGAAAGATATACAAATATACTTATGTAGATTGTAGAATTAAACATTACTTATAAATAGGTCAGTGTTTTCGTTTATGTGAGATATGCATGCCCTAAATAGAACATTAATCCTTTTATTCAATATTCCGGTAATAAAATACTTTTGTAAAGTAATTTGCAAAAAATAAAAGATTTGTTTTGAAAATTAATTTACAAAGATGGGAGTTTACTTTTGAACTGAAAAAAACCCCAAGAAGATTCTGAAAGTTTTGTTTTATCACAAGATCTGTAAATCTACACTGTCTTTTGTCTTTCTACTTCGTGGATCTCCTCGATTGTCCATCTCATTGTTTTATTTACTGTTGCAATCAAACACCTATAAACCGAATGTCTCCCTCTCTTAAAACAACAGCTTTTATTCATTACACATCATGCTATTTACAAAAATTATTTTAGGTGTATATTTAGAGGGACTAGTTGTCCTCTATTGTCCAATCTAATATGCATATAGACTGAATGTCTTCGCCTCCTAAAATGACATCGTTTTTGTACATTATACATTGTGCTAATTGCAAAATGTATTTGTGCATATAGCAAGACTAAACAAGAAGCATTAGTTGTCCTCTATTTTTATGTCCTCTACTTTACAAATTTGTTCTCTATTTTTATATCCTCTACTTTTACAAATGTGTCAATCACAAACATTTTGTACATTATATATTTAGAGAGTCTAAGCTTGGTGCACCCTCTATTGTGCAGGTCCACTCTCCTGTTTAAATTTTCCAGTGACTGATTGAAACAGTTGTTCTTTATTGTCCATCTCATTTTTTTCCCACTTTTACATGCCTCTTTTAAAATGCATCTAGCTTAGTCTCTCTAAATATCTACACAAAATAATAAAACATTATACATTTATACAAAATGATCTGTTTATCCGTATATTTATAGAGACTTGATGCATCTTCATTGTGCAGCTCCACTCTCCTCTGTTTAAATTTTCTTCTGAGCCAATGAGTCTCGCGCCTCGACTTCTCAACGGTTCTCGCGCTGGGTCCCCCGCCCTTCTCAGGCTCCGTAGCTGAGTGACGCAGCGGCCACGGTGCTCGATGATTGGTGGGTTTCAATAGTCGCGGGCTACTTGAACTGGGACAGGAGCAGGACAGGATCAGGGGTGGAGGAGTTCAGGAGGACATTTCTGGCGTGTGCCTTAGCATTTAGCATGATTATGGCGCTTTTTGTGTAGATGCAGAAACGTTCTAAACATTTTGTTTACGTTTGTGACGGTTCGTAAGACGCAGGAGCTTTAAAAGACTCTTGTTTAGTCTGTCTTAGCAACGAGCTGCTTCTGTTTTCACCTGTGGTAGGTCCCTCTATGGTTCTTCGTACACTTTGAGTAGCTTTAATATCGCTTTCAGGGTGCTCCTGTAGTCGTATCTTGTTCACTACTGCTTGAAGATCTTATTTTCCTCTGTAATTCTGAATTTTGTGCTTCATTTTGGTCTGCAGGACTAGTTTTTGTTGCGTCAGGTTACAGAATGTCTTCTAGCGAGCTGGGAAACCAGGAGAACAGGCTCTCTATCCGAGGTGCTACCAAGAACAGACTGGAGAACCAGGAGAATGTGAACCCCAAACCCAATAGAACCGTTCTGGGTACTCTGGAGAATAACCCCAGACGACAGCCCGCCCTAAGAGCCTCTAAACAGGTCTGTTAGCCCACCTGGACCTATTTCTTAGCCTAAAATGAACATTTTTGCAGTTTAATCTAGCGCACAATTCTGCACGTAAATGTGCTTGAAGGTCGTTTTTTGCCTTATTTAAGTCTTCCCTCGTGTTTTTGTTTAGCTGAGGGGGTTATGTTATTGGCTAGCTTGCATTAGCACTGCTAAGCTAGACCCTTTTGTGTTTACAACTTTGTTTTTTGTCTCAAACAGCATAAATTGTACTTCTGGAGGGTTTAGACCTATATTAGTTTATTTAACTTTCTTACAGGGCCGTAACTTTCTTTAAAGTGCCTTGATTTCTTTCCTCAACACATAGACCGCCATTTTAGCAGCTAGCCTGAAGTGACATTAGTCTCTAGCTGATCATGTAAGGTGTTTTAAAAACAGAACATGTGCACCCCATAGACTCGTAGCTAATGCATTTTTGTGCTTAATTCTCATGGTTTAGTTGCGTTTCAGTTAAAACTGCATGCTTGAACTGAGCCTTTGTGTCTTCCTGTTTTACAATCTCAAGAAGCCATTAATGCAGAACTGTCCCTGTTTCAGTGGTCATATATGTGACAAACTGAATGAGATGAATGTATTAACATTGTTGCTAATAAGGACCGTGGTTAGTTTCAAACTAGACATGATTGTCTAAGATGCCATATTGGTCATTACAGACTTGCACATGTGGTGGGTTTTTTGTTGTTGAAGCGAAGAACCCTCATGTCAGTTGTGTAGTGGCCTAGTGAGTGAAACCTTTCACTTTGTTCTGCTTTAACTAACAAGCCAATTATTTTTACTGCCAAAGTAGTCTTGAAGCAGTTTAAGAGACCATTGGAAAGTTTTGGATTTTTTCCAATAGATTAAGTCTTATTTAGATTACTTTAATTGGCCTTAAACTTAAAATCTGAAGGTTTTTGGGTTTTTTAAGGCCTGTGTGACCCAAGCCCAGCCCTGTCGGTTGGAAGACCAGGGCAGAAGCCATGCAGAGAAGCCCCCAGCCAAGCCTGCTTTTCAGATTCATGTTGATGAACCGGATGGCGCCTGCTCAAAGACACAAATATCCACGAAAAAAGCCACCGTAGAATGCTCTCCACTCACCCTGATTCCCACAGTCACACGGTTAAGGCAGCCCCTTGCTACCATCGAGCTGCCTATGGATCTCAGTTTTGGTAAGTGGGGAATGCTGCTGTGCCTACATGCAATACTCTTGGATTCATCATGACTTGGATTTGAAACCCCGTCTTTCATTTTTAGATTCTCCTATGGACATGTCGATTATCGAGTCTGAAGAGCGGCGGGTGAATGTAAATGAAGTTACTGAATATGGTGCTGAAATTCACACGCATCTGAGGGATGTGGAGGTGTGTCATGTCTTGACCTTTGGATACAAATCTATGTTTAAATGGGAACTGCTCTAATACTTGTCTGGGCTCTTTCAGCTTAAATGCAGACCAAAAGCAGGCTATATGAAGAAGCAGCCAGATATCACAAACAGCATGCGTGCCATCCTGGTGGACTGGCTGGTGGAGGTCGGCGAGGAGTACAAGCTCCAGAATGAGACCTTGTACCTGGCTGTGAATTACATTGACCGTTTCTTGTCGTCCATGTCTGTCCTGAGGGGGAAGCTTCAACTGGTTGGCACTGCAGCGATGCTGTTGGCTTCGTAAGTGTGGTTTTGTTCTAATTTTGTTGTGCTTAATCTGTCTGGTCTTGCTCACAAGCCTTCTGTCCCACTACAGGAAGTTTGAGGAGATCTACCCCCCAGAGGTGGCGGAGTTCGTTTACATAACGGATGATACCTATACAAAGAAACAAGTGTTAAGAATGGAGCACCTAGTGCTGAAGGTCCTCTCCTTTGACTTGGCCGCACCGACGATCAATCAGTTTCTCACCCAGTACTTCCTACGACAGCATGTCAACAATAAGGTGGAGAGCTTGTCAATGGTGAGTAAAGTACTTGAATATTTGGTAAGTTGGCTTGTGGTTCTGCGCTTTAATTCTATATAATTTCAGTTTCTTGGAGAGCTGAGTTTGGTGGATTCAGACCCCTTCTTGAAGTACCTTCCATCTCAAACAGCTGCTGCTGCCTATACGTTGGCAAACTACACTATTGCAGGGGGTTCATGGGTAAGTTAAATGTATGTAAACATTGTTCAATAAACTTTTCTTGATTCCCTCTTAGTCTTTTTTTTTTTTTTTTTCCCTCCCTCAATCTTAGTCAAAGTCTCTTACTGAGATGACTGGCTACACATTGGAAGACCTTATGCCCTGCATCCAAGATCTGCATCAGACCTACCTCAATGCTGCACAGCATGCACAGCAGTCTGTCAGGGAGAAATACAAGAGCTCAAAGTAAGCCAAAAGGTGCATTTGTTCATGCTCTGTGTTCTTAAACTGTTGATGTGTCCTATCTGATCAGTGGCTTTTCATTTTCTAGGTACCATGAAGTGTCTCTCACTGACCCTCCAAAGAAGTTGGCGTTGAACTGATCCTGCCCATCTTGAATCTTTTTGCCCTCCAATTTCAGACTCTACAGGAATTGTGTACACATTTGAGATGTTGCATATTCCCTTCAAATTATGGATGCCATAGCCTTTAAGAGGATGTGGTGCAGTTAGTGCTTATGTATATTTTTATGTGCAGTCCTGTAGGATTGCTTTTTTTAATGCTTGATGTACCTAGATATTTTGTACAGAAGGTAATCAAGCACTGTTTTTGATCCTTTTAATTTTGATACTGACACCAGTGGTGTTCTTTACACACTTCACAATGTAAAGATCCTTGCCCCCAAGATTTACTAATAAACCTTGCCACTGGTTTTCTAGCATACTGCCATGAGTGGTGTTTCTTTGGAATGGACTGGATTAAGGGTCATGTATACTTGCATATGATTTCTGTACTTGTTTCAAGCTACTGTTTGTAATCTTAATTGCTTGTGTAGCTACAAGAGTGAGTGACAGTCATGTGAACACTACACAGCACATGGTGTAAAGTGATTCTTCCTCCCTATTAACCCAATCAATAAGTGAAGCAGTGGGCAGCCAGGAACACAGCACAATGTGCTGGGATTGTACCTTGTTCAAGGGTACCTTAGAGGTACCTCTAGCCATTGAGGGAATTGAACCCACAATGTGAATGCCCAAACCTTTTGGCCACCAGTCTAGAAAGTGTTCACAGTCCTGTTTTACTGGTCTTCTACACAGCTGTGATTGTACATCTTTATCTTGGACTAAAGTAGCAATTTTGAGGTCTGCATGACTACAACTATTGAATTAAACTCAAATGAAAATCTGCAGGTTTGTAAAAAAACAGGCTTCCTGATTTTTCTTGGTAACTCAAGAGAAGGTAAAGACTTTATTGACCTCAAATGTATAAGAACCTTTTTTTTTTGTAAGTGAGCAGACATTCTCTACTGTGTTTGCACCCAGTGCAGTTGGTAACTTGCCGGTACACCTTTAACAATTACAGCCTTTGGGCATGTAAGAATGCAAGGCAAAGAGTAACTTGGGCTTTTAATTAGATCAAGTTTATTGATTAATTCACAAACATGGCAAACAACTGAAATATGAACGAAACAAGGGCTTTTATTAGGTAATAGAAATGCACTCACTTTGAACAGTTTACATTCAAGGTAAGAATATTTCAAAAAGGGAGCTGCAGGTTAAAACGACATCTTAATTTTACTGGTTCTATTAAAAGGGACATCCAAATGATCAAATCCTCCTCTTTCCAAATTAACCAATAGCTGATCACTGTTTTGAATGTGATCAGATATTTATGGCATTTAGTAGACACTTATCTAAAGTGACTTCCATTCTCTACTGACAGGTAACCATCTCCTTGGAGCAACTTAGGGTTAAGGGTCTTGCTCAGAAACCCAGTGGTAGTATGCTGAAGGATTTGAACTCATGACCTCTTGGTCCAGAGCCAAGTATCCTACCCACTGAGCTACCTGCACCCTACCTTGAGATACATTTCAAGGTAATCCAGCCCCAAACAAATTACAATTGTAAAAATGGAACAAATGTTAGATGTAACACATGAATGACAATCCTTTTCCCTGCATGAGAACATCTAAAACAGCATCTACCTTTTAATTAATTACTCTAAGCTTAAATATTTTCATCCAATCCCATAAGAAAAAGACATACATACATACATAGCCATTTATAAATAATCTTTCAAAAGCTCTGAACAAAGACCAGTACTGGATTCAAAGGTAAAATCTTTTTCCTGCATGTCTTAGATTCAGCGTTTTCCCTTCCAATCAGTGAAGTCTCCCCAAAGTAGTCGCTGCGTTCTATTCAAAAGAAGAGATCAGCAGGAAATCAACCTCTGACTTCAGAGACCTTGTCAGCCTGCTTATAAATCTATCTTGGAGGTCCTCCCTCCTACCTACTCATTTTGTAGGAGCGTGTATGTGTGCATGTACGTATGAGTGTTTGTATATACACCAATGTGTGATGGTGTTTAGGAGCATGTGTTTACACAGAGAGACGAGGGTTAGACTCCTGTGGGGGCCAGGCGGCTAACGAAGGCAATGCTATTGAGGCACATTCTTCTGAAAAAGGCAGGACAGGCGGGTTTCATCACAAAATGCTCCAACAGAATCCTCAACTCTGTGAACAGGGTCCTGTGAAAAAGAAATAAAACCATAATCCAATACTACACATACTCTAGACAGTGCATGTTATAACATGAGTCATTCATAACACTATAAACAAAAAATGCAAAGAAAGAAAAATTAACTTACCGACAGTATGGGTTTCGTCTGGAGGCATAACGCAGAGTGAGGAACCGGTAGTAAATGAAGGGCTGCAGCAGACTGCCCTGTCCACTGGAATGGTTAAGAGAAGGTCAATCACAAGAGCAGACTCAAAGGCACTTATTTGTTTTAATACTATACTAAAAATTATAAATCTAAAGACTTTAAGTAATGAGAGTTCTCACAAGTATAGCAATTTTCATAAAAGTAATTTTTAAAAAACTTAACCTAAGGCAAACTGATAATTAACTTGTTAGTTTATTTTTAACAAAAAAGTAAATGATTTGTGTCAATGGCAAATCCTTTCAAAGGACTTTTAGCAGGTTTCTTAAGCTAAGTGATTTAAAGCAAGACCATGCACACATTTGTGGTGCGCCCTCACACACTCCACCTGCCTAAAATATACCGTCCTGGGCTGTGTTGAGCACAAAAATATCTAGAAGAATCGACATTTGAGTTCCAGACAGAAACAATTGTTCTATTTAAATCTCAGTACACTAAACGCCCAGCTTTGGGTTACGTTTCAAGAGCACCCGTGTATAGTGAAAAATATAGTGCAAATATGTGATATTAAAAAAAAAATCCTATTTTTATGGTGTAAACCCTAAACATGCCCCAAACAAGCTCTCAAAACAATTTGATTTCATTTTAAACTCATTAGCCTTCAAGGAAATATAAAGTTAAACCCGTACTTGTACTATTCAGTTCATACTGAACTCCCATAGTGCTAGAATGT
>JBBPDH010000031.1:10528018-10550492 GCA_037974565.1 Clupeocharax schoutedeni
GCGAAGTGGGGAACTTATAATCCACAAAAGCCTTAGACATCAAAGAGAATGAGAATTGCTACATTAAACACTCATTTTATGAATCAACCTGATATTACTTAAGTGTGTGTGTACGTGTGTTTGTGTGTGTATACGTTTGTTTGTCACAGCTTAAACATCGGCCCAGCAGGTAACGCTACAGGCTTTGTGAATCTGTTCATTCCTGCTGGAACACAGTCAGGCAGCGCCTCAGTCTTGACCATAGAGGCTCAGTCAACTGCAACTAGTCAATCAAATTTCGCCATCCTTCGTGTGTCTGTCATCCAAAGGGTAAATCATTTTTTTTTAACTCTCAAAGAAGGTAGTTTTTAAATGGTAGTTTTTAAATGTTATTCACAGATAAGACTGTAATGATCTATTTAATGGAATATAATATGAAGTACAATGTCTTATGGTTTTAAAATTTATTTTAATTTCAGGCAGTCATTTTAGAATCATCTGTTCATCGTTCTGAATACATTTTATATAATTTGTTTATATTACAAGACAGGAAACAAGACCTAATTTTGTACTGGCATCATTTATAGTAGTACATTTATAACTGACCTGGGCTGTGTGTTGTTTATACAGTAGATATGAAGCTTTACACTCTCCACTCAGTCAGCTTTATATTCTTACTGTTGCATTCACCCTAGTAAACTGGAAGCGTTTTCACCACAATACAACTCTATTTAATTTTTAATATATATTAATCTTGTCATGTTGCTAAAAGACACACTGTTCATGTGTTTAATGTTGTAGTAAAAACACCCCCATTTGTTCACTGTTGTGTGTATAATACAATAAATAATATCTAATCAATAGATGTTATTTACTGTACTACAATAAACAGAAACTCTCATTGCTATCACTCTATATTCCTCACAAATTTAATCAGATGCTCTGATGTCTACATCCCATATCTATATTCTTATCATTTATGTTAATGTAAAGTTTTTATAATGAAGAAAATCAGGGCTGTAGTATATAAGTTCTCACTTGGTGGTGGATTCTCCAGCTATAGACATTACTTTATGAATGAGTGTGTATTGTGTGTTGCTCTGCAGGACATTGACATCATTCCCCCAGTGTGTCGTGTGCTGAATGAAAGTCTGGACTGCCCCTCCCCATGTGGGAACGCGATGTGGGATGTGACGTTACTCATGACGGATGGAAACGGCACCGGACTCCAGGATCCCCGCATTTCAGTCCTCAATGCAGACACGGCAATCAACCAGTCATCCACTGCAGTCATAGAGGAGGTTCAGGATGAAAATGGCAACAACGTCACTTTGCTGACCTATAGAGCGTCCTGCTGTGTGACCAGTGTGGAGATTTCTGCAGTGGATAAGGAGGGCAACGTGGGTCGGTGCAACTTCAGCATCAGGCGTCCCAGCACCACGGGGGCTCCTCAAACCACAAGCCCTTCACAAACCTCCAGTACCATCAACACAACTTCCACAGGCCCTCCACACACCACCAGCAGGACAACCTCCAGCATCAACACAACTTCCAACAGCCCCGTAACAAAAGTATCACTCTGGACCACATTAACACTGCTGGCCATTACAGCACTGCAGCTCTAGTACACACCGTAGGCACTTTGCACAGACCAGCACTTTATGTACTTGTTTCAATACATACAAGCCAAATGATGCACTTTCCTACTATTTGAGACAAGATGCAAAACCGTTGTGTAAGAACACAATGTAATTTTTGGTTTTGTCTAAAAAAAAAATGTTTATAATGACAAACTGAAATAGTATGTGTTGTGTTATGCAGATTTGGGAAAACAGTATATTATATAGTGTCCTGTATGAAACTTTTACTGCATTTTACATTGTGTAATGGTACCTTTACAACACTGTGTTGTCTATATTACAGCCAATTGTAATCAGGGCAGTTATTTTTATACGCTTTTCGATTATATGAAATACAATTTGAAATACATGTCAATTTGTTTTGTTTGGTTCTCAAGTTTCTGCAGTTTAAGATTAGATCAATGATGGTAAAATTATTTTTAAAAAATATGCAGAACAAAATTGCTCAACAAATGGTTTATTTTATATACAATCAGAGCAAAAATGAGGAGTTAAAAAAAAAAAAAACAAAAACACTGAGATTTCACACTTGGCCTAGAGAACCACTTCAGTTTTTTAGAAAGCAGAGGTATGGACACAGTACAATGGAAAGAGCTGAGACAAATAATTGAGCTTATTGTACTTTTTTAAAGCAACAGATGTTTTGCCACTATTTACAGAGTGACAAAAAAAATCAACAAAACCACAGACGTTTGGGTTCTGTCTGCAAAACTCTTGAGTCACAGTTTGATTAAAAAGAAGAAAATCAGAGGGTGAAAATCCTTCAATGTACATGCAGTTGTGCTTTGTTGAAGACCTGCATGAAACAAAAGTTCGCGAATTCCTGCACATGGAATAACATATAATGTGTAAAGGTTACATCAGTATAATAGAAGCACTAATTAAGTTTTGATTTAGAACCAAATGATATGATGATCATCGGATGAGTTTTTCAGTTACTTGTGAGAACCCTGCTAATGCTCTTCAAGGGCTCTTATAAACATTTTCCAAATACTGACATAAAGCTACATAAGCTCTACATAAAGGCTTAGTCCAGTGTTAGATATCATTTGTAGCTTTTGTCCATTTTGAGGTAATTCCACCTCAGCGAGAATTAAAACCATTCATGCTAGTTGGAATAAGCCTTTATAAACATCTATATAGGTTTATGTCATCATGAAACCTGTGTGTACCTTCAGTTATGCCTTTCTCAAGATTTCTACAAAATAAAAGTATGACATCATAGTTTAAGGTCATTGCTCATGGTTGAAATGCTCTAGTTTTTATGATCTGAACCCAGAATATAAGAAACATGAAACTTTATGACAAGGTGACAGACATTATGTTAAAAGGACACTGTTCTTTGTTGAGTTGTGATGTTTAAATACAGATGTTTAAAATATTATTTAACCTCAATGTATCCAGGCTTCCATTCCTCACTCCTGTAACTACAGTCATAACAGATTCAGAGTAGTTATTAAATAACTCATAACAAACTGACGGCTAATACGTTTGTTTGATATTAAGCCCAAACCTGGACTGCAGTGGTGATTCACCATTGCACTGTGATTTGGAAGAAATCTAGGCTTAATCCATAGCTGGTTAACTTGTTAAACCTTTAAGCTCCTTTGTACATGCATATCCAGAGGCTTACTATCCAGTAACTACATGTACAACAATGCAAAATGAATTATAAACCATGTAGGAATGGCAGTCTGGACAAAACTGTGAGGTTAAGGAGTTAAAGACAGATGAAGGTCTATGGTCACATGTTGCTGTTATTGTCAGGCGCTGGAGAAGCACTGGTGCCGTTTGAGATGCTCCGTGTCGGTGAACGTCTGGCTGCAGTGGCCGCACTGCAGTGGGCTTCTCTCGCCACTGTGAATCTGCTGGTGCCGCTTCAGATACTCCACACGGCTGAAGCGCTTGCCACAGGCACCACACTCGTACGGCCTCTCACCCGTGTGGATTCGCTGGTGTCGCTCCAGGTTGCCCAAACGGCTGAAGCTGCGACCGCACTGCGGGCACCTGTGGGGTCGCTCGCCCGTGTGCACCAGCTGGTGGCGCTCCAGCGAGCGTGAGTGTGTGAAGCGCTTGCCGCAGAGTTCACAGCGGTGCGGCTGCTCACCCACCTGCACACACTCGTGGCTTTTCAAGTTCCAGGCATGACTGAATGCCCGGCCGCAGACAGAGCACTGAAAGGGCCGGGGCTCCGCAGCCAGTGGGCACGTGTGTTCCGCCAGGTCTGAGTCGGAGTTAAAACCACCGCCGCACTGTGGGCAGAAATGCAGGGGGTCACTGCTCTCTCGGCCTGACTCCTCACCCTCTTCATCGTCCTGACTCCCAGCGCCGGAAGGGAGCTCGGCTGGTTCTGTTTTGTGTGTGGACGTGGGCACATCCTGTTGAGAACTGGTCAAACCATCCAGACCGATAAATTCCACACCTTCTGCCTCCCCTCTGACTTGAGAGGGACTGCTCATAGGGGGCTTCGCCTCCTCCCGCTCACGTTCCGCCTTCAGAGCTGTCTCAAGCCCGCTAAGCTCGTCCCCGCTGGTCGTGGGTTCCGCTGACAGCGCAGGCGGCTCCTCCCACGCTTCGGCCGCAACCGATCCAGAACCAACAGAGGCATCTAGCTCTGCTGAATAGTCCAACATAAACACACGTTAAAAATCCATCACTCAGACGTGTTCTGCTCCAGACATGGATTAATCCAGCACAGTTTGGCAACGTCCTTAGTTATACACACCTGATTTAACTCAGCAGTTAGTTAAATGTGTATTCATGCAGGTAAATCACTAAACTGTGAAGGACCCCATCCCTCTACAACTGGAGCTCATAAAATCTAAATGTGCAGATTTCGAAAGCATGACATATGAACACATTATAGATAATGTGACATTAGATCCAAAGCAGCATATTTGTTTGGGGGGAAAAAAAGAATAATCCATGTAGTTAGACCTCTAGCTGTCAATTTTTACTGTACAGCACAAAAGCTGAAATTTTCCTTCCCCCACTGTGCACAAACCACTCACACTGTCTCACAATGCCTTGCCTGCCTTCTCTCCCACACACAGCCTCGCGGTGCTCACCGTGGGTAGAGCTGGACTCACTCTGGCTCATCTGGAGCGCCTCCTGCAGCAGCCTCAGAGAATCTGACCTGTACCCCTCCACCTGCTCAGACCGACCAGCAGAAAAGAAAAACAAGAGAGAACATCAAAATTCATGCGAAGTAATACTGCATACCATGCAATTGTCTGTGGAGATTTAATAGACACCATACATGCCAGTCTAAAAAAATACTGCTACTTTTTTCAAGCAGGTCTGATGATCGGATGTATTTCGGAAAAGGACTAACACCACATGTCCAAATTACTTGTCTACTATAAACATGCTAATAGTTTTTCTATTCATTTAACATTTTTTATGCAAAATCACAGTTTGTGTTTCCAGTGTGACTGAAAATAAGAGCATATTCTCTTTTCTTTTCAGTGAATAATTCGTGAATATTCGCTGTATATTAGTGGTCTGTGAAACTCTTTCAGTATGAGCTTCAGTCTCTTCTGCTGCTCCTGCTCTGTTTAATACCTTTCAGCTCTCAGCCCTGGCTCCATCTCCCTCCTCCTCCTCGTTGTGTTGCACTCTCTCTCTCTCTCTCCCTCCCTCCCTCCTTTCTTTTTCTCTCTCTCCCACTTATCTTCCCCTGCAGCTGCTTCCTCTCCTCGGATTGGCTGCTCACCTCCTCTTTAATGCTGGCCACCTCCTTCCTCTCCCCAGAGACACGTCTCCTCTCCGCCTCCTCCTCCTCTCCCTCCTCCTCCACCTCATCCGCCTCTCTCGCAGTTGGCAGATGGACTCGGAACACGTCCCTCTTCGCCTCCGTCGCTCCTCCGGCTCCCTCCTCCCACACAGCAGTAGCAGCACCAGCAGCACCTCCACCACCACTCCACTCCTTCCCCTGCTTGGCTCCTGAGAGAGAGAGGGGAGGGAGGAGAGCAGAGGGAGGAGGGAAGAGGCAAGAGGGAGGGGGAGAGGGAAAGGAGAGGAGATCAGGAGGGGGAGGGAGGCAGAGAGTGAGAGGAGAGAGGGAGGAGAGAAGAGAAGAAGCTGAGGAGTGGGTCGCCATTACTGAAAGCAAAGCAGGAAAGTGAGAAACGTGCCACAGACACTGGACTGAGAAGATATGAGAAGATCTTACTGGTATCCACTTTGCGTTTCTTGACCCCCGTCTCGTCTGCAGCCAGAAGCCCAGCAGCTCTGCGGTTGGTGGCCCAGGCCATGCCGTATTTCCTCTCGTTCCTCAGCTTGTTCTCCGTCAGCCTCAGGCGCAACTTGAGGGCCTCGTTCTCCTTCCTGTTCAGGGAGATCTCAACCAGGTAGTCGTTCACCGTGTCCTGGAATAGTTTGGTGATCTCGCACACCGAGGCTCGGACCAGACTGTCCATGACGGCGGTCAGGTGAGCCTGGAAGGTTTTCACCGAGTCTGCCATCGTTTCTCACACTCTTACAACCTTCAAACTCTGCTCACCACCTTCACGCACACATGCGCTCTGTGCTCCCCTATAACAATTATTATTAATAATATAATAAACAGTCCCTCCTCCAAACAACGCTTTAATGTCCTGCCCAAAGTTCAAGTTGTAGCCTGATCTCATAAACTGACATTCAGTCACTCCTTATCTCGCAGTCCATCACCCTGATCTCTCAGTTCTTCAGTCTTATTCCACATATTTTCACATTGGATTACTGCTCCTGCATGAGGCTCCACTCTTTAACGCGTTAAGACTCGCTGTTTAAGCCCTCCCAGAATGTTTTCAATATATAAAACCTGTCAGGTAAACTTAACTTAGTATACACACTCCCACACACGTTTACACACAAACACACACACACACACACACACTCACTCTCACCCACCCCATGGGGGATATATCCACAACCTACTGAGCGTCAAAACCACAAAAAAAGACCAAATCCACGCAGCAGCCGAGGCCAAGTATCTCTCCACAGATCCAAAACGAATAGGATAAAGACATAAAAGCCCCCCGTTCAGGCACAAAATAGGAGAACGTGTTGTCTTCTGTTCCTCAACTCCTCAAACGCTGCTTCTCCTCCTCGCCTGCAACATTGTTTCCGGGCGTCAGCCTCTGCGCATGCGCGGGCTTTTGTTGATCTATTTATTTATTTATTTATTTTTACCGTAAATGACTGAAAGGAACAGCCTCCAGCCTCCAGGACGGTCCGTTCGCTACACATAAACCGGCTGCCACGTCAGTGTGTGATTTAAAGTAGCCGAGGGTCTAAAACATACGTAAAGCAATAAATAAAGAATTGTCAAATAAAACATTACTGAATTAAAAATGACAAATAAAACCACTGTAATTAGTGGTTTAGTGTGTTCACTATACAGCCGCTACATCGGACAGCTGCCACATTAAAATCAAATCAAGAGTCACGTGTCATGGTTGGGACGTATTTCAAATAACATTCTTTTAACGTAATGTCAAAGAAATGTCGCTGTGTGGTTTAAAATATTAACAGGTCACACACAAACATGAAGCAATATGTACAAATTCAAATTAAAATAAAAAAAAATACAAATAAAACAATACAAGATTTAAATCACTGACAGGTAAAGAGAATAACATTGATAATCTCATTAATATGCCATGGGCCAAATGTATATATGTATACACACACGCCTGCACACACACACACACACACAAACACACACATACATACAGTGAGGGTCAATAAATATTGGGACATCGACAATGGATTTCAAATGAAACGAACAACATGTGCTTTTCAGCTTTAATTTTTTAAGGGTATTTACATACACATCAGGTGAAGGCTGTAGGACAGTTTTTATATGTCCCTCCCACTGTTTAAGGGGCCAAAATTAATGGGACCAAAAGTAACTTTAACTTTTTAATACTTGGTTGCAAATCATTTGCAGTCAATTACAACCTGAAGTCTGGAATGCATAGACCTTACCAGTTACATCTCTGGTGATGCTCTGCCTGGCCTCTACTGCAACTGTCTTCAGTTCCTGCTTCTTCTTCTTGGAGCATTTTCCTTTCAGTTTTGTCTTCTGCAAATGAAATGCATGCCCAATTGGATTCAGGTCAGGTGATTGACTTGGCCATTGCATAATATTCCACTTCTTTGCCTTTCGCAGTATGCTTCGGGTCATTGTCCATCTGCACTGTGAAGCGGAGTTCTGAAGCATTTGGCTGAATATGAGCTTCACTGATGAGGTGGTATGTTTTGGGTAATGAGCAGTTTCTTTTCTTCTCCATACTCTTCTCTTCCCATCACTCTGCTATAAGTTGATCTTTGTCTCATCTGTCCATAGCATGTTGCTCCAGAACTGCTGGGCGGCATTTTTAGATGTTGTTTGGCAAACTCTAAACTGGCCTTCGTGTTTTTGAGGCTCAGCAGTGGTTTACATCTTGTGGTGAACCCTCTGTATTCACTCTGGTGAAGTCTTCCCTTGATTGTTGACTTTTACACACATACAGGTGTACCTCCTGGAGAGTGTTCTTGATCTGGCCAACTGTTGTGAAGGGGTTTTCTTCATCAGGGAAAGAATTCTTCAGTCATCCACCACAGTGGTCTTTTGGGTTTTTTGGTGTTGTAAGGTCACCGGGGCGTTCCAAACAGTTGTTTTGTCCACACCTAGGGTTTTTGCTATTTCTCTGATGGGTTTGTTTTTATTTTTCAGCCTAATGATGGCTTGCTTCACTGATAGTGACAGCTCTTTGGATCTTATATTGAAAGATGAGAGCAACAGATTCCAAATACAAATAGCACACTTGAAATGAACTCTAGACCTTTTATCTGCTCCTTGTA
The DNA here is from genome assembly GCA_037974565.1 of Clupeocharax schoutedeni. Classification (NCBI taxonomy): domain Eukaryota; kingdom Metazoa; phylum Chordata; class Actinopteri; order Characiformes; family Alestidae; genus Clupeocharax; species Clupeocharax schoutedeni. The sequence continues at coordinate 10,536,469 of JBBPDH010000031.1, forward strand.
AATAAGATAATGAGGGAATAACACACACATAATGGAACAGCTGGGCAATCAACTATCAATTTTGGTCCCTTAAAAAGGGAGTCACATACAAACTGTTGTAATTCCTACACCGTTCACCTGGTTAGTATGTAAATACCCTCAAATTAAAGCTGAAGGTCTACAGTTACAGCACATCTTGTTCGTTTCATTTCAAATGCATTGTGTTGTATAGAGCCAAAAAGATTAAAACAGTGTCACTGTCCCAATATTTATGGACCTGACTATATTCAGATATATTAACCATACAAACAGTTATGCAATCAAATAAATTCATTGTAATTAGTTACCTCAGCACATCCTGTACACCAGGCACAACATTAAACCTGGTGAAATGAATGACTGATAATCTCCTTATGGGTGGGATATAGTATTGTGAGAGAACTGGATCAGTGAAACTGAGATAGCTTTAGTGATTGAGCACCATTCACTTTTGGTATGTGCTTGAGTTGCATTTGTGATCCAGAACTAATAGTTCAGGATTAGTATATCCTTACAACAATATTCCAACATTGAATGTAAAACCTTCACAGGAGGGTAGAGACTGTTACCTCTTAATACCATTGATTTTAGAGGAAACATTTGAGTAGAGCTTTGAATACAAATGGCCAGTTTGGACCCAAGATCCATTTTGATCTTAATTTAAAAGGAAAATGTTGTTTTCACAAGATAATACTGGGCTAAATCAATGTCCAGACAACCCACCCAAAATGCATCAGTGGCATTTTTTAAACAATATTTTTTATTAACCTTTCTTTTTTATTAACTGCACATACAGAAAATCTACAAGGCATACACACAAATAATAATGACACTAGAAACACTTTTTAAAAAGCTTTCCACAGTATAAATATGACTCTGTTTTACATACGTCTACTGTTCCAAAGGAATTCTGTATTTTAACAATTGTGTAAATAAATGGAATGTTTGGTTGTTGTTTATTCTGAGTCTTTTAATGGGAACAGAGTCCAATTCCCTAAGTCTGAACCAAGTCTTATGTTATGTTCAGTACTTGTTTCAGCAAAAGTATCCATCACATTGCTAAACTGCTAAACACATTCCTCAAAAACCCAAAGCACTGATCCTATACAAACACTATATGGACAAAAATTTTGGGACCGGCCATTACACCAACATTGGAGTTGGTCCCCCTTTACAGCTATGGCAGCTTAAACTGTTCTTGTTATCTTGTATTGTCCAAAATGTCTAGGTCTGCTGAAGTATTAAGATTGCCCTTCGCTGGGATAAAAGTGGAAAACAGGTTTGTCCCAATACTTTTGTCCATATAGTGTGATTACTGCATATTTTTTTATTCACGGGCCGATAGGAGGCGCGAGCCCATGTCCTGATATTCTCGCGTGATTTGAAAAGGCAGACTGGTATAAAGTCCAGGCTCGGAGGAGGAGGCTGCTGTGTGTGGAGGTGCACCTTGCTGGAAGAATATTCTTTTTTTCTTATTCTTGCACGATTTTATCTCTCAGCTCTTCATCATGCCGATGTTCGTGGTGAACACAAACGTGGCGAGGAGCTCGGTTCCTGAAGGTCTGATGTCTCAGATCACTGAAGAACTGGCCAAGGCCATGGGCAAACCAGCCAACGTGAGTATGGAGAGAGAGAAAGAATGTGTGTGTGTGCGTGTGTGTGTGTGTCTCTATGCGCCTGTACGTGTATCTCAGTTTAAAGTAGCTTTTTTGCAGAACAGGGATCTGTGTTGTCAAAGCAGAATGTGATATTCAGTATTTAATTGACACCGTACTTCAAACATCATATGAGGACCAACAAATGCATATATGTAGTGTGTATAGATGCATGTATGTATGCATGTCATAAATGGTAAAGAATAAATAAATATATATATATCTTGAATTCACCATTCATGCCAGTGTTTTTGATGTGCCCTTCTGCTGTTATGTCATGCATCAAAGCTCGCTCCCAGGCCCGTCCTGAAGTCCTGATGGGTGTGAAATGTGCAGTTTTAAAATTAATCGAGAGGCAGAATCAGGGTCAGAGCTGAACTCATTCAAATAGAACAGTGTTATGAAACATCTTCACCATTAACCAACTCCTCTTTGTCACGCTCACGCTCTGAAAAGTACAGGGTTCTGTTTTTAGTCACATTCGTACAGTTTTTTGGAGCCGGAGGAAATTAGACGTGGGCGATTTGTCAAAAACACTACCAGCCCCAAATTTTTGCACACCTCTAGATTTGCCACTAATCCATTTATTTATTACTGCAGATTTGTATTCTTATTAAGCATTGTAAAGTTATGGAACAGCTACAAATATGTCAAATAAAACCAGTTTCCTTTTATAGGATGAAAGAATCTTTAACAGAGCATGTCTTACTTCTATTAATTGGTTGTGTGTTGATGCAGAGTCAAATTCTAGACTGTCCTTTAACTTTAAATGTACTCGTCACTTATCAACTTGTTTAATATCTAGCACCTGTCTGGTGATCAACATAATAATCATAATAACATGGGTTTTTGTAGGTCAGTAGCGATTAATAAAAAAAATGAAATTTTCTGGTTCATAAGGACACTCAAGTGGTGAACATATTCTACATGGATTTGTTCATTTATTAAGGAATATTGAGTGTATTTCTTTGTAAATATTAAGTGAGCAGTATACCACAACCTTTGACTGGAAGTGTATTTCATGATCATTGATACTTGGAGACAATTTAATGGCAGTGTTATTGTAAACAGTAATTTGTTGAGAAGCATTTTGTGCTGTAATGAGAAAGTGATATGTAAGCAAAGTGCATTGTCATTTAGTTTCTTTAAGATTTGATTAAATGTTAAATCAAACTTGTCGGGCTCCCTTTATTAACCAGATATGCAGGAAAGATATCCGTGTTATGATCAGAAAATTGATTTGTGGGTTATAATGACTATACCATAATGTCATAATGCCCATTCCTAATGTACAGTGATCATAATAATGGTACCATTTTGTCATGGCTCTGAATGTCACTGTCCTGTATGATTTAATATGGGAATGTTGTGTGTGTGTGTGTTAGTACATCGCTGTGCACATCATCCCGGATCAGCTGATGATGTTCGGGGGCAAATCGGACCCCTGCGCTCTCTGCTCCCTCCACAGCATTGGAAAGATCGGAGGCTCACAGAACAAGCAGTATTCCAAACTCCTGATGGGCATCCTCAACAAACACCTCGGCATTTCACCAGACAGGTACATCATGTGAAAAGCTTTTTATCAAAACACCCTAGGGTGTGTAACACAAGAAAAACTGTACTTCTACCTTATTGAGGGCCACATCAGTTATGTCTTGAGTTAAAGATTCAAACTACATTTGGTCAAATATGCAGCTGGTCCTCAAGTTACAACAAAGATCCGTTCCTAGGACAGTGATGTAACCCGACAGTTCCTAGGACAATGATGTATCTTGTCAAAACACAGGTCGATAATCTAACAGTTGTAAAATCTAGAACATAAAATATCAACTAAATCACAGAAAAGATAAATGACAAGGACATAAATATACTGTACCTGAACACTGTACTGTAGTAACAGAAATAATGACAAAAAATGAGAATTAGAAGCCATGATGAAAGCCAAAATGTCGCCAAACAAAGCAACGCACACAGAACACTTGCACTTAGATACGTGTCCTCTCTCACTCATATGCTCTGTATGTGTATGCTAACCTAGTTTGCCCACGTCAGCGCCTTGAAAGGTCACGTGTTGTGACCCTTGTAACTTGAGGACCCTTTGCACTGTATTTTCACTTTACATTCACATTACATTTACTTTTATTTGTGACTTTACTTTGGTTTTTCCTTTGTGTCTCTGTGTGTCTGCAGTTGTAACATATGCAATTTCCTTTGGCATCAGTTTATTTTTTCCAGATTTTTTATTAATGACATTTGTTAACTGTCTAAATTTCCCATCTCGACCCACTATTCCTTCATTAACATCGTGTTCATCTTTTTGTTGTGTTTCAGAATCTACATAAACTTTGTCGATATGGATGCAGCGAATGTGGCCTGGAACAACTCCACTTTTGGCTAAAGGAAATGTACTGTTGCCCACTTGTTGCCCAGGCATTGCCCTTCCCTTTAGCTGCAAGAATTATATCCGGCAAAGCACTAAGCAGATCACTTTAGTCTTAAATCGCATTTAATGCGGTTTGCTTTCTAACTAATGGCTACTTGTGGACCCGCTGTTTTTTCCCTCTAAAGATACTGATGGTTAACATTCCAGTGCTTAAACACTGCATAATGCTCACTGTGTTTCTGATCATACCAATCATACCAATTTGCAAATATGAATAAACCTCTACCTTTATAAGGACCTCAAACATTTACTGTATTCAGAAAGACAATTAAGTCATAGTTGGTAAATAAAGCAAGCTGTTTGTTAGACTCTGTTCTGTACATGTCGTATGCTTCACTGAAGCAATAAAATGTTTGTCTTAATTTGGTTTTCAGTATGCATGCTTTATTTTTTTATTATTATGAAATCTCTATTGTTGGATAAGACTGTAGGACAGGTTGATTAGTTGTGATGACTTGGCATATTAGAAAGTAAAAGGGCTGTGTGTTTACCCATTAATTAAGTTATAAGGTAGATTCAGTATGAGTAGGGAAGTAGGATATGGTGCATGATAAAGCATATCAGGTGGAGCCCTTTGTTAGGTTCTTATCAGGCAGGTGTGTTCATGCACAATTGAAGAATACACATAGGATGGCAGGTCTAACCTGCAGAATTAGTTTCTACTGTTCATGATGATTAAAGAATGATCCATGTGAGACTGGAAAATATGCAAGATCTGCACCACTGATAAAGAAAGAATGGTAATGAACTTGGTCTAAATTGCAATACAAGAAGCAATCTGACCTTTAATTGTAATACATTTGGTCTTAAAAAGCAACCTTTATGAAGATATATTAACAAAATCACATGTCAAAATTAGTCGCACCCCCAGAAATGTCTTTTTAGGTCCATTGCCAGAATCCTCACCCAAACACAGCCCTGGCAGCACATCAGCCTTATCTCCGCTGGCTCAAGTCCTGTATTTCATACAAAACCCTCCTCACTCATAAATCATTCCCCTCGAGATCCACAATGCATGTTCCCATCTCTGGACATTCTTGGAAGGCTTTCCACAAGATTTTGGAGTTTCTGTGGGAATTTGCGCCCATTCAGTCTGAAGAGCATTTATAAGGACGGACTGATTTTGAACGAGAAGGTCTGGCTCAAAGTCTCCATTCCAGTTCATCCCAAAGGTGAAAACCTTTCAGTGCAAGTACATGCACTAAATGGACAGAAGTATTGGGACACCAGACCATTACACCAATAGAGACATTGTATTCAAATACATAGATTAATATGAAGTTGGTCCCCCTTTGTTGGTCCTGGCTTCCTATAACTCTTCTTGGAAGGCTTTCCACAAGATTTTGGAGTTTCTTTGGGAATTTGTACCAATTTATTCTGTATAGCAATTATGAGGTCAGACACTGATGTTGGACTAGAAGGTCTGGTTCGCAATCTCTTCTCCTGTTCATCCCAAAGGTGTTAGTTGGGGTTAAGGTCAGAACTCTGTGTGGGTGAGTCATGTCTTTATGGAGTTCGCATTGTGCCCTGGAATAGAAAAAGTTCTTTCCCAAACTGTGTCCACAAAGTTGAAAGCACGGTGTTGTCCAACATGTCTTGGTCTGCTGAAGCATTAAGATTACCCTTCACTGGCAGCAAGGGACCACCTGAATTAAACAAATACTTTTGTCCATATAGTCTATCTCAATACTGAATGTCTCAGTGCTGTTTTCTGAAATATCTATGCTTTTAGTAGGGTCTTCTCTACACTGCTGACCAACCTCCTTCCCGTTAGGTGGCGATGGAAGAACTCCCCTCGGCCTCGTGATGGAAAGTTCACTTCATTTTTAACGAACCGAGTCTTTGAACTGTGTTAAAAAACCTTTGGATCTTGTTTCTGCTCGATAACCGTATGAAAGAGTCGATCAAAAAATATCGGCGCGCACGAAAAGTGCAGCAGTATTCTAGAATGCCACCTCGCGCCAAAGCAGGTTTGTTCTTTCAATACTTCAAAGCAATGTAAAGATTTGAAAAATGAAAAGTTGTATATTTAGTGCAAAATGTAGCCTTATTAAAAAAAAAGCAGGGATAAACGTCCAGAGAATCTAGATGTAGTGTTGTTAGTAGGCCTGGCTGTACAGAGGGAACACGGTGCAAATCCATTACACTAATAACTCCTTGCAAGGTTCTCTTACACAAGCAAAGATTTCGAAATGCAAAATAACCTATATGGATAAAAACATTAGAGCAAACCTGTTTTTCAGGGTTTGTTCTAGGCCAATTACTTCCACTTCACTCTATTTTTGTGTCATGGTGTGTAATGTGTTGGTAGGCCGTGGGGCAAAGCGCAAGGCGGAGGAAGTTGCAGAGGCAGAGCTGGGGGAAAAGAAGGGGAAAAGCGATGACGCCAAAGAGGACCAGGCTGTTCAAGGCCAAAGAGTGATCATCGAACACTGGTCAGAATGAAAAGAAAAGAAAACAGATTCTTTACTCTCTTCATTTTTTTCTCTCTCTTTGTTTCCCCATCCTTTCTCACATCATTGGTGTGATGTGTGTGTTTGTTTTTCAGTAAAAGCTGACGTGTGTATGGGCGGAATGCCGATGTAGTGCGTGAGGCTCTCCTGGCTGCACGTCCTGAGCTGAGTGTGGTGCTGAACCCCCAAAAGCCTCGCAGGAACAGCTTTGAGGTCACACTTGTGGAGGGAGACAAAGGTACTGTCACAGTTGACCATGTGCCCGAGTTCACACACACTCCTTATACCTCACTGAGTACAGAAAACTCAACATACATGTCTGAGTGATTGCTGAAACTGTGACCAACTCAAACAGGACCAGCTGTCATTGTTTTTCTCTCTGTTTCCCTTTGTCAGAGGTGGTCTTGTGGACAGGCATAAAAAAGGGTCCTCCCCGTAAACTGAAGTTTCCAGACCCGCCAGAGGTCCTGGCTGCCCTGGAAGATGCCCTGAAAAGCAAGTAGAGATTTTGAGGAGACAGGTATGTTTGAAATAAGATAAGAACTTTCTTCATCCCGAGGGAAATTCTTTTGTCATTATCATGCTGCATGACCAAGAACATATATTCAAGAACAATTCTAAATACAGAGGAATGGATTGTTGTGTATTAGCAATGAACACTGCAGCAACTGGTAGAACTGAACCTCCACCGCTGAAGACTGGAATATTTTGTTTAACAAATCAGCTTTCCTTTTCAGCCATCTTTGGTTCTGTGGATGCATAATGACGAGGATGGACCAAATGGGTGACTTCCAGTCCGTTCTCTGATGACTTGTTTGGCTTCCCGACCTGGATCACTGCAGCCTCCTTATCTCCTGCCTCACTTCTTCTGAGATCACAGACTAACTTTAGGTTCCATGTTCCCATCTGATCAGTTCTGAATGTACCTGTGATTTTACTGCAGTCATAGTGTTTGATTTAGATTTGTATGTAATTTGTTTTTGTTAATACTTTGTTTTTTTTCACAAACCTGGATAACTTGGACCAAAATGAACATTGTCCTACTGGCCTGCTGGAAAGTGTTTTTCATTTAGGTCATCAGTTATGCTGCTTTGTGAAACACACCTACAGTTAACCTTGTGAGTAACAGGATTGATGTATGTTCTTGACAAAAAATAAAGCTCTATATTTTGTATTTCAGATTCTTTTGGTGGTGCTTATGACTTACTTTGATTATTGCAATAAGTAAAGTTTCTTTAAAATTACCTGAACACAAAAATCCAAACAAGAAGTTTCTGACTTGTTTATAACTACAGGACTAAAATACATTCTCATTGAGTAATAATTTTAGCTGTATAGATACTAAAATAATTTTAATAAAATAAATTTAATATTTAAATAAGCTTATGTCTTACTGTTTGAGTACTCTTTCCAAGGATTTCTCGGGCTCTACTTTTTTCTTCAAGAGTAAACCTACCCCCTTCGAGGTAAAAGGCACTGATTAAATATTTCACTACGTTTGTTTTCTTTGAATGCAAATTAACAGGATGACTGCATTATTTAAATAAAGTGAGGGTGTAGGCATATTTAATAAATAAATTAACTGGAATAGTCAATCTATCATAAGAGATGTTGGGTCAATTAAAAAGTGTATCATGTGGACAACGTTATTCGGACGTCTGACCATTACACCCACCGGGACTTTGATATGGAGTTGGTCTTCCTTTGCAGCTATAAAAGCTTTCGCTCTTCTTGGAAGGCTTTCCACAGTTTATGTGGGATTTCGTGCCATTTATTCTGTAGAGCAGGCGTGTCAAAGTCAAACTACGTGCTGGACACCGACCCTTCAGGACTTAATTATAAATATGTACTTAGCGAATTTAGCATATTTAGCGAAAATCACATATATCTGAATGAAATATCTTGGGGAAAAAAATTATTGCTAAAAATATTTTTTGTTTTAAATTTCGTTGTGTGACGTCATCGCCACGCGACCTGCTTGCTAACTGTTTGGAAGCACGTTTGGAGACCTTTTCTGAAAAGTAAGCTATAAAAAGACAACATGATGTATTTGTCGAGGTTTAAATGTATACACATTTGAAAATTACATATTCTCTTTAATTGTAGTTCCACTGAGGGGTCCAATAAAATCAAAATAATGAAGTAAATCAGGCTGGTTAGCATTAGGGCAGTAAGCTAACATGTCTGTAGTTAAAATATTTACCACAAACACCAGCTTATAATCGCCTGTATGTTCGTCTCGTACTCATAGTTCATAATTTTAACAGTATTAACAGAATTAAGTGGCTATAATTGTACTTGGAGGTTAAGACTCTGAAAAGGTGGAAGTAGACCTCCTCTTCTAGTCATGATGTTTTGCTCTGTTCACTTTTGAAGTAGTTATCCAGCCTAAATCAGAACTCCTTCTTTGTTAAAAAGATTTACCAAGGAACAAATGACATACAGGTCTAATTGAGGCTACACACACACACACACACACTATCATATCAGTAAAGTTATTGGTAGCCTCTTGATTAGGGAGTTGCCCCTGCGATCAGAATGTTGTGGGTTTAAATCCAAGAACTGTCAGTGGTGCTACATACTGTTCCCTGGGCGCTGTGCCCCTGGCTGCTTGCTGCTTTACTTGGTGAATTCACACTGTGTGCTGTGGTGTCTTCAAGTATGACAAAATGATTACTTCACTTAAAACCACAGTTTAAAAAAAAAGTTAGTGTTAAGGAAACTGTAGTGATCCAGGTCAGGATGACAAAAAGTCATCATAGAACATCCTCAGCATTATGTATCCACAGGACCAAACATGACTTATGAACAATTATTGCACAGTCCCCGCAGCCATGAGCACAGAGGCGCCGGAGAAAACGGGCGAGGACGGCGGGAGCTCTGGCGGGGGTGCTGGGACTGGAGGAACACGTTTCGACCTGGAGAAGGAGACTGAACTCCGCTTTGAAGTGGAGTCCGGAGAGCGGGTCCAGCTGGAGCTTCTGACCGGGATGGCTGAGGTGTTTGGCTCAGAACTGAACAGAAACAAGAAGTACACTTTCGGACCAGGCTCCAAGATCGCCGTGTTCACCTGGCAGGGCTGCAGTCTGTCACTGAGTGGAAAAACAGAGGTGAGGATAATGAGTATGCATAATGTCCTTAAGTATCCAGACAGTCGTTTTTCAGAGTACCTGAAGTTACAGTAAGGTGTGTCCATTGTAGGCATTGGCGTTCAGCTGTGCATGCAACATGTATAATGTCATAACGTCAATAGGAAAACCAATCTAATTTGACACACTAATAAGAGCAGATGCACATGAGCCTATTATCAATATCACACTTTAGCAACACCACTCAGTACTTTTAGGATGAATTGAAATTCTGCCTGTGATCCAAGACTAATCAACTTCAATACCTGATCTCATTAGTGTTTTTGTGGTTACATTTTATAAAATCATCAAAGCAATGTGCAAACATTTTCCTGCATTTACTACTGCAAAGGATGACAAACTATATATTAATACCCTTGATATTGTGCAAAAATTGGATAAACTGCTGTCTGTAAACATCTGTTTTATCTTAACACGTGAACATTTTATCAAGTATATATAGTAGTTTAGGACCATTATATATTTAAACAAATATTTGATATATTTAAATTATATAATATGTTTAAATCATATTATTTAAACAAGAATTATATTAGCCAATACTGTAGTAAAAATAATCCAAAGTTATAATCACAAAAATTAGAAACAATTTTATTTATATATATATATATATGTTCTGCCTAATCCCATGATAGACTCTGAAATGCCTCTAGTTCTGGGGTTCTGAGCAAATACTTATACCACTTACAGCATGAAAATGCCCTAGTGAGAATGACTGTCTGAAGAAGGTTGGTAACGTGTGTGAAAATATATTTCATCAAATACATCTTGACTAAATATATGAAGAAGAATATTTTCAATGTTTCTAGGTGGCATATGTCTCCAAAGAGACGCCAATGGTGTTGTATCTGAACACTCATGCTGCTCTGGAGCAAATGAGACGACAAGCAGAGAGAGACAACGAGAGAGGACCACGGGTAAGTACAGTACCTGTGCTGAATTTACTTTTCTTCACTGGAGAACAAAGAGTATCAGATCGGGATATATGGATGGAGCTAGAAATAGTGCTAGAAACCACTGGTTGGGTGAAAGCATTTACCACAAAATTATAGTCATAAAACATACTACACTCATAGAGGTACAGACTGCCTGATATCTGTTCTGTGTGTGTATGTGTGTGTGTGTGCGTGTATGTGTGTGTAGCACTATTGTGACTAGTTCTCATTTTTCAGTTGGGAAACATAGTTTTACAAGACGTCCTGTACTCCACATTTAGCAGTCTTTTGGAGCAAGTGTATATAGTCTTCAAATTCAAAAGCATCTTTGAAAGTTTTAGACGCTAATAATTGAAATAACTTGGTGTGTTTTAGACACGTAGAACATTCCTGCTGGTGTTTCCTACAAGTGTGTTTTTGCCGTAGCTGTATTTGGTTACTGGCCGTTTCAGCTGCCCCTTCAGATGAGCTAACACAGGAACTCTTTGGAGCAACTTAGCAGAGTATATTGATGAAACAATAGAAATTATGACTTACATTTAAGTACATGATTATAATATTTTGATTGCAAATGTGAGCACAGTACCATCCTGTTTCTGAAGAATAAACGAGCTCACTCAGCAGCCTTGCTAAAAACAGTTTGATCTATTATGTTATTTATGTAATAACATTGTGATAGCATCAAGTAATAATACAGTTGTTACTGTTATTGTATTATAAGCCCAAACAGTAAATCTAGATGGAGTTTAGTTTACCTTATAGCCAGAATATGTCTGCCTGTTGTTCTGAGCTGTGAACATGGTCTTCCACACCCATTTAATTAAAAAGTTGCTTTGGGATAGAAATTAATCATTGTCAAATGATCAGGATAATATGGGCATGAATTCTATGTCTCTTAGACAAATCATTCTGCCACTTTCATTCTCACAACAGGTTAGTTATGTTTCTCTTTCTCTTTATGGAGGAAGTAACGCTTCAGCAAATGTGACTGGCTGTGAGGTTTTAATTTGCATGTGCTCAATAGTTACTTTGTCACAGATGATTTTCATTATTTAAAAAAAACAATATCTAGCTAGAATTACTGTCTGTAACATAAACCCAAATGCTGAGTATAAGATAACTCAGAGCCTCAAGCTCGTCTGCTGTTGCTGTTTTTGGTTTACCATTTACACTAGCATTCCATGAGAATGTCACTACCATACACCCTTCAGAGAACCATCAATGGGATGTATTATGATATTGTGCATAAATCACACTGAGTGGTGGAAAAACACTAGAATGTTGGTAACACTTTACTATATGATCAATCAGATAATGAAGAGTTTACAAATGATTTATCATCAATAAGCCGTTATAATACATAAATAAAATAAACAACAGTAACTTGTTGCCTGCCATATAGTGATCCCACATACATCTATACCATGGGTTTCTAATGTTACTCACAAAGAGACAGTTTCGACCAACTGATGAAACAAGTGGAAGCAGGTGAACTCCTGCTTGATTTAAGTGAAAACCTGCCCTTTGCAGGTAAATTGCCGACCCCTGATTTATACTGAAAAAGCTCAGAGCCCACTTGTTAACTTTGTCTTCTCGATCAGTAAGCATTCTAACTAATAAACATTTTTTAAATCATTTATAAGCACTTTTCCCTCTGGCCATCAGACTCAGAAATGAAACAAACTGTGTACACACACACACCAAACACACGCCCACACACCCGTCTGCCCGCCCGCCCATCACCTGAATGTCCCAACTCCTCCTTCTAACACACTGGCTAAACACACAGCTTAAAACGGATCTTTTCTGCCTTAAACAAACAACATTGCCTCTGTAAATGGTCCTCCCTTTATTATACTGCTCATGCTCTGTCCTGTTGCTACTACATTTGCACAGTTATATTTATTGCCACCTTCTTTTTTGGCACACATAACTCTCCATTGCAATTATACAGTATCTGTCATAATACTATATTCATTCAAACTAGTACTGTAGCTGCTGTTATACTTTCGGCTGCTCCTGATTAGGGGTCGCCACAGCAGATTAACTGTCTATATCGCCTGTCATCTTCCTCTCACACCAACTGCCTGCACTGTCCTCCCTCACCTCTTACTAAACATTACTCTTCTCCCCTTCCCTGCAAATCCATCCTCAGCATCCTTCTCTCTCCCAACACACTCAGAGCCTCTTCTCAGCATCCTTCTCCCAACACACTCAGAGTCTCTCCTCCGCATCCTTCTCCCAACACACTCAGAGTGTCTCCTCAGCACATGTCCAAACCAACCCAATCTCGCCTCTCTTCCTCCAAAATGTCCAACAGGACCTATTCCTTTAATAAACTCATTCCTGATCCTGTCCATCCTCGTCACTCCCAATGCAAATATTAACATTTTCAAATCTGCCACCTCCAGCTCAATTCAATTCAATTCAATTCAATTTTATTTATATAGCGCTTTTAACAATGGTCATTGTCACAAAGCAGCTTTACAAAATGAAATAAATGTGAAGTAAATATGTGTGTGAATGAATGTGTGTGAATGTGTGTGTGTATGTGTGTCTGCTTCCTCTTTCACTCTTGTTAGTTCCTGCATATTACCTGCCTTTTCACAAATGGTCCTGGAGGAACATTGTTTGTTTTCATTATGTATTGTGTATATGATTAAAATGACAATAAACTTACTTTAAATGTACTTACTAAGAAGTCATATCTGAATGTCAGGTCATGTTGCAGAAATGTACTAAGGTATTGTTCTTTTTTTGTATTTCTTTGTGGTCACCATACTCCATATAGGTCATGGTGGTGGGCCCAACCGATGTAGGGAAGACGACAGTGTGCCGGCTGCTTTTAAACTATGCCGTGCGGCTGGGCAGGAGGCCCACTCTGGTGGAGCTGGACGTTGGCCAAAGCAGCGTAAGACAATATGATTTACAAACTCTTTTCACTCTTTTAATGCATGATTTTGTGCAGTTGCTATATGCAGTAAGTCTGGGGATAAGTGTCACATGTTCTTTCTGTGCTTTGAATTCGTTCAGGTGTCTGTTCCTGGAACTATGTCAGCGCTGTGCATCGAGCGCCCTGCGGATGTAGAAGAAGGCTTTTCTGTCCAGGCTCCCCTTGTCTTCCACTTTGGCTCCACCACACCAGGGACCAACATCAAACTCTATAACAAGGTTAAACCAAAGATAAATACTAAATTCAGCACAGTCACACAAGTAATATCTTAACATCTGAAATTAAGTCAAAGTCAACTTTATTGTCAAATCTGCCATACATACCAGACATACAGAGAATTAAAATTGCGTTACTCTCAGACCCCAGTGCACACATGTAACATTAAATACAAAAAATATATAAAAGGTGCAATTTTAAG
>JBBPDH010000031.1:10550592-10563708 GCA_037974565.1 Clupeocharax schoutedeni
AGAGAGTTTAGCTTCCTGACAGCCTGATGGAAGAAGCTGTCCTTCAGTCTGCTGGTCCTGGCCTGGAGACTCTGCAGCAGACTGAAGAAGCTTTGCATAGGGTGGGAGGGATCAGCTGCTATGCAGAGGGCTTTTTTGGTGAGATGGGTAAACTGACATCAGATGTCAGTTTTATGGAAGCTCTGAAAGGTTAATTTCCTCATATAACAGAATAATAACTTTTTAAATTATGACAAGAATATTATTGTAATATAAGAGTAATTGTATGTGGCTCTTCTGTGGTTAATGTTCAATAGTTGGCAAAAATGAAACCTTTACCATGAGCTGGAACAGGTAAATAATGACAAGACCTTTTTACCAGAAGGCATTTAAGAATGTTTATAACAATGCATTTCTGTAGGCGTGTTCTAAGAAAGTAATATCTTACTAAACTTAAGACATCCTACATTTATTATTTAGGAGCAGCACAGCCAACATTTGCTCTTCATTCTTTCTTCTTTCTAGATTATTTCATTCTGTTTTCATACTAACATCATTTCTCTCTGTGCACATATAGTTGACGTCGTCTCTGGCGGAGGTGTTCTCCCAGCGCTGCGAGGTGAACCGCAGGGCCAGTGTAGGAGGCTGCATCATTAACACTTGTGGCTGGGTGAAGGGTTCGGGGTACCAGGCCTTGGTCCACTGTGCTTCCGCCTTCCAGGTAGATGTGGTTCTGGTCTTGGATCAGGAGCGCCTCTACAACGAGCTTAAACGTGACCTGCCACATTTTGTCCGCGTTGTCCTCCTGCCCAAGTCTGGTGGTGTGGTAGAGCGTTCCAAGGACTGCCGTAGGGAGACTCGTGACGAGAAGATCCGGGAGTACTTCTACGGCTTTCGAGGGGTTTCCTTCTACCCACACGCTTTTGACGTGCGCTTTTCAGATGTGCGGATATACAAGATCGGGGCGCCCTCCATCCCAGACTCGTGTCTGCCCCTGGGCATGTCTCAGGACGACACGCAGCTGAAGTTGGTGCCGGTGAGTCCCGGCCGGGACCTGACCCATCACGTACTCAGTGTCAGCTGTGTGGAGGACGAAGTGGATGGAGGCGCGGGACGCAGTAGGGGCATTCTGGAGAGTCCTGTATGTGGCTTCATTGTGGTTACAGCTGTGGACACTCAAGCTCAGGTGATGACTGTGCTCTCGCCTGGACCGAGGCCACTGCCCCGGCACACTCTGCTCATCATGGACATTCGCTTTATTGACCTCAAATAGAGGAGTGAAGAGAAGGAGTGCTGGGGCTGTAATGGCTGAGAGTGTACAGGGGGCCGAGAGATACATGAAACAAAAGTGTTTTTTTTTTCCCTTACTGAATTAAAGCATTCTTTTAAAACTGCAGTTTTAAAGGAAGGCAACTGCATATGTCCTTTTAATGGAAGTTTTTTTGTATATAATAAAAATATTTTTGCCATGTTCATTTTTTCCAATACAAGTTAATTTTTTCAATAAATAATAGCTCATGTGTCCAACGGCATTCTGGATCACTGCATTGTCAGATCCTGAGACCAGATTATACCTGAATGAAAGTCAAGGTAGGGTAAGAGTTGATTTCATAGGGGGAGCCCATCAGCGATCCACCTCAGTACAGCTGGAAAAGAAGTGGAAGCAGGTAATTAAATGATTTAAATGTGTCATTTTAAAGTAGAATTGACCACAAATGAGGCAACTTGCAAGTGTTTATCTGGCTGAGCCCAGGTGACATTCTGCTGCATTAGTACTCCAATGAGAAATGTGAAATGTGGACTGAGTGCAGACCATCGTTTAGGGAGGATAAGCTTACATAAAACAGGAAGATATCCACTCTGAGAGAGACACGTTGAAGAAAGCAAGTCGGTTTCTCCTACATACAACGGGCATATCCTATTTTTAGCTTGAGGGAAGGAGCATAAACAAAGAGGATTTTAATCTGCCCGTCCCTCTACCTCCCTCTTAAAGCTAACACAGCTAGCGTTAGCATCGACCTCTGACCAAACCCTAAGAAAACACACTGTAAGTAAATTTACTGAACTTATCTCTAACCTTTTGAGATGTTTATTTTCATTTTTCAAAATATTCACGCCTGTTCAAAATTCACTTATTAAGTCGCGACCCTTTATTTGAACTTTTAATGTGTTCAGTTTACTTTAGCCTAGCGTAGGCTAATCTAGCTAGATGAAGGGCCGTTTTTGAAGCAAACTTTCTTTCCAAAATAAGTCTCAATATCAGATGTCTTGATAAAGTCTGGTTATATTAGTTTTCAAATTAGATATAACGAGTTAATTTCATTTAAAATGTGTGCTTTCGATTTAAACTAATAGTACAGGTACTGGCTATGTAACTAGCCAACAATTATGTGCATTTGTGGTGTTAAATCCAAAATCGAGGTTGTTAAATTGTATTTTTAGCTTTTACGTTGTTGTCTAATGTCTCATGACCTTACGAGGTTTTGGGATGATTTACAAACAAGTTATCCTAATGTGTCATTTTTCGACTGTAATGTTTACGTCTTGTCAGTGATTTAGATAGAAGACCCAGTTGTCTGTGCCTAGCAGTGTATAGGCTATCAGTCCTTGATGTCCCTAAAGTTAAGTTGAAATTAAGGTGCATCACACCACCACATTCAGCTAGGTATGGAGGTGTGTCATCATTTCATGTTCACTGTCTCAGTTCTCAGGTGGCACTAAAGTGTGTGTGTATAAGGTCAGCATTCATTGACCTGTCAGTTATTGTGTATTAATAACACAATCAAGCAAATCTTTTAATGATTGCAGGGAACAATAAATGAACAAAAATGTAAATTAGTGACATGGGTGTGAGCAGTGCCAACCAGAGAGACAAAAGCACAGAGAAAGTGTAAGATAGGCACACCCTTTTCCTGGTGACTCAGATGTCACATCAGGAAGAAGGAGAACAATCAAGTTTCAACATGTTGTGTATACACAGTCAGCACATGGCTGTCACATACACACTTATATTTGGCATTGAAAGTTTTTTTGAGGGTATAAATCATTTGAGTTAGTCGATGTCTCCTTAGTCAATCTTCTTCGCTAAAGGCCGGATTCAAGATCCTCTGCTTTGTCTTCACAAAAGTCTATGATGACTGTTTTCTAATGTTGGGCAAAACCAATTTAACATTATTTTGGCATACAGTGATGTTGACTTGTGATTATTAATGTGAATGATATATTATATTCATACTATAACACTCCAGGACTGTGATTATATTTGCTTCATGCTTGAGACTCTTCTGATTGTACAATTTAACATAATTGAAATAACAGAATTGAAATGTTTCTGTTCTGAAAATGTGCTTACTGTCTAGTTAAGGGTCACTGTAGTGGAATTTTAGGAGAAGACAACAGAATAAATGACTTGTTTAATGTTGAAAACAGCACTGTTGATAAAAACAGTTTTCTCTTTTTCCTCAAGGTACACCATCCAGTCTGCCTCTAATACATAAGAGGAAGGAGAAGAAATTGTAGACAACCTCTGTTCCTCACTGTCTGCTTCAAACAAAGAGGGGAGTGATGGATTGCAACACGGAGCAGCAAAGCTTTTGCACGCTGATGTGTCACCTGGGTATCATGACATATGTACTCGCTATGCTGGACATGCAGACAGGCAAAATAGTTGCACATGGGCTCGTGGCCCTTTGAAGGACTCCACTAAACATACTCATATGGATACTGTAATAAAGTATTCACGTTTTTACTTAAAAGACCTTTTTTTTTTTTTTTGGACAAGTGCTGAGTGTCCAGATCACTGTTGTATGACTGTAATATGAGCTATTATTTGGGCCAGAAGACTGCAAGAGTGCCATTTTGTTCTTGAGTTTCATAATTAAGGTCTTTTATTAGACTATCTGTCCCACTGGGCATTGGAACTCTGGGCACTGTGGCAGCATACATTTTTTTTGACTTAACTTTAATTTTCTGTTCGTATTGCTCATTGTTTTCGGGTGACCCTCCATTGTCCCTACTTTGACTTGTGCGTTCACTTTCACTCGTCACTTGGGAACATGGAAACACATGCCTTGTGACTAAGAAAGAGTACTTTAAGTCATTTAACTCAGCTTTCCGAGTCAGTGACAGTTCTTTTGCTGCTGTTTCTCTTTCTCTTGATTATTTTTTGGCTGAATCATGGGGCTTATTGGCGATTTGCACTGAAAAGAGCTTTGTTATCACTTGATTTATCATTTCTCTACCAAAATCTTGTCACGTTCAAGCCATATAAATTTATTTTTGATGGACTTATAGATATTTTTTATATCACAGTTTAATCATATCATATATTGTATATGTATTTTTTTAAGTATAAGGCACAGACATACAAACCATAGGCACCTGCACTGTGTTGGGTTCTGTGCAAAATTGCTCACTCACGCTTTCTCTATTTCCTATTTCCCACCTTTAACTGAACCCAAACAGTTAGTTTTATCATGACAGAGCGTTCCCCCTGTAGCCAGGCAGACGGACAGGGGTCCCTGCCTATCTGACCTAGTTTTAAGTGTTTGGACCTCTCCAATGCCTGCGGGTCTAAGTGTGGGCGGGGCTCTTGGAGACCCCTCCCCTTCCCGCCCATTCCGTCCCAGCCGCTATGTGCCTGTCTCCGCAGCGACAGCCTTCCTCGTCGGGGCTACAACACTCTTCCTCTGCTTCACGTGAGTCTCTTTTTATGCTCAAATAATTAATTTGTGTCTGTATTTCATTGGTGAATTGTAACGTGTGTCCGTCTGTCTGTCTGTCCATAGTTGTCCTTGGCTAGCCGAGCGTTTCTCCTCGTCTATTCCTCTCTACAACGCTGTGGTGTTCCTCTTCACTCTGGCCAACTTTTGCATGGCCACATTTATGGACCCTGGCATCTTCCCCAGAGGTACATTCTCCTGACTTTCTGTCTGTTAAAGCATTAAGTGGAACTCACCAGATTTTTCAAAATTTCCTCATCATAAAGTAAAGTGGTCCTTTATAGTCACGTGTGAACACACCACAGAACACAGTGTGAGCAATGTGAAATTCTTTCTCTACATTTACCCATTCACTGAGTGAAGCAGTGTGAAGGCACTGCCACGACAACCAGGTTGTGGGAACAGTGCCTTACTGTCCTGGGATTCAAACCCACAACCTTTTATCACAGGGGCAACTCCTAACCACTAGGCCACCAGCTGCCCCAGAATTTTTATTTAGTCAATGAGATGTAGTCACAGAGTTGTTTATTATTAAATAGTCTATCATTCTTTTCAAGTTGTGCTGATGCAAATGTCTACCTTGCTACCTTATATGACCAGTGAAGCTACATGTTTTGTATGTGATGCTGATCATAATAAAATAAAGGCAAATAATTTTAGAATATTTTTTTCCAATGCTCTGAGAAGATGAAGTGTTTTCAGAGCATTGCAACAGCCAGTGTTCTGCACAGTTTTGTGATAAAGACTTCGGTAGTGTCTCTACCGGCAGCCACCCTGAACTACTCTCAAAACACAAACAACAAATAAACTAAAGGGCTGCCTCTACCGGCAGTGCCCCACAGACGTCACAGGTAGTAGGTTATATTTATTTGATTATATGTAGTCAGTTCTTAAAGCTCTTCTGTTATACTAATGACAATTGGTCATTCCTCTGACTGTTTCCTTTTTTATATATACCAAATTTCCATCAAAAAGAGAAGAATAGATGAAGAGATGCGCAATGTACTTGTTGTTTCACTGCAGATACCCAGTACTTTGAGCTGGTACCTTTGTACATCTACACAAGCTGTTTTTCACAGAGCTACTTTTGCTTCTGCTTTAGTCATTATTTAATCAAGTTAACATTGTTTTGGCTGCATGCCCATGTTTGATAACAGAGCAAGGAAGACACACCTGATACAACTTCATTGTATAGTTGGTGTAATTCAGCTGTTGACTGCTATGATTGTCAATTATTTCACTTGTATTTGTTATATTGCATTTGACATTAGTTTCTGTTTAATTGTAATTCAGTTATTAGGTGTATTATGCAAAAAATGCAAATCCCATGTAAAATAGCTATGAGATTTGAGATATTTGATATATATAGCTATGAGATATTTGAGTAGTTAATACATTGTAACAAAACAATTTTAATATTTATTGCGTTATTGATATTATTATAACTGTTAGTAATAAGAATAGAAGTAGGACTAATAATGGGTGTAGTAATGGGCATAATGATAATAATAATAATAATAATAATAAATGTGTGTACTTTGTGTAGCTGAGGAAGATGAAGATAAGGAGGACGATTTCCGGGCTCCGCTCTACAAGACAGTGGAGGTGAGGGGGATTCAGGTGCGCATGAAATGGTGTTCCACCTGCCGTTTTTACAGACCACCCCGCTGCTCACACTGCTCTGTGTGTGACAACTGTGTAGAGGTACGCATTTACAAAAACACATTCAGGTGTTGACTGTTCATGTAGTTGTACTGTGTACATATAGATCAGTATCACTTATGTCTATATTTGTGTTTCTGTATGTATGTGGCGGCCATTAGGAGTTTGACCATCACTGTCCGTGGGTCAATAACTGCATTGGACGACGGAACTACCGATATTTTTTCCTGTTTCTTCTCTCCCTCACTACTCACATTATGGGAGTGTTTGGATTCAGTCTGCTTTACATTCTCAACCACACTAAACAGCTGGATGAAATTCACTCTATAGTTACGTATCCTTTGAACTCAGAAACAACTGAATTGCATTTATGAATATTTGTCATAAGTAACCAGTCCAAGGACAGGCATCGGAGTAAGAAAAAAGAAACTTTTAAGCATTTTATGCACTATTTCTTTTATCTGCTTTGTCCTTTGTTCCTTGTGATACTTTGGATTGAGCCTTGCCCTGCTGGCCCTCGTCTCTCTCTTATGCATGTGCCTACAATATCAGTACCACAAAAAAAGTATATACTGATCAGCCACAACATGAAACCACTGACAGGTAAAGTGGGTGATATTGAATATCTCGTTACATTAAAAAAAAAAAACAACAGTTAGGGTGATGTGTTTAAAACAGCAAAATTGGGCAGTGATCAGCAAATATACCTACCATAATTGGTATAAAGAAGGACAGCAAATGAACCAGTAACAGGCTGTGTGGTTCAGAACCACAAAAGAGCTACTGTAGCACAAATTGCTGTATGCATGGCACTGAGCTACAGTGCATGCACTGTAATCCACTGTAAAATGCACTATGGAAAGAAGGCAAGCCAGTGGAGGCAGTGTGAATGCTCTGAGCAATGTTCTGCTGGGAAACTTGTGTCCTGGCAATCATTTGGATAATTTTTTGACACATACCATGTACCTAAACATTGTTGCTGACACACCTTAATGTCGATGGTATCTTTTAGTGGCCGCAAGATAATGCACCATGCCAGTCTTCCAGTAACATGACAAGGAGTTCAAAAAATGACATCCAAATTTCCCAGGCCTCAGTTCAACTGAGCATCTGTGGATCTGCTGCTCTTGTGTTGTGCTACAGCAGACCTACAGATGTCTTTTGGGCTTCATGTTTCAACAGACCAATGGTGCTTTGGCAGCTCAAAAGGATGTACACAATGTTAGCCATTTTTAAAGTTGTGGCTGACAGGTAAATATACTTACAGGAGTCTAGCATATGAACCTTTGGTTTAGTCTTGCAAACTGATAAAGACACAACAGACTTTTAAGTCCTTAACCTTATCTTCAGTATGGCAGTGATGTGTGTAGCTGGTCTTTTTTTCGTCCCAGTAGCAGGACTCACTGGGTTCCACATTGTACTGGTGGCCAGAGGAAGAACTACCAATGAACAGGTGTGTTTGTGTGCATGTGCAAGTAAAACAGTGGAAGATGTATTAAACTGCTGTGCTGCAGGTAACAGTAATTAAATCAGCTGAATGTATTTTAAACTGAACTATATTTAAAGTTCTGTTGTTCCAAGTATGTCACTGCAGTATTTCTGTTAAAACTGAAGCAATATCTGTGTTGTGAAGTGGGCCAAATTCTCTTTTTCCTTTTCCATATCTGCAGGTCACAGGAAAGTTCAGAGGTGGAGTAAACCCTTTTACGCATGGATGTTGCAGAAATATTTCTCACGTCCTCTGTAGCTCCCAAGCCCCAAGGTTTGCACCGCTTCTTAATTTATGCCATAACAAAGTTGAGATCACTGTGGAGATTAAATAGATGCTTTATCCTGACGTGAAGGATTGTCTGTGTGTGTGTGTGTGTGTGTGTAGATATGTGGGCCGATTGCGACAGAGTAAGTCACTTCAGGTCCAGCCTCCATTTCTACGGCCTCCACTTTCAGAAGCGCAACTCGCTGCTAAAGTCCTCGACAATGGCATACAGCAGGTACACCCATGCGTACACAGATCGTACACAGGTCTTCATTCCCCTTCTATAATACATATAATCATTTTCCCCTGTAGTGAATAAGAAGTCTTAAGACTATCAATGATGCATTAAGACATTAGTAGTGGCAATACGTATCTGAATCTGAATCTGAATGACTTTTATTTGCATAAAGATTATTTTTTGTGTGTTTGTGTCTGTCTCCTTGTGTGTTTCAGTCTAAGAGCAGTCTAGAGGCCATGGAAAGTCAATCTACCGATGCTGATGCCCCTCCACCTCCTAAACCAGATCACAGATTCCAAGGGCTGCCTCATACAAAGAATGAAGGTGTTCATTTATTCACCCAACACACACTCATACAGACTTACACACATTATTACAGTGTGCATTAATTTTCGTTGTGCTATATTACCTGGATCATATTGTAAAATGACACGCAAAAACAAAAAAATATGATCACATACTTCCAAGGATCATGTATGCAATAGTCTGTATGCAGTTATTTAACTCACTCTGAATTTTTCTCATGAAAATTTCAATATCCTCCAATCAGAGAGCAGCCTGCTGACTGAAGCTCCACCCACACCTACATTATATAAGTACCGGCCGGCCTATAGCAGTCCGGGAAAAAACCATACAGCCTTAACACATTCCAGCAAGGTAAGAAATGTCCCCGAAGTGAGTGCAACACATACCCCCATTAGTAAATAACAAATGTTGCTCCATGTAGTCAACAGTTCTCTGTGCACATTTTGGATTTATACTGTCATTTTTTATATTTTTGTTGACTCAGTGGCGAACAGCCAGCGAGTAAGTTTTAGCTATTTGTGTAGGTGTGTGTGGTTGTGTGTGTGTTCTGTGTTGTTTTGCTGTGCAGTTGTACTTGCCTCATGCTCTGCTCATTCCTTCCAACATGCTCCTCATGGTCTTCAATGTTATAGGCCAACTTCTGTTTTCCTTACCTGCCCTTTTCATTAACATGATGTGAAATAAAGCATTCTCCTCGCTGGACATAAGAGGCCACCGAAGTGTAAAAATTTGTTTAGTGAAAAACTTAATTCACACAATTTTCCCCTTACACCAAATCTAGTCAGTACTCTGAGGTGTGGAATTCTTGAAAGAATAGTTTGGTGAAAAACAAATGAATACAGTTTTCCATTCCCAATGTATTGACTACATTTAGGGTAAGTGGAAAATTGTGTACATTAGATTTTAACTGAACTATTCCTTGAAGAAATCTTTAATAGCTATATGTAGTTGTATATGACATACTTTTATCTATACAAAGAAGGAAAAAGTACATTGCATAGCTTGAGATGCAATGTAGTGCTGTAAACTGAACCTGAGTAAGGGAAATATTGTGTAAATTTGAAACATCACAGAACTTTTTTAAGCGAAGTGATGTCAGTTTCAGTTTTCACGTCATCTTTAATCTTTCTGGTGTTGCTGCTTTTTGGATCGTTTGGTATTCTCTTTGTCTCTCTCTTTCTCTCTGTCTCCGTCTCTCTTTCTCTGTCTCTCTCTCTCTCTCTCTCTCTCTCAGATGACTCGGGGGGATAGTATGACGGAATCCCCCTCCATCCCACACTCCACCAGTCATCCCAGCTACCGCTCTGACCCCAGTTTGTCAGGCCGGGGGGGTGCAGGGTGGCGATCGGGAGGGGGAGGGGAGGGGGGCAGAGCAGGCTCGGGAGGGCTGGGCGGAGCCTCCGTTCTGGGTGGACGGTCCTATCCCTCCTTCACTGACACTCTCCTGCAGTCGGCAGCGGCCTCATGCTCCTCCAGCGTCCGCTCGGCACACACGGCCCACAACGCGCTGGGGCCACTGCTCTCGGAGGGCACGACCACGACTAGCTACAAGAGCTTGGCCAATCAGACACGGAACGGCAGCCTGTCCTACGACAGCCTGCTGACGCCCTCTGAGAGCCCAGAGTTCGAATCAGCCGCTCATGAGCTCTCGCCACCCAGACCACAAGTCCCATCCTCTTTAGGCACCGCCCCTTTATTGGGTTACTCCTCCCCTTTCCTGTCCGCTCAGCAGAGGGAGGGCTCTCTCCAGGCCTGCCCTGCCCCCCTAAGACCCTCTCCCAACAGAGCTTTCCTGCGCCCCACAAGCCCACCCCCTTCCCGAGCTCCTCCCCCTCTTTCTCCACGTGCTCGCTCATTGGGCTCCCCGCCTCCTGGCCCCGCCCCCAGCATCACTCCTCTGGGCAAATCGCTGTCCTACACAGGCGGAGCCGACATACAGCAGCGGGCAACTAACACTGGGCGTGGGACTTCCATGCCAAAGTGAGTAACCCCCACAGATCTCCGCCGAACAAACTTTCCGCTAGGGATGGGCATTTTAATCATTTTTACTAATGTTTTTTTTAAACAACTAAAATTTTAATAGTTCAGGTTGAAAATGGTTTATATTCTAGTAATTAAAAGAACTGGTCCATCCAAATAGTTCGCTTGATTTATCTTTGTGGTTTTGGCATCATTGATTTATTATGCTACCAGATTTATTATGCTATAGAACAGGAACTTGTGTAGCTTAGGGCTGATTTATACTTCTATAAAAATCCTTAGGATGCAGACAAGGTATTCACATGCACTCTTGCTGTCCATTCTGGAACTGTACCTCAAACACTGATTGGCTGTCCAGTAGTATTGGTGCCAGGATCAGTTCTGAACAATACTCATCCTAAACCAGAACCCACTTGGAGGATCTGTGGGCAGAGGAGATGCAAAGTTACAAACATATACTGTGCAAAAGTCTTAGGCTCCTGTGCAAAATGTTTAAAGCCATTTATCTGAGCAGTGAGGTGCGCAAAGCTAACATAATGGTCAAGGCAAACAAACAAAAATACATTTAGTAACAAAATTTTGTTTTGTCTGTAAAAAGTATTTCAGGTTTTGTGAGCTGGTTAGAAGAACACAGGTTCGGTTCTAGATTTCAACTCAGTGTCTCCAGCCTTTGCAGAACTCAATCAGCAGCTTTTAATTTAATCTAGTGAAGTATCAATTGAGCTGTACAACTTATTTAAATGGT
This sequence comes from Clupeocharax schoutedeni, assembly GCA_037974565.1. Classification (NCBI taxonomy): domain Eukaryota; kingdom Metazoa; phylum Chordata; class Actinopteri; order Characiformes; family Alestidae; genus Clupeocharax; species Clupeocharax schoutedeni. Next base: position 10,561,980 of record JBBPDH010000031.1, read on the forward strand.
AAAGTGGGCATTTGGCTGATGCTCTTATCCAGAGCGACTTCAGTCACAGGGACAGTTTCCCTGAGGTGTTTAGTGTCTTGCTGAAGGACACAGTGCTAGAAAGTGGGGATTCGAACCTGCGACGTTGTGGTCATCAGGTTCACAGGCAATTATTTATCCACTGAGTTACTATCACTCTCATTTGATGAGAACTACAGCATTATACTGTCGCTTCCATTCGGAGGGAAATGTTTTAGCGAACAAATAGATAAAATCATTATTTACTAATTATTACTATTGTTTGTATACATTCTAATATTACATTTTAAAAGCAAACTAAATGGATTTAAAATACAATTTCCTCTGGTGCCTAAGAGTTTTGCACAACTCAAAAAAGGATAAAACACCAGACCTTTTGTTTTCCATACATTCTGCTTTGGACATCTCCAGCACACAGGTTCACTTTACACCTGAGGATGTTGTCAGATTTGCAGATTCAGAGAGGCAGAAGTATAATTCGTAGCTTAAATATTCCCATGTTTGCTTTATGCAAGCCGCAGTACCAGTTATTTATGCCCTATCACCATTTTTGGTTTTGGTGACAAATTTAAAGATAATTTTTCATTTCTTTTTCTCCCTAAATGCGTACTCTTTTTTTGAAAAACCAATTAACGACAAGAATAATAAAATGTATTCAAATAAACCACGCCCATCCCTACTTTTTGCCCGTACTCTCTCCTGAATGAAGTTTGGCATCCGTTCTGAGGTTTGCTGTGACATGTTCTATTTCCTTTTAGTTGGTCTCAGTAACACAATATCTTTCTCAGTCTATCTGCAAATCTATACTCACCCTCCGCCTGCGCACCCTAGTCTCTCATCTCTGCTGTTTTCATGTCCCTTATTACCCCCCCCCCCCCGTATTTTTCTGTTTACTGTTATCCGCCTGCTCTCTCTTCCTCACTTCTCCCGCCTTGTGGCCGTTAAGGATGACTCTGTCTCTGTGCTAAGGTTTGTCTCTCTTTGTCCGTCCACTTCGTTGCGTCTCACTGAATGTGTTAATGTGTTTGAAGAGTGTTTGGAATGTGTGTGAGTGTGTGCAAGTATTATTCTTTTAAGTGCATGGCATCAGTATGTCTCTCTCTATAGCTCACTGTAGGAGTGGGCAATAAGACACTCAATGTACAAGAATACATTGAGATTTTCACAGTAACACAATTAAAGATGGCATTGTAAAAGGAATGTATATAAAAAATATTGTAAAAAGTATTAATACGATTGGAAAAAATGATCCTCAATCTGTTTAAAACTTTTGTTGTTTTGTTGTGACTTCTGAATGTTTAACCCTTAGAAGTCACAATTATTGGAGCTCTATTCAGTAACCTTTGAGTTGAGATCCACAACTAATTGACAAGCATCAGCACCTGACCTCATTAATGCTCTTGTGGCTGAATGCAGTCAAATTCTCACAGCAGTGTTCCAACATCTAGTGTAAAGACTTCTGAGAAGTATAGCGCTCCAAACTCTAGAACGTAAGAACAGCTTGTTAAATGCTGTTTTGAGCAGTGTAAGGGGCCATTCACATATCGCGTCTTTTGCACGCGCATGTCCATTATTTCAAAGGTAGACGCGCGGCAGCCGCGCTCATAATGGAAGCCCATTTTTTTCAGGTGCATCCGCGTCGAGTTGAAAACATCTCAACTTTTCAGAATGCCGCAAGCGCACCGCGGGTCATGTGACAAGATTCAACCAA
>JBBPDH010000031.1:10574703-10589490 GCA_037974565.1 Clupeocharax schoutedeni
GCACCATCTCTTTAGTTTTGCTGATGTTGAGAGAGAGATTGTTCTCCTGACACCACTCTGCCAAGAGTCTCACCTCCCCTCTGTAGGCCGTCTCATCATCGTTCTTGCCATAATGTGCAGTGGAACAGCAGTGGAACAGCCCGACCGTCACAACTGATAATCTCGAACACATTAAAAAGACAAGAAATTCCACTGAAGAATTCTTGACGAAGAAACTCCTGTTAATTCAATATCATTCCAGGTCGATTCCTCATGAATGTAATGTAAGAAAAAAATGCCAAGAGTGAGCAAAGCTGTCAACAGAGCAATAGGTTGTGTATTCAGTATTAATCTACAATGTAGCCCATAATAAAAACTAAGGAAATCGTTGAATGAGAAGGTGCATCCAAACTTCTGACTGGTAGTGTATATCTGAATCTTTTAGGAGACTGGATCAACATTGTATTGTGATTTCTCTGATTGATAAGATTTGGCTTGAAGTACACCTCCATATTTACTCCACATTTTACGACTGCACTGCATGTCCCAAAGTATTGAATTTCTAATGAATAACTGAATTGCTTAAAATTATGTTAAGTTGCTCCCATTGCTGTTCAGTTGTGCACACAGCTTCAATCTCCATAGAAAAGTTCTGTCAATAGCACTGGCCCAATTCTGCTGTGGGTAGAAGAATATAAAGCCCCTTGCATCAGACTGTGTGGCAGGGGACAACTGTAAAATACCACTAATGTAAAAACACACTGTTTTCTCATAGTGCTATTATTTATATTTCATGGTAAAAGCTGAAAATCAATTAAACGAATAAGACTTTACACCTTTTATACTGTATGTGTTTATTTCACAGTTTCTGAGTTTTGACAGACACTGTATCATATGCTGTTACCAACAGGGAGGGATAATTGCACCCGCATATGACCAAAACATTGCTCATCCTTAAGGTTTCAGACCAATTTCAGTCTCTAATAGATATGCATGATTTACATCATGACAGGTAGAATTGCAAAAATCTGTGATCTCACACAAATGCTTTGCTATAGGCTATATAATAGAGTTTATTGCTGCCTCATAGACAGAAAGAGAACCAGACAGCTCCAGAAGAGTAAGAGATCTCTTCTTTGCATGTTTTTTATTCGTTCTTTCTTTCTTTCGTTCTTTCTTTCTTTCTTTCTTTCTTTCTTTCTTTTTTTTTTCTTTCTTTCTTTCTTTCTCGCTCTCATTCGAGAACATTTATACTCTGACATTTGAACTAACACTGAGCCTCGTTTTCGTTTCTCTCATAGTGTATTTGACCGGATGGTGGCTGATGCAGGTCTTCCTAGTATCAATGTGGTTGTTGGGGGTCCATGGTGGCAATCGTCTCTCTTTACTTCGCCACTTTGCACAGGCAGACAAAGAGCTTCTGTTGAAGTGGACGGACCTAGAGATTACAAGGACTAAGGTTCACTTCAAGAAGTCAGGCAGAAACCCAGAACAGGTGATTAATACAGCTAATAACTAAATTAATAAGAGCTGTTGTCCAGTTAGGTCCGAAGCCTATTCATATGTACACTGTGAAATAATGCAACCTGGAAAAAGTCTTTCTTCATGCATGTTTTTTGAGTAAGTCAGTGGGAAAGACATGCTTGAGTTAGTTGTCATTAACCAGCACAACTTGCTGTGTATCAGACAACAGTTTGAAACAGTTTGTCCCCTCAGATGGAAATGTGGTGCGGAAGGCAGCACTGGTGAATCCCAGCAAAAAGGTCCTGCGTTTGGTTTCAGGAATGGTTGAGGGTCCTTGTGTGTGCATGGATTTCTGCCAGGTTATCCGGTTTCCACCCCATAGACATATACTGGGGATGCTGAACTGCCCCTATGTAACCCTGGTTAAAGATTAAAAGGTCTGCTTCACCTAGAAATTATATAAAACATCTTAAAAATGAAAGAGAAAAAAGTTTTTACATGCTTTACATGTCCCAAGGTTTGTGGACACCTTCTCATCTGACTAGTGCTTAAAAATACAGGGACTTTTTCTTTAGACTTTTTCCAATGACAAACCTTACTCAGTTTGGTCGAATTAAACGTTAACTTTTAAAAACGTTAACTTTTAATTTGTATGCACCATTCTGGTTCAGAACAATCAATTCTTCTGCTCTACAGTTGTGTGAAAATGTTTGGTTTTGTGACAGTAAGTCCACATCCTCTACAGAGAACACACTTCTGCACATTTTAATATACAATTACTGCTTATTCTAAACACACTGTGAAGAAATAAAGAACAAAACTGTACTTGTGCAAAATGTGGGTTGATTTGGAAACAATTAAATATGTACAGTATATAAAATCCTGGATTCTGAGGACTTGTTAATTAATAATGAGGAATAAAGGAAACATAAAGAAACAGCAGAGGCTTTTTACTATTAAAGACGGCCTAAATCTACATCATTTGTCCTACACCGTTTATTGGAACACATTTAATGTCTATAATCTCTCTGGGTCAACCTGAGGGGGACGGGTTCCCCCTAGGTTTCTTCCTCCAGCTGAGGCTCGGACCTGGACTATGTAAAGCTGCTTTGTGACAACGCGGTTGTAAAAAGCACTATATAAATAAAATTGAATTGAATTGAATTGAATATAATTATGGCTAGATGTAAAATAATTCATTTTGCATGTTTTCTGCCAGGTGTACGAGTGCATTTTAAAAAATGAAGACAAAGTGAAAAAGGTAGGTTCACATCATAATTTGTTGTGTCAATTCCCGAGCTAAAAGACAAAATAATTATTATTATAAACAATGAAAATGTGTTTCTGTTCTTGTAGGCCATTTCTGCTTTGCACAAGATTCAGTGTGATGGCCCTCGGGTCAACATCTCTGAAGAAGTGTTACAATCTGTTCGGTCAGTCCAGAAGGCCCTGGACCTTCTGGTGAGTTCAGGAATGACTTTTCCTCCTGATTTTCATAGCTAGTTTTAAATCCTGTGAATGTTTTTTCTTTTCAAATTGCTACTGCAGACTCTTGAAAACAGTTTTCCACAGGCCCCCGATTAAGTGCATCAGTGGAAATGTAATTCAGCTCCAAATTTTTCTGCTAATGTTGCTAATAAGCTCAGTTAATAACAAAATCATTCTTACATAAAGAAAAACTCTCAACCCTCTCAAGCTGCATCCAGCTTTTTATTAAGGTGGTGCGGACTAATGAATGTGGTTTAGGACCCGGTATGACTTACAAAGGCAGAGGAGGAATATTTTTTTTCTTACTGTAAAATAAAAGGACCAGGGTTCTTCGTTCTCTGAACCAAAGAACTAATGTATGCCAATGACATGTAATATAAAAAGTGCTTCATCAAGGTCTGACATTTTTTTAAACCAGCCAAGAACCATATAGGAACCTTATGGTCATTTCAGGTAAAGATGTAAAAATATCTACTCTTTGGTTTTTCTGTTACCTTGCCTCTTGACTTAAATGTTCTTGTGTTGGTTTTGTAAAGTAAAAACATGAATGGAATAAGTGGAATTGACAGTAGACAAGTTTCTCAGAATGTCTCGCAGGGTTTCATGCTGCGTCATCAAAATGAACAGTGGTGTGGTTAGTGTGTCTGTACTGAGGAAACCTAGTGCAGTAATCATCACACTACACTGACACACACTGCCAAGATGAACCTGTAGAACTTATATTCAATAAACTGGAGTTGAACCAGGGTCTTTCACAATCCCCACTGTGTCACAAAAAGCCTGGTGCTGCAATGAGGGGGTGTGGAATTCCCAGATCACTTTCTCCAAGCAGCCACCTGTCCTGAAACGTGGCTTGCTTGTTCTTGCCGTTTTGTTGTGTCATCCATTGAGACACCATACATAGTTATTTGCTCCATCGACAGTTTCCCTTGTTTTCTCTGGATCTCAGGCCAAATCAGTGTTTAGGAATGCTGAGGCAGCCCCCAACAGCACATGGGTGGTTAATACACACATGATTTCTTAAGGCTGGTGGACGCAGCGTCAGAGGCTTGTCAGTGTATTTGTAAATCAGTACTCCACCCACACACACACACACACACACACACACGCACACACACACGCAAACACACACACACATATATGTGTGTGTGTGTGTACATATATGTGTGTGTGTGTATGGACACCTTCTCATTCAATGTTTTTTCTTTGTTTATATTATTTTCTACATTGTAGATTAATGCAGAAAAAAACAAAAGCTGAATATGTTCTGTAATAAGATAATGATCATGTCTTATCTAATCTTATATTACAGCCAAACACAGGGAAACCCCCATTACTAAGATTTCATTTCATATGCCACTGTTTGTTTTTGTCTCTCAGGGTTGTGAGTCATCGCCTACCTGTTCAAGTCAACACAGCAGTATATCGAGATGGCACAGCTTGAATGTGAAGTGGTGCTTGCTTCTGAATGTACAGACAGAAATTGAAAACCTGGACATCAATGTTTTAAAATGTAAGGTTTAAATAATTGCACTATGTCTAAATCATGACTGTTTTGAATAATAGAATCACACAAATGTTATTAATGAAACTTGTTAGGGGGAGGGGCTGGTCAAAAAAGAAAAATGTAGGATATGAGCCTATTTATGCTTTAATGCTAATTTTCATGAAAGTGTTTGCAGGGTTTTAGGAATGGTTGTGCCTTATATTTTATTTAATTTTAATAACTAGTCTGATAATGTCTCATGTTATGAATATATGTGTACCTTTAGGATGTACAATCTGTTGTATAATGTCTGCTGTTTGTAAATTATCCAAAATGGAAAATCTATAATTTGTGAAATTACTGTATATGTAATAAAAACTCTTCTAAAAATTTCAGCATCCCCAACTTAAACTGTCCTCTACAGTCGCTATTTTAATTACAGTCTGAAAAAGGATTAGGTTTTGCCATTCTCTCTACATGTTAAATAAATGTCCAGTACACAGCTTAGATTTTATTTGTAGAAACTTAAGTGTTTAATTCGTTCTAGGATAAGAAATAGGCAAATCTGTCAGTTGCGTGTTTGAATACGGAGGCCCAGAGGGTTGTTAGCGGGATCAAGATAAAGATAAAGATCCGTGGAAATATCCTTTTATTAAATTTACGTTAAAAAAATGCATTGCATGAAATGATGAGGATGAATTTTGTTTTGTTTGGAACTATTTGATTTAACAAACCACTATTCAATAATCCTCCATTTATCTTGTGGAGGCCCGTCTCTGCCAAACGTCTTAGTGCTGTGAATGTGTCACTCGGCCTTCTCCTTTCCCACACTTTCACTCTCTGTGTGTACAATCCTGCAGCTGTATAAACATCTTTGGAGCTCCAATCAGGATGATTCGAGTATCAATTCTTTTCTGGATTATTAAAGTCGTTGTGGTTTGACATTTTCCACATTTTCTGTAGCAAACTGGCACAAATGCAAAGTAACGCTGTCCTTGGCCCTTACTCCTTCAGCAGTAGGGTTAAAAAGGCCCATATCGCGGAATACACACTTGTTAAAAAATATAATAACAATTATATACACCACCAGTCATAAGTTTGAACACACATTCTGATTCTACATTGTGGATTTATATTGAAAAGAAACAAAAGGATGAAGGAACACATGGGATTATGCAGTAAACAAAAAAAGAGTTAAACAAACCAGACTCTGTTCTGTATTAAGGGAATGGTGGACCGTTTGTTTTTTTCAGTGGTTCAGTGGTTCTTGACATAATGTGCAGTAGAACCGTAGTGGAACAGGATCGCTAACTGTGGACCAACCCGACCATCACAACTGATGATCCCAAGGGGAGAAGGAGAGAAACTCCAATAATGAACTCTTGATGAAGAACACATGTTAATTAAATACCATTTCAAGTCAATTCCTCATGAATCTGATTGAAAAAGTTGGAATCAGAATCAGAAAACTTTATTTATTCCGGAGGAAATTAAAAATGCCAGGAGTGTTAAAAATTTTCACCAGAGCAACAGGTGATGTTTTCAATATTAATCTACAATGCAGCCAATAATAAAAACAAAGGAAATTGTTGAATGAGAAGGTGTGTCCAAGGTGTATGTAAACACTGTAGGTGTTTCCAAATGTACTATTCACTCCACACAGTTCATTTATGGAAACTATCTCGCAAATGTAGCATGTTTTGATGTTTTTGTGATGTCACAAAAACCAGCTCATTCCCACATATCCACCCATTCAGCCTATAGCACAGAATAACAAGTTCTGTTATTCAGTGATGGATGAGAACTGAGAAGCTGATCAAGTGGAGAAATGTGCTGAATTTGCTTTCTATTAAGAACACTATGTGAGAAACATATTAAATGGAGTGAGATCAATTTGAACCTGAGCCTTGAGAATCATACTCACCTCTTCAAATAGCACCTTGGCGACTAACTATGCCTCTTATTTTTGCTTAACCATTTCTTCTTCCCCATATTCATAAAATATTCATAAAATATTCATTAAAAAACTGCATGCCTTCCTTACTTTTGCTTTAACCTCTGACTTTTCTTTGGCAAATGTAAATACTACCCATATATTACACCGTATAATATACACAGCATTTTTATCAAGACAATGATATTGAACAATGTACAATATGTGAACAAGACAGATGTGTTGTCCATTTATCTGTTCTTGTCCATTTTATATGTATTGTTTTCATGGAAGGGGGGATCTCATCACTCTCCTTTCACCCCTCATTGCTCATTAACAGCTCAACACAAAGTCAAAAGAGTTTACACTGAAAAAACAACAGCATCTTAGCAAATCTGATGACAGAATTTTGGGAATATTTGTTTATATTAACTAAAAATATTCTTTATACTAACTAAAATTTGATTTCCAATCTGCCAGTAGAATGGGCACAAAGGGGACTGCAGAAAGGGGCTATGGATAGGTATGGAATAATTTTGTCTTGTGGCCAAAAGCTTTGCTTGTGGTGACAATAGCGCCAGAAAGACAAAAGACATACAAATAAAGTTCAGTTTTTAATAACATTGCATTATATTCTGTTTTTTTATTTATGACACATTAATGACTAACAAATTATATGTAGTACATCAGAAACATATGTACTGTTTATAACTGAAGAAAGGTGTAAAGTGAATGAAGTACAGTGAATTGTATACTGTACATAAATTCACGTACATGTTCTGCCTGGGTCTTTAGGCAACACAAAGTGCAAATAAAACTGGGCTATGGCTTATATGAATAATAGTACACCCCATATCTTTCAGATGCACACAAAAATTATGCATCCAGAAATTTCTGAGAAGATTGAATGCATGTGCTATACGCTAATAATCATGACTTTAGATTGGAATATTACTGACCCATGTTCTAGTAAACATAGATAGACAATATTCTTCAATAGCTACAACAAGTATTTGTTTTGTTTAAAAATTAACTAAGGACCGAGATACTGTTGAGAGTACTGTAGGCCTAAGCTCCTATTTAGACTTGGGATATTTTAGAACATGACACAGAAACTTGTGCAGAAGAAAATGAACCACAGAGCAGAACTTTGAGGAAATTCTGTTCATTGTGGGTACAGTACAAGGCAAGAAGACCTTGGAAGGACATTTAAATATGTTGGCTGTTACGTGAAACAGACTTGGGTCCAAAAAACTCAGAACCATGATTTCAAAATACTTTAAACTGTTCCAAAATATTTCCCAGGGAGATACATTCAAATTTCACTTGGTTTCAGGGCATGTGTATGGAAGCATGGTAGTCCCAGGCCATTCGCACAGTCTGAATTAATGCGGTTATCCGGGTAATGTTTACTTCAGTGTATCTAAAGACAATATAGTCAACTCTCCTTGCCTCCAGGGTCGGGATCAGAGAGGAATTTTCTTCAATTGCGACCTAATTATCATTCCTCAAGTTGTCTCTCTGTGATTGGACTGCAATCAGCATGAACATATAAACAGACATCTCTCTCTCTCTCTCATACACACACACCCACACACACACACACACACACACTCACACACACACACACACTCACACACACACACATACTCCCCTTCTAACTCTCTTTCTCTCTCTCATGTGGTTTTAATTTCCATCCTCAGGCAGTGGTTGGAGTTTGGCCGAGCTTGAGTTTCATTGCAAAACTGGAGGGATTCCACCCCCAAACCTAAACGTAAAGACTTCAGTTTATTGTTGTTTCTTCGGACGGAGGGTGTGTTTAAGATGTAAAGAGCCTCCGATATTTTTGAATAGCTCTGTGTGGAGGCACAAGAGCCATCTACAACTGCACTAGTCACTCAAAGCACAAGGGGGCAGCAGAGCACTTGTGTAATGGTTTGAGTGAGTTGCAGGTATGTTCAGTTTCGTGTGGAGTCGACCCCAGTTCTAATGTGCTGGATCCAGCAGTAGAACCCAAACAATACTCTTGTTTTCATTAAAACAAGGCATTCAGAGTTCTGTGTTAAATGCACAATGCATTGGCCTCTACCATTAGTATGGTAGTATTATTTCTTAATTAGCTTAATTATAGGACCTATTTGACCTTAGCTAGGAAAGGTGGACCACAAATGCTGGCTTAATTAACTTTATGGACTAATTGAGTCTGGCTAAACTGAACCTGATATTCCTCTCAAATCTTTGAGATGGGTGGATATTTCCAATGACAGTGAGCTATTTTTTATATTTTACCTTGTTTTCTAACTGGTCCAAAGCAATATACAGCCACACCATCGATGTATGTGTTGTGAAAGGCACTGAAAGTGCATGTGGAGGTGCAGGCAAATTTGAAAACCATTAAATAAAATCAAGTGCAGAGATTTGGGGTCAATTCTCAGCTATAAAGTGAATGTGATTGAAAAGTAAATGTGTCAGTCATTAATCAAACCATCATTAGCATTTAATTTCCTGGCTCGCTTCGCAGAGGGCTGATTTCGAGTAAATGTTTAATGTTAGATTGTCTGTGTGTTAGATGGCTTGTTCACATTCGCTGTGGATTATTAAAGGCCTGAACATCAAGGCCCCACTCTCTGCGTGTGTCTTCTTTCTCGCTCTGTAGACACTGCAGTCCCTGAGGGATCGAGTCGAATACCTTGTTAGAAGGGCAAAACAACCTCAGGATTGGTGCTGGTTTCAATGTCCTAGGACCTGATGTTCCTTAAGCTGGCAGGAGTCTTAAGGAGTAAAGGTTCTTCTTCTAAGAGAGATGATGATGATGATCTTAACTGAAAAGACAGGATGGAAGAATGATAGATGGGTTATGACCGCCAGCGACAGGGATGATGGATGACCACGAAAGTCAAGAGAAGAAAGGAAAAGAAAAGCTGAGGATAAGGTTAAATTGTAGGAAACAATAGTCTTCAGTGGCCTAAACTCTGTCACTGAACCGCGTCCTCTTCCCGGATACAGCGTGCAGCCTGACACGTTACATTATTCACCTCCGCATCTGACGTTCTTAAGTTGTTCTCAGACATTAGACGCTACTAAAACCTGGCGGCCATGTATATTAACCCTTTACTGCATTCTGTTGCCATATGGCAACAATTATTTTTTTTGCCTGGCTACAGTATAAACGTCTGTTATTCCTTTTCTAATGGGAAACTGAAGGCTTTTATGGCATAATTGCATCCGATCCCATTAATTCTGTACTTCTTCTCCCATTAACACATCACACAGTGAGGCCAGGCCTCTGAAGTGTTCTCCATGTGTACGTATGATACAATATCCATACACAATAAATTCAAGAAGAAAACCTAAATATAATCTGCAGGCTGTTACAAGTTCTTTTTCATAAATAAACTCCGTTTTGATTTTTACATAAAGTGAAAACGTATAATACTTCCCATATGGCAAAAGCATGCAACAATAGGCCTGCAATATGCTTACAATGGAAGTAAATATGTACACTTCCACTGGACGCACTGGAAATCACTATTTGCATATGACTTTTCTGTACTCCAAAGCTTTATCAGTTTATTTGCATTATCATTTCTGTATTCTTAAAACATTTATACATATTTGGCTTATGCGGAATGTACACTGTGATGATGGTTTTATCCTTTGGTAGCATTATTGGTTTTCTCACAGATTTTTTGCATTTTTGTTGACATTTGGCAACAATGTTTAACAATAGAACTGCAAATGGCAACAAAAATGCAAAAGATCAGCCAAAAAGGAAAGAAAGTATGAGCAAGCAATTAAGAAGAATAATTTACAACTGTTGTGATTCCATAATCTCATGTGTATTCCATGGTTCATGCAGCAAATAGTTCAATCTTCTTGTTTTCCCCATAAAAGTCCAAACCAAGATTATTACATAATCTTTCCAAAGTCAGATCAATACTTTCCAACCGTTTTCGCAAAGCCAGAAACATCTCTTCAGCTCTCATTTAAAATAAATCATTTAAAATGCTATAACTCTTCATACTAGTCCAAATGAGCTTGTAAAGTTAACTATATAAAATCAAAGCCTGTTTGTTCAGGACTAAGCTAATATGATATACGACTACTATATACACAGGTTATGAGCCATAACTCACATAGCAAAGAGCAGAGCGTATCTATGTTTTCAGAGCGGTTTATATGGATAAGATCACGTTTTATTTTTTTAAAGAGCTACCTTTATAGAGCTATTGAAGTTGCTGTGGCCAACCTGTTTTTCATTATCCAGTGTAAATGATGCCAGCATTGTTCCTTTTCGTCCCAGCTCGTTTCGGAGTGATCCAGGAGCTGATTTCAATCAGATTTTATTTTCATTGTAGGTGTATTTCCTTGACGTGCTTCATACAAGACTGAATCTGTCCCGTGGATAAAATCTGTCCCTTCCCTTCACGTGGGCTTTATCAGCTTCAGTCAACTGAGCACAGTTTAAAATGTGACATGATAACAGATAATGATTTAGTGTCTGACTTCCGTGCAAAAAAATAAAGACTCTTCTTTGTTTTCAAAACCAATTGTCTCTGTTTGTTTTATATCTCTGCTAACTTTATGTTGTTTTAATTTACTTTATTTTTGCCATTTTTTCCCCCATTTTCACAATGTTTCCTTCATTTAGTCAGATCTTATTCCACTCAGTAGCTAGTCTTCCTCCAAGTTACACAATACCACCAAAGCTGGCATGGTGAAGGCCTGCATGTGTTGAAGTGTGTCTTTTCAAAAAGCCAATAACAATGTCTTTGGACAGCTCAACACACTTGGAGGAGAACACTAACTGCCACTTCAATTACATCAGAAAATACCCACCTGCTCTGGCTAGCATCAGCCTGAGCGGAGGCTCCATCCTACCCACCCAGAAAGACTGATATTTACTCTCTTTGGTTCTTGTTTTGGACTCCCAGTCATTTACAACTGCCGACATTTCTTCAATATTACTTGCAGCTTTACTGAATACTCCACTGAGGAATCATGTATGTAAATGGGATATAAACTACATTGCAAAATGTGGACACTCCATTCTAATTAATGTGTTTATTTTAATTAGTATGTTTAGCTAGAAGATATATGTTAATCCACTGCCCTACACCAATCAGTAACAGCATTAAAACAACTGACAGGTGGAGTGAATTATATTATTTTTCTGTAAAAAAGGCCATATAGACAACTGGTATTCTGCTCCACTGTAACCATTCAGAGAAAACTGGAACCACTCATCAGACACAGAAACTGATTAATATTAGAAGAGCGGTTCCTGTGGCTTTAAACGTATACCCACCTTCATATGTTCTCTCTTGTCAGATATGCATCTCTGCATTGAGAATTTTCCTCCATCTTTTTCCCTATTGTTACTCGTTTACATAAGTGCTATAAAGTGCACAACCCTGGTACAATAGCTGGAATGATAAACTCATAACTTTAAACCAGCTGTAAAGTATGATGGTGTAGGAAAAATGGACTGTGGCTGTTTTGTTTATGGGTTGAGCCTCTTAGTTCCAGGGATACTGAAGAGAAATCTTAATGCCTCAATAAATGTTTTAATTCTAGAGAACAGTGTGCTTTCAATTGCTGTGGCAAATTTAGAAAAGGCCCTTTCTCATTTTAACATAAAGGTCAATAAAGAAATAGTTAGTCAAGTTTGATGTGCAAGACCTTGAGCTGCACAGAAGCCTCACTTCATCCAGTACTTTAGGGATAAACTGGAAAGTTGACCTCATACTTAGAGGCCACTGGACTTACATACTGTCTTCGGGACTGTTAAACATAGGGTTAGAAATGAAATACTGGTACTTGTTGATTAAATACATTAGAATAGGGAGTGGCCATGCCAGTTCCAGACCAGAGAGGGACAAAGATCCCAATCATGGTATTCTGCTGTGTGAATCGGTCATTGGCCCAGAGCACCTCATCTTGTTTCCAGAAACACTGTGTATCATACAGGTTCAATAATTATTGTGCTGTGGAACATTATGGCATGCCACCACTTCACTGCAGTCACAGAGTGGTTTACAAAATGCCCAAGGATGTCTTTATTGTTTCCGCCACCATACTTCCCCTTCCTACACCCTATAGAGAAATTAGAGAAGGTTTACAATTGCCATCCACACTCGTATGTCCCTACTTGATGGTATGAATGCTGGGTGCCAAGACGTTTCTGCTGTGTACTGCCAAGGTTAGGCAATTCATTCTAGAAGATACTTTCCCAGATTCAACGCTAGAGAGAACATTAGAAGTGATGTTGATGAAATCCAGAAGACAGGATGATGCAAGTGATGCAAAATTTCATTTGTGGTCCTGCTGAAATACATTGAATGCTAATGTTTTGTGGGTTAAATCAGTTTTGAAACACAGAGTGTTGGTACTGCAAACTATGTTAAGGGTTTTGAGAAAGTAGCTTCAGTATTGAGAAGAATGAACAACTATGAAAACTGTAAACACTAACAAACCTGTTCAGTTTCAGTTTTAGAGGCAAAGTGAAAATGTGCATTGAGTTTCTGTTCCCTGAACCATTAAAATAAATGTTAAAGGAATAATCATACGGAGCAACATTTTGTCTGATCCCACATTTACATGTCTGTAGACCTGACCCTGAGCCAAATCCTCAAAGGTCACCAAAGGTCATCAACCCTTGTTGAAGGTCCTGTAACTGACCTTTTCCTTTCAGAACCAACATGTGTCTGCAATTTCATCCCCGCTGCTGCCCTGAACCTTAAGCAAGTGAATGAGTGTTCATGTGTATCCGTGTGTGTGTGTGTGTATTTTACTCCAAAAAACAGGTATGCTACCCTAAACAGCACCACTCAAGCATTTAAAAGGGGAAGCTTCAGTGATTTTTCATTGTTTCAGCAACATGTCTTTACCTTGACGGTTCCCACTAAATGGAACATAACGTTTCTTGGACTCAAGTGGAGTCGAGGAAGGATCTTTCTAGCTAAATTCCAGCTGAAACCACTCTTATCGTGCCATCAAAAGACATCATCCACCCAGAAGCTGACACAAAGTAGAAATGATTTGCAATCAGCCTTTTCATAGTAACCACATAATCTAGACAATATGTGATTCATACACCAGCCTTGAAGAAGTCAGATGCAGATAAGATACCCTACACTCTTGAAAAAAGAGGTCCAGAAGGAAACAATATATCTCCTCAGCTAACCGCTGTAGGGGAGCAGGTAGATCTCTTTCCAGAATAGCTTTGAAAGGCACTCAGGGGTTGTCTAAACCGCACTATAAAACTGTGAACATAAATATCTCTTTTTCCATTATACTGTAAGGACGTATCACATTCAAGGATTCAAAAATAATAAAGTGCAAACCTGCTGAGCTTTACAATAATATACACTGTAATATACATTGGCTTTGGGACAAAGAAGCCATACCCCAAATTAAACCATGCCAGGCCACATAAACATACACCTACACACACATATACGAAAGGCCTCATTCATGTTTAAACATTTAAACCAAATGCATCGAAGTGCAACATAAAATCAGCTTTGATCTTTTTTTTTTATCTGGAAAAAAATTTATTCAGAATGTTTTTTTTCAATATGTTTCCTGCAGCGAACCGTTTCCTGAGTGAAACATCTTCCAGAAGCTTTTTTGGAGAAGTTTTTGTAAAGTTTAGAATAATGACAGTGGCCATTTCAATACTTATTATCCAAAGATAATCATGATGAATATTTCGCTGTATCCGTGCTAGTAGCTGATCTTATCTTACAAACATTGCTATTTGAGAACAAACACCAACAACATCTGTATAATGATTGCTAGTCCAGTCGACCAGTATGGCAGCAAGACAGTTTAATTCAAAACAACTGACCGTATTCAGTGAATATGTCTGAAGTGAGAATTTATGATGCTGGACTGGTATGCATGTGTTGCTTTAGATCCCATCTTTATTGGCATGACTTAGATTCTTGGAGCTACTTGCGGTGTTCTGCTTGCCAGTTATCGGAATCCTATGAATGATCCTAAAGGTAAGAGAAATTAAGCAAGAGGCTATTGGTTCAAATCTTAGTTCTGACCTTGTTCTTCTGGATGTTGCCCTTAAGAAATGCACTTAACCCCAAGCGCCTCAGGCAGAGCTGTATGGTTCCCAGACCAGGCATGGTGAGGCAGCCTTCCACAAGTTCAGATGTCCAGAAATCTCCAATTGTGCCATTGGCCATTGGCCCCAAACTCGAGGTTATAGTTTTAAGGCATCTGATCAGAACTGGTACATGAGGTTAATTTAGTGAATTATTTACTCCTCTAGATCAAGATAAGTTTACTAAATACTATTATATGATCATTAAGTGCACCAGAATGTAAACCAGAATCTGTCAGGTGTGCTGGGTAGGAGAGAAATGGGAGAAGGATGCCAAGTCTGTGAGAAAACCAGCGGGGAGTTTATTTCAACAGTCCA
>JBBPDH010000031.1:10596109-10608469 GCA_037974565.1 Clupeocharax schoutedeni
CATTTATATAACCATATAACATCACCATAATGCAATGCAAAAGACGAGATTATGTAATTTTAAAGTATTTCTATTGTTCATGGAGTATAGGGCAGCAGGCATTTTCAAATAATAGAAAAAACAACTATGAAGATAGAAGTTTCAATTCTAACTAAAACAATGTATCGTAGTGTATGATAGCAGTAGTCTGAATAAGATTTTACAGAATATTTGTACTTTACTTTTAGTACTTTACTTTTTCAGTCAGTGCCTTCAGTGCAGTATGTTGCTATAGAAGCTGTGATGTCATTCAAACATAAGCTTTTTTGAGCCACATACTCAGTGTTACTGCGGTATAAATCTCACTGTACTTACATATTCGAGATACCCTTCATATGAATGTCTTATTTTAATTTTTACTTTTTCATATAGTAACAATCTCTGTCCTCTGTGTTGGCTGAATACTATCTTTCATATACTAAATATAGAATAAAATAACAATACTTGAGTTATTGTTTCTGTCCTGGTGTCGTGCTTACATTACAAGTTAAAACCTCATAACTTGACACTTTCTGAAAGAGCTAGATGTCCTTTCCATTATGTGAACATTTCATGATAGATGGACCCCAAAGGACTTTGTATCATAAAATCTTGTAACTTACATTAAAGTCATAATGTTTTTCCCCTTCTTTTGTAAAGTTATGGTTTAATGTTTGTGGTATTTTTATATTGGAGTGTTAAACGGTCATTGTGTGTGCTGGTGTGTGTCTGTACATGTGAGAGAGAGTAAGAAAGAGAGAGAGAGAGAGAGAGACAGTAGGTGAGGGAAAAGGAGAGGCGTGAGAGAGATTGAGGGGAAGAGAGCGAGGGATGTGAGGATGTGGTGTTAGATGAAAGAGTGGCCATAAATTTCATTTAGACAGACTAATAAAACTCTCTCTATCCTCCGAGTCCCCCTGCTCTTCCCTCCAGCACTAAAGACCTCTCTCACACAAACAGCAGAGCCGCAGAAAAAAAGGCTTTAAAGAAGGATTTATTCAAGTGACACTGTACCAAAAAAACAAAGAAATAAATAAAAAAAATTAATAAATATTACAAAACATCAAAATATACATCAAAATTCCTGGTCCACTTACTTCTCTTCTTTATCAGCGTCAGCAAGGTGTAAGACATACGCACACACACAATGCACACACATGTTTCTTGAGGGATGTGGGGTCATACATTTGTCCCATATGTTTTATTTCGCTGGGAAAACAAACCTTGTATCTCCAGAAAAGTAACTTTCCATGGGACGGAAAAAACATTTCTTAATGTAACTAAAGTAACTAAAACACTTAATGTAACTGAATTTTTGAGACGATGTTAATAGCAGTTAAACAATGATAAATAACAAAAATTGAGATAAAAGGTGTTGTTCTGACTGCAACAATATACAGTATGTACCTAAATGAGATTTTTCAACTTCACTTTAAACATCAGTAACCTAAGAGAGGTTTTGCCATTACAGTTTTAAGGGTTTCCATGTCAATTCAAAACCAAATTTTGAAGTAAAAGAGACCGAAATATGTGTTTCTGTAGGAGGGGAGAGAACTCTGAGGACTTGGGCTGGAGTTCTGGGCAGCCAGAAGGTCAGAAACCCTGAGAGGACTGAAAGAGGACTGAGGAACAGGAGATGAGGTGGTGGCTTTCTCATTAGAGAGGTCGTAAATTGATAGGACATGAGATTAGAAGTTGGAGGAGCTTTAGGCATGCTCCTCCTCTTAAAGTCCATTAAGGAAACACTGTAAACAATTTAAACAGACACAGTTCACTTGTCGGTTCATGCAGTTTATAAAATTATATGTGCACCTATTCAGGCTACAGCAGTTTAGCCCCCTGTACACATCATACGGAGTCTTTGAGTCCAGACTGGTCAATACACAACTTTTGGAGGTTATCATGAATTTGGAAATCATGAGTCTTTGGTACATAAACCCACATGTTATGAGGGATAAAAGTGAGGACATGCATAAAAATGTGTGAAATGGGCTCTTAAAAACATGAAACACTGACATTTTGCAAAATAGCACAAAATTAGGCCTATTCTATTTATCCTTTAGGTCAACCTTGGTTATTTTTTTGGTTTTGCTGCAACTTTAGGATATTTTTGACTCACACAACCACATTTCTGAGCAGATGTAATGAGCAGTAATGAGCAGAACACCAGTTCTTCATACAAGAATTTTTGCTGACTGGTGTTCTGCTCATTACTGGGGAAAAAGCAAAGAAACTGGATGATCTGCTAACTCACCAATGCCACACACACACACACACGCACACACACATGCATGACGAACATCATTATGGTAAGTCTGCTGGTGTGTGTGGGAGTGGAAAGACTGCGGTGACTGCTAGTGACGAGTTGCTGAGTCAGTTAATGAGACAGCTTTCTCTAGTCTTTCTTTCCATTCCTAAACTCTCCCTTTTATCTTCTATTTCCCCATCCACCCTTTTTTCCTCTGTTTAAGTCCAAACGTGATTCATGATTCACTTTCCTTAAACTGCTGAGTCGCCTCTCGCACTCAAAGAGCAGCCTGTGTCCTCTTTTTCGGCCCAATTCCTCTGTCTCCCCTTTTTCAATTCAGGCCAGTCTGGTTTTTCCATGCGAGTGCAAAGTGTGAGACCGCGCCATGTTCTTTTCAGCCTACAGTGAAATGCATCTCCACATGGGACCTTTCACCCACACACACACACACACACACACACACACACACACACACATACACATTGCTGTTCAAAACTTTGGAATCACTGGTCAAATTGAACATTGTTGTATAATGTAATACCATCACTGTCAAATCCAAACTTTTCCCAAAATGGGAACCAACCAACAATGCATTGACCAAATAAACACTAAACAATATCAGTGTTATTTATCTTTTAAGACCTGTCCTGTTAAAGCTTATGGTCCAAGTTGGCCTTTAAATTAGATTTTTTTTTAAAAATTGGTGTACATTACAATTAATGGGATATCTGATGACATTTTTCAGCATATAATCTTAAAGTTTCTCTGTGTTAATGGAAGTGTTAACTTAATTTGATGTGATGTTGATTTCTGAGAAAAAAAGAGAGCATCTCATTCTTAATGTCAACTTATGGTTTGTCTGTTCTGTTCATATTTATAATGAATAACTAATGAACTAACTAAAATTAGCTGCTTCCAAATAAGTGTCATTATCAGGAAGCACCAAACCTTTAAATTTCGTCTAATTCTAGGTTTTTTTTTATTGTAATTGTATTGTACAATTGTATAATTGTATAATATTGTAATATTTTAATTATACATTTTATTCAAAAAATTGTCTATTGGTCATGAAATGTTACAAAATGTTGACATCCCCAATATACAGTGTAGACTGACTAACAGGTCTTTTAAGTTTTCTTTCTAGTATTTAAGGCATTTTGAGATCACCGAGCATCATAGATAGCAGTTTGAAAAACATGTTTTTTAGTGTAGCTTTATACAGTAGTAGAGGTGATTTTTATTTTTTGTGTTGTATTTCCACTCCATTTAAGGCCTTTGGGCTTTGTGCTCAGCAGAAAAAGTAACAGTCTACTCTCTCCTCCTTTTTGTACACTACTGATTTATCTGTGGCTGTACTTCAGGTCCTAACTACTTGACTGTAACCCACAGCACAGACTAGTGAATAAATAATTAGTCTATGCAACCTCAGTATAAAATATGTAAAAATGTGGACATTGTATAGACATCTGCAAAGCCAGGGGTTTTACTGTTGTATGTAAAAGTTTGAATAGCACTGATCAAATTAAAAGTGAAAATAAGTTTACATCCTCCACAAAGAACAAATGGAAAAAGAAAACATTAAAACATCACAAATTAATTGTGCCTTATGTTTTGCACAGTCGTCATGTTTGTTTTTCCCCAGCAAATACAGTGGAGATGTACTTTCATTTCACTCATGATCTGCCAGGGTTGCCCAAACTTCTGCATACAACTGTACAGTGATTTCAAGCTTCTGAGCTTCTGAACACACACACACACACACACACACACACAGATCTACGCACACACATTCAGACGCGGAGTCGTTTCTTCAGTCTGGTGAAGTCTTTGGCGGACCTCCACAGCCAGCTCTGCAGCTCCCGCAGCACCCAGAAGCCCTCCACCTTTCGTGTGAAGTCGTTGAGTGCGGGGCGTCCCGTGGCCAGTGAATCCTGACCCTCAGTGTCCGGATACAGGAAGGAGAGGGGAGAGAGGGTTGGGGGAGAAGGGAGGGCACGTCCCGAGCGCACGGGATGGAGGGATGGAGAGGAGAAGAGTAGAGGAACACTCTGCTCTCCACTCATCCTATGCTCTCTCTCTCTCTGTGGTAGAGCATCCATGGGAAAGCGGCTGTTATTGCCATTAATGTTACTGTATTTGTCCTCGCTGTATTTGCTGAAATAGCTCATATGGGTGTTGCTCGTGTTGTTTCGGTCATAGCCGTTACCGTCTCTGTCGTCTTCGATGGTCAGAAGCTTCCTTCGCCTCCCCCATCTCTCCAAACCTTCATCCCTATCTTCATCCTCTTTTTCTGCCCAGCTCTCACCTTCTCTCCTCTTTCCTCTCCTCCCTCTTTCACGTTCTCTATCCCTCTTCCTCTCGCCATCTGCTCCAGCCAGCCCGTCTCTGACCCCCGATGTGGCCAGGCCGCCTTGGTTACGGGCCGGGTTGCTCCTCAGTGGGACGGGGTCGTTCACGTTGGTTCTCTGCTGGGAGGTCAGCAGAGGTCCATATTTCAGACTGGCCGCTCCACTGCCCTGCAGGGGCGGAGTGTATCCCAGGGCGTTCATCAGGCCTGATATAGAGCCCAGCAGGCCACTGAGACCTGAGCAGAAATGGAGCAGAGAGCTCTGGAGGTAGGGGCAGAGCGTGGAGCGGGCCAGCTCCCTCACTGCACTCAGCAAGACGCTGTAGGCCCGCTGGTTCTGCGCCAGCCGGGCACCATTCTCCAGCCCCCTCCACAAGTCAACCCTCGTGGCCGCGCTGGGAACAGCCAAGGAGGAGACGTTGGGGCGGGGTGGAGAGAAACTGGGGTCATTGAACGGAGGGCCGAGATATGAGAGCTAAAGGAAAGAGAGATAAATACAGTTTAGGAAAAATCTAATTTACAAGAATGCAATTTTCTTTATTTGTTGTTATCGACATGTGCACTAAACACTATATACTATATATACAGTGTGGACAGTTCTGGACATGTTTTGGGTGTTTTGCTGGTGTACGTAAGTACACATTCTCTACAAAATAAGTACATTTTAATTCACAATAACTGAATTTATTTGCTGAATTAATTATCTGGCATGTTATAGAGTTCAAGGAATTTCAAATAAAATGCTTACAGTTTTATTAACTTACTAAAATAATGTTGAATTGTTTAATACAGTGTGTATGCTCTGTTTCCCATACATATGTATGTGTATATGTATATGTATGTGTATGTATGTGTATATGTATGTATACACAGACAGAGAAAGAGAAACCATATATGTACCAAATGATACCTGATTCCAAACTTTTGAACACTAGTAAATATTCTGAGGTATTTAAAACAGAACAAGCCGAGTTCCTCTTTCCCACTGATTTTCATCCAAAAAAAACACAGACAGGCTATTTGGACAGAAATGCAAAAATGGAACAGGATTTAGAGAAAAGATAGAAAAGATGTGTGTGTGTGTGTGTGTGTGTGTGTGTGTGTGTGTGTGTGTGTGTGTGTGTGTGTGTGTGTGTGTGTGTGTGTTGGAAAACTGGGATTATGTGTGTATTCAGCTGTGAGTGGAGACTAGATGTCTCTAAAATGTTAGCAAACACAAAGAGTTTGACATTGTGGGGACTTCTGAGTAGTCCCCATGAGAAAGAGTGTGTTTCTTTACAGAAATATACAAAACCTGGTGTTTTAGCGAGAAAACTAAGGGATTATCGTTGTGGTTCCTGAGGTTAAGATCGACGTTGGATTAGGTACAGTGGAATTTAACTGCAATCATACAAACATCAGAGGAAATACCCCACAAAGAAATACAAACTTTTGGTGGGGGTGGAAAAAAAGAGAAGGTCAGAGACAGACAAGAGACCAGAGGGGAAAACACACACAAACATGCAAAACCACAAGCGCGATAACTCAGCACTCACGTAAGTGTATTTGATTTCTTTCAGCTGGTGGTCCAGGTACTTGGTCAGCTCATATGTCCTCTCTATGGTGCTCCTCTCATTGGACAGCACCACAGCGCGGTCCTGCACCTGGATACACCCCACCATAGCGGCCAATAGCAGCACAAGTTGAATTTGATGGACTGGAAGATAGAAAAACAAAATGAAATTAGATTTATGGTGTGTTTAAACAGCATCCTGGTCTTGTAGTACTGCTCTAGAAATTCACACAGTACAGCAACCCACTGCAAATTTTTCCTTAAAACCAAACTAATAATTGTTCGTGGAAACCGGAGATGTCCTTCTGTTTTATTTGCTTTTTTCCGTGCATTTTAGTGCTAAATAATTAAGAAAAAAATATTTATTAATTTTGTACCATAAATTCAGCTGCATTTCCATATAAAAATGGTACTGTGGAGTGAAACACAAAGAAAGGCTTGGGATGGTGAAATACCGCTGTACTCAGAGACGGGAGGTTTGAAAGCAGCTAATCTGAGGACATTATTTATTTCTCCTGCTGATTGGCTGCTGCTCTGTGATGCATCTCTGGCAGCTGCAGTCCAGCTTTTCCGCCTCCGAGCAGTTTCCCGCGTGGAGCGTCTCGAGTGTTTCTTTCTTGTGTTTTTGTTTTGTTCTTTTGAAAACCCAGTGTTTCTGTTATTGTAAATTAAACAAATTTATTATTACTGTATTTACCTGCTTATACCAAAGAAAATGACAGCGTATAACAAAGTAAACATGAGTGCATGAATTACAGTATAGTCTATGCAGGGGGTAATATCTGTATTTACATTCTAGCACTGAGGCAGTTCAGTGTAAACTCTACAGTACAGATACAGGTTTACATTTACGTTTTCTTTCAGGGTAATGTATTAGTTTATGAAATTAAAGTGTTTTGGGAGCATATTTGGGGGTGTACACTATATGAATAGGCATTTTAGGCATTTATTTTACCACATCACAAATTCAAATTTTTTTGTGGGTGCTATTCTTTAAGAAATTTCTACAGTGTAGAAGTTCCTTTAGTAAATATCTACTGTTTCTGTAAAAGTTCCTTTTGTATTCCTTCATAAATTCTTATTGTGTTCCTACATACATTTCTTTAGAACCATGACAATTTCTGTAGAAACCCTGTTCTTGAAGTATTCTTTTAGAAATTCCTATAGTGTTCATTTAGAACTTTTTGGTAGAAATTCTACCTATTCCTGTAGAAATGTCCATTATAGTGTGAACAACACGTATATTTCGTGTTCTTGTAGAAGTTTCTTTTGTATTCCATTAGAAACTCCTATAGAAATTCCTTTAGAACTTAGACTATTCCTATAGATGTGTCCATTCAACACGCATATTGTAGAAAATAATGTATTGCCCCTTTAGGAATTTCTTTAGTGTCCAGTTAGAACTTCCTGTAGTGTACCTTTTGTAATTGATATTGCGATCCTGTTGAAATTCCTGTACATTTTTTGTATTCCTTTCTAAATTCCTGTAGAATTCATCCATTTAGACATTTATTTGTAGAAATTCCTGAAAGATCCCTGTAGAAATGTGTATAATATAGTGTAAACATTCTGAAACACTCTGGATCATACTGGGTTCCGTTTGGCACGTTATTTATAAGAGGTAATGTTCACTGTTAGTTCACTGGCTGCCAGGTTGGTCTACTGTGTTCATGTAGTGCCAGAGAACAAACTGGCTGTAGATATGTCACAACTCATAAACTCACGGATGGTGAAATTTACCACGTGTATTTATGGATTTGTCAGCCATTTGAGCACAGCTCCCTTGCGGTAAACCTGAAAATTTGAGTTTACAAGGACTGTACAAACACAGCATTAGCAGCATCTTACACAGTTTCCGCCGGCGGTGATTTTGATCAGTTTTGTTCCGTTACGCACTGAGTGAGCAGTTTATCTCTTTGGCTTGAATGTATTACTTCTCAGAAATGAAATTGCAGTGCAAATGCCAAAATGCAGAATTTATCAAAACACATCAGAAAAAACCCAGAGAAACAAAAATGTTGACATTCGTGTGAGAGCCATTTCCTGCAAATCCTGTCGCAGCTGTCACAATTCAAAACACACGGATCAAATAAAACAATCAAATCATGCGCGCTGCCTGCAAGATGAATGGTGTGTTTACACTTCAGTAGACAGTGACTCAGTCGACACTGACTACAACTGTCAGCTCTAATATGCAAAAAGCCAAAGGCCTTTTCTCGAACGTCTCGCTGTGAAATTTTCGGGAAAAAAAGGTCAGCACTAGACTGTCACTGGTGTTATAATTTTGCAGTACAGCTGCAAAAACCAAAACCGAAGCAAAACAACACAGTCAGCACTCACTGGTCTTCAGACAAGTGGAAATCCCTCGATTTCACTAATGGAACAGGATAGCAATGACCATGAGGGTTCAAGCAACTACTTTAAGCTAATTTCTAATTTTATAGACACAGACCCAGCTAAGGCTTCTTTCTATTAGTCAGTCCAGTGGCAAGTTTTTGTTGTGTGTGAAATGGACACTTCATATGAAATGTACAACATTGTATTAACACTAAAGTAATATAGGCACACATTCACATTCCAACAAAGTGTTTAACAAAGCCATGCAGAACCTTTTGATGGACAGGTGCTTAAATAAACATGGGTGGGTGGTGAACGACAAAATTTTGTCAACCAGGGTAGGAGTAGTTAGGTGAAGGTGCAGCAGAGAGTGGGCACTGGTTTTGTCAAAAAGGCACATGTCTGGTGTTTAATTATCTTAAGCTCGATTTTAAACAATGTTGTTTGTAGTTTGCATGTTTGTTTAACCCTTAGACCACAAGCAGCACAGATCCATGCTGAATGCGCAACAAATATTAAATTGTCATCGGCAAAACAGCCCCTTATATAAAGGTTCTCCCAGTTTGTGTTGATGCTCAAGGTGTCAGACGTCATGAGCTTTGTTTGGTGATTGTGTGTGATGCAGAACCAAAGTCATTGTAATTTTAAAATGGCAAATTTTAAAATGGCATCAAATGCAAATGAAACAAATGGAAGAAACACTAGATTTTGAACCTGGGAGAATTTTCAGCATAGT
Source organism: Clupeocharax schoutedeni (assembly GCA_037974565.1). Taxonomy (NCBI): domain Eukaryota; kingdom Metazoa; phylum Chordata; class Actinopteri; order Characiformes; family Alestidae; genus Clupeocharax; species Clupeocharax schoutedeni. Next base: position 10,605,348 of record JBBPDH010000031.1, read on the forward strand.
CCCTATTCACAAGTGGGTGGGGAAAAGCTGCAGATGGAGGGGTTCCGGATTCTAGAACGATTTTTACCGCTTGAATTCAGATTTACTAAGGATTAAACCATTTTGTCATTAAACCCTCAATTTCATCTTATTACCAAACTTTTGAATTGAGATTCAAGGTATCAATTAAATTGGTTTTGCGCACACACTCAAGTCAACATCTGTACCCTAACCTTAACCTTAACCCTAACAATAACCCTAACACTTTTACTCTTGTAACATGTTGTACCATGAAATAACAGTTTTACATGACTCATTATGTACTAAATGTCTTGTCACAGGCTCAAACACAGGGTTTTGTTGTCAGTAACATCTTAGCATCTGTAATTTTGTTGCTGTACATCTTTGTGTACATCTGCAAAGAAACGTTCACTTTACAATGTGGATGATTAAGTATAGAGGACATAATTTAATAAGGTTTCCAATATACTATATGATACTTTTATCTCCTTGTTTATCAGCACTCAGCTCTTTCAGGCCTTTAAACTTCCTTGGAACACAAAGAATTTCAGTATGTATCTGCTTTTAACAACAGTATGGAAAGCAAAACTATGCAATCATCTACAAACTTGCTCTTCATACAAAGAAGCTTCTTTGATAAAATGGAAATGAAAGTCAAAATTGGATAGAAAATTTGGGAGTTATGGGCAGTGTGTATATTGCAGTTTAGCTGTTTCCCTTCCTCTGAATAGTTAAACTGGAATGTGATGAACATTCTGGCAGCAGATCAGATGCTACAGGCACATTTCTGTTGCATTACACATGAAACATTTTGGGTGTCTAAGCTCTACACAAATACAATGATTAATAATTGCTCTAAATCAAGCATGACATTTATTCCTGTCAGTTAGTATCACATACTAGCCTTTGTGCAGTAAAATATGGTGAAAATATGTGGAGTATTATCAGTGGTAGTTAGTGTACGGCATCTTTGTGCAGCATTTCTTATAATATTATACATATTTCTATAAACCGAAAGTGTCCTGCATGTTTCGGTCAACAAATTTGTAACAATGTCATGTAATTGTTTTCTATAACACAACTTTAATGGACATTAAAACCTCCAGATGGCAGATTCCTATAACCACCATTGATCAATCACGCACATTTAAAAATGATTTCATGGTATTTACAGTTTTGTATAAAATGCACCCATGCAGATTGCTAAGTCAAGTGGCTTTCAGCTAGCAAAGTTAATATTAGAACAAAAGTAAACAAACAAGAAAGCAGTAAAAGTGATACTGAACTGTAAACTGTAAAAACAGTTGATGTGAGCTTGTGTGAGCTGGTGAGGAGAACACAGGTTCGGTTCCAGGTTCCTCCTTAGTTCCTCCAGCCGTTGTTTGGATGGTGAAACTCCATCAGCAGCTCCTGATTTATTTAATAAAGGACTGATTGAGTGAAACCAGGTTTCTGATGGAAACTACAGTAATACTGAACTTCACCAAGGAACACACTTATTACTGTAGAAATGTTATTTGTTATTATTTATTTTGTTCTGTTCAGTAAACTTAGGGACATTAATGTGACAAAAACACACACAGTTCATCATATATACATCTATATAATATAGATAGTTCGTCATACATACATACATATATAATATAGGTAGTTCATCATGTATACATATTTATAAAATAAATAGATGGGTTTATACAGATTTATTAGATAATAAACAGATCAATATAGATATACCTATAGATATAAATATAAATGTTTTTGGTTTTACATATTTTATGAATTAAATTTTATTTAAGTTCTGCCTTGTTCACTGAACTGGGATTTTGTGAGATCTGAACTGGGATCTGAAGTGTGGGTTAATTACACATCCTAATACATTCGGTAAGAAAGTAATGAGGCTCACTACTGTGTGCTGTTCATGGGTGTCGGACATGTGGAATTGTTTTATGCGACTTAAGCAACTGAAGACACTGTGGCAACGAAAAAAAGATGCGCAAGAAGCTGCTCATAGTTATGATCCCCCAAGCATTGTTTCTCTAATTTCTCCCCTGGTGAAGACAGACCCCCCTTACAAGCGATCAGAATGACTGTTGGGGCCATTAGTGTGTGTGCGCATGTGTGTGTGCATATATGTGTGTGTGTTTGTGTGTGTGTGTGTTTTTTTTTTTCAAAGTCAGCTTGCAGAGATGATGATGCTGCTGAGAAAGTAAAACAGGGTTTGATTCCAGTTTTACAGTTTAACAAATTCGGAAAATGCTGAATGTTTAAGGGGTTCACATATGAAAAGCATTTGAAGTTTGAACATGGACTGCAGTGGTCTTCCCATGGTTTGAGCATCACATTTCTAAAATAGTCAAAGTTACAGATTTCCTTACACTTTAAGTATTTTGTTATTTAATACATTTGATGTGTATGAAAACTTGAGACCTGTAGTTTATTGTGTGTGTGCTGTATGTGTGTGTGCTGTATGTGTGCATGCGTGTATGCGTGTGTGTGTGTGTGTGTGTGTGTGTGCGTGTGTGTGTGTACAGGGATTACTGACTGGTCCAGTGCCCGTTGCCCAAGGGCCTTTGACTACTAGGGGCCTCACACCACATGATTGGAATACTTGGAACCATCCATTGCAAACATTAGATGTACAAACAGTCCTTGGAAGTGCAGAAATATGAAAATAAACAAAATAATATAATAAAAGAAGAAATGTGGACTCGAATGACATTGTTATGGCCAATCGAATGTTAGCGTTCACATTCCATGTGTGTAGGACGATTTTTACATTATAACTCAGTTTGACTTGAGAGAATAAGAGAAGAAATCTTGGGTAAAATGGTACACAAAAATCTCAAAATATACAACTGCAATAACATGTTAACAATGAATGCAACTGTATTACTGTACCGGTAGTGTATTGACTGTATTGACTGTAACCTCTGACTTTTCTTTGATCTGGTAAAGTGTGTAACTTGGCAGTAACTTGGTTGTTGATTTAAGTTTAGCCTTTCGGGTTTGAAGAACAAACCCGTGGTGGAGGTAGCACAGTGGGTGGGATACTTGCCTCCAGACCAAGAGGTCACAGGTTCGAATCCTACCTTCAGCACCACAACTGGGTCCCTGAGCAAGAC
>JBBPDH010000031.1:10622032-10640718 GCA_037974565.1 Clupeocharax schoutedeni
ACTGCTCAAGATCCTGCTCAAGTATTCACTCTGTACTCGTTTTGCTTTATAAGGTTTGCATTCATTCAAAGACCTTCCCTTTTCCTCCCTTTTACTTTCGTTTCCTATACTTATGTTCTTTGACACGCCATACCACCATGCCTATAAGACGTTGGGTCCCTTTCCCACACTTACACCCACTTCAGTTATTAATACACAAAGTGTAATGAAAGGAAATATTCATAAAAAAACACATTACGGCATCTGTGATGTTCAGTGAAGTTTCTAATGGTGATTCCCAGTGGTTTAAACACCAGCAATGTGTTTGACTGCACACAATCTCTAGAATTTAAGTATGCCATTTTTCTGCCAAAGGTCATGATTCCTATATATAAAAACATTATAAAAACATGAAAATTAGAATTATATGTGATTAACTTATCAAATATTCTTCAGCATCTACAGGATTTCATCTTTGATATTAAAAAGCTACATCATATTAAGCAAAATCACTTTCATACAATGTTCTAGATTCTTCAACTATATTCGCTCTGCACTCATTTAACTTTATAGGGTTTGCATTCATTCAAAGACCCCGTGCTTCCCTTTCTTTGTTCATTAATGTTCCTCTGCCCACACAGAATGCCATGCATGCCCATGAGACATCAGGTCCCGTTCCTCTCTTACACTTATTAGTACACAAAATGTCATGAAAGGTCAAAATGTTCAAAGCATTCCTAATTGAGATTGCACAAGTCCATCCAAATATAAATAACTCTGGAATGACTACTGGAGAACACCCCACTGGCCTTCTTTAGCTTTCATCGCTACCAATCAGTGCAACCGGAACACATCCACTTTTATTGTGTATTTATTTAGAAATTGATCCTTCCGTCCAATTACACTAACTTTGACATTCTGGAATTTGTGTATAAATTTCATCTCATAAGCTATGGAGTGCTTTTGTACCTTCACATATTTTGAATTTTTGGGGGGCGTTTCCTAACAGTACTTCACAATATAGTGTCAAATGTCCTGCATTACTCCAAGCTTTACCTTAAGATATGTTAAGTCCAAAAGGGGAAGAAATTCAGGCTGTGTGTGGACTGAATCAGACAGCTGAGAATGGTTGAGATTTCGTTCACTGGACAGCGGATGATGAACACTTGCTTCTCTTGTTGGCTTTGGTTGATAGTTTTGATGCATGTCCGGTAAATTGTCTTGGTATTTTGGTTGGTCATCGTTTTCTGATTGGCTGACACTCAGGTCCATGCTCTGCAATTGGTCTGAATCCAAGTCAAAGAGTTCTGACTGGTCCTTGAACAATTCAAAGTTTTGAAAGAAAGGTAGATCGAACGCTGACGTCTGTGTCTGGTTGAAAGCATTGTCAGTGATGTTCATGTCTTGCTGATAACTTTTAGAGTTCATTCTCTCTGAGGCCTCTTCATGATCCCGTTGATTGCCGATAGTCAGCCCCCCGTGAGGTGTTTGGCTCATGCTGGTGTCTGGGGGGATGCAGGTGGTCTCTAGTTGGCGGTCAGTACTGGATGGGAAGAACTTAGCCCACTCCATCCCGGAAAAAATCTCTTCCATCAGATTAAAAGAGCCAAACGAAAAGAATGTTTCGCTGAAAGAAAAGCAGAGGATTAGGCATAAAAACATGTCTGCATCTGTGGTGATGTTCAGTAAAGTGAATTCTAACTGTGTCTGCCTCAGCATTATTTGCTAGTGTAAACCTTACAGGTCAGTTTTCAGGACCCAGATTTAAGACTGAGCCTAGACTAAAACCAATGAGTTTTAAAAGGTGGTTTACCATTCACATTCTAATTTAGTCCAATACTAGGCTTATCTGTCTGTCTACACTACCAGTTAAATATTTCTGCACCCCACAGGTTTTTATCACTTATCCATTTACTTCATAAACTACAGACTTTTATTTTTGTAAAACATCATAAAGTTGTTAAATCATAAAACAAAGGTCAAATAAAACACGTTTCTTTTATCAGATGAAAGGATCTGTAACAGTAGTCAGATTGTGAATATACTGTATGGTTGTTTGTTAGCAAAGAATATTGAGTGTTTGTCATTATGAGTAACATGCAAACAAATAAAAACCCTGTAACTGGTAGTTTGTCTTTTTCTCTTTCTATTCCTGTCTATCTCCCTTTTTCTCTCTCTCTCTGCCTGTCTCCCTTATCTCCATACCTTTCTCTTCCCTTGTTCTTTCTCTCTCTGTATCCATTCTTTCTTCACACGTTTTGTTTCTTTCTGTCTCTCATTCTCTTTCTCCCCCCTTCTCTCTCTCTCCCCAACTGTCACTCTGACACATTCACATAAATGTTCTGAGGGTGTGTTGGTTTCAGCACAGAGAGTGACAGAGGTGTTTCTGAAGATGGCAGCTGAGGTATGAGAACTACGTCTGATTCATATTTCAACAGAATGCTGCATTTCTGTTTACCTCATGTGATCCAGAGGGCTGGGAGGGGCTTCACATGGCTCACTGTTGATCGGCTGGTGTTGGTCAATCTTTTCCTCCTCAATAAACGCAGCAGTTGTGTTGTTTTCAGTGGGTTGTGTAGGGGCTGGACAGTGGTTGTGCTAAATTAGAGAGTACACCGATTTAAAAAGGTACACTGACTTATTAACATTGTTTATTTCCAGCATGGCACATTTGGTAACATGTGCTTACTAGTGTCTCCACTCCACCTCTCATCAGTGAGCACAGAGACCCTAATACTGTGCAGAAATATCTTCTTAGAAGGAATGGGCTAAATTCTGAAGCACACACATCAGGCCAGACTGATTAAGGCTTTAACACGTATGTTTTAAGGATACTGAGAACTCAGTACACTTCAAACATAACATTGTTTTCCTAAATGGCTTCATCCTAAATGTATTCAACGAACAGATAAATTGACCTGTGTACTTTTATTGACCTTCCTTGAAAATTTCATGTTGAATGGGCCAATAGAAATGGTTTTCTTAAAGAAAGTACTTTTGAGTTACCAGGTTTTTTATGCTACATACCAGAAGCTTGGGCATTTTTATAATAGGTTTAAAAAATGTTTGGCAATACACTGTGTCCAAACCCTCCCGGCACACATTTAAGCATGCAAACAGTTCTGACGCTCATTTTGAACTCGTGAGTTCAGCTCGTCTCATGCAGCTCAGTGGGAGAAAGATCAGGAGACTGAGGAGAAATAGACATCATCTTCAAATTGCTTTGCTTTTATTTGGGCTGGATATAATTTTGCAACAATTCTGATGAATGCTGGGCATGATTATTGTGTTGAAGAAACTGCAGAAGGAATTGCGTGATGTTGAAGAACTGAGTGATCTTTTATTTTTATGATCCAACACAAAGTGCTCTAAAGGCAGACCTGATATGTCTCTTCAAAACAGTTTGAGCCTAAAAACATTATTACAAAATATAAATAATTAAAAATCATTCAGTTACATTTGTCTTAGGTATTTCTGCTTTCCTGCGATAGAAAAACAACATACTGTTTATTTGAGGGTGGGCCCAAATTTCTGGCCTGTGGTCTAAAATTGTCACCTCTAATTTTACAATGTGCATGTGATGGATAAAAGATTGGATGGATTATAGTATAAAAATCTATAAACAGTATAAAAATTGGGAAAACTCACTTTGGCCTCTTCTGTCGGTTCCTGTTTTTGTTTGACATCACCTTCTTTCTTGTGCCTCTCCCTCCATCTCTCCTTCACCTTCTGAGTCCATCTCTTCTTTACAGGATCACTCCATTTCCTCTTACTGGTCCTTGACGTGCGAGTTTGAGTCATTTGTTCAGCAACATTCATCTCTTCCTTCGTTGTATCCCTTACACCCTGAGTCCAAAAACCACTGTGGCCACTGTGTTCATCTGGCGTTTTCCATCCCAGGGTGGGTAATCTGGACGGTGGGGTTGAAAGGACGGAGGCATTTTCTATCGTATTTATGGATGTAATGCTGCCGCTGCCATCACTTGCCTTCCTTTGTGAAACTTTCAGCTGCTTCCTCTCCATTTTGGGCGTCTCAAGATTGTTGATGGGAGAAATGACACCCTGTGGTCCATGGCTGTTGATATAATCCCATCCTGGTGTAGCCAAGATGCCTTCATGAGATCTACTGGATGGCTGGACACTCCACGGACTGTCCAAGTTGGTCCAAATAGAGGGAGATTCTCGTTGCTGCTTGTCCATGGAATTACCAAACACAGCTTCAGATGAACTTTCTGCAGATTCTGCATCCAACTTGGCTGGAGAAGGTGCATGCTCTTGCGTGTGCATTTCTCCCCGTTCAGCATGGGTTTGGAGCTTCAGTCTTTGAAGCATAGACTGCAGGAGGACCTGAGTGTCTGAAACGGGGCTAGGCTTGGCCATTATGAAAGCGAAAGATCGGCTTACATTACACACACTCACTAAAGTCGGTCACCACCACCCAAAACAGTCAAAATTAAAATACCTCATGTTCTGAAGCTCAAAAGAACTGGCTTTTCTTCGTTTGTTCATATCACCTTGAGCATATTCACCTGTTTTATCCTCAAAACCAGCCCACTCTATGGCTTCAGAGTAAAAGGTGCCGCCATAGCATAGAAATCCACCCTGGGACTCGGGAGGGGAAAAGGCCGAGCCAGGCATGGAGGTGTGTTCTGCACCGACAGACAGACCCAGACAGACGAGAAAGACAAGTGTGTCGAGCTGACATCACTCCTTCTCCAACGTCATCTTTTCATCTCTCAATCTCTGTTTCTCCAATCCACGGTCACTGCAAATATAGACCCTGACAAAACTGTAGCAATAATAGCTGCTGATTGGCACTTTCATCCAACTCCTCTGCTCCAGGATCTTCTGCTAAGACATTAAAGAGATTTGAAAGTCTGGACACTTGTGTTATTCTGCCTCAAAAGGAATCAAAACCTAAAATTACACATTTACGGCATTTATCAGACGCTTTTATCCAAAGCGACTTCCATATATATATATATATATATATCACTTTAAACCAGAATAAACAGAAAAAAAAACTGAAAAAAGTAATTTACTAATTTGTACAGCCAAGACTACTCTGACAAACCATAAATATGCTTACAGTTTAATGATAAATTACATCACAGACAATGTTTCAAGCAGCGTGTGCAAGAGGGTGTGTATGTATTTGAGAGCTGAGAGAGAGAAAGAGTTTGTGTGTATGTGTGTGTGTATAAAGGACATGGTAGGGTGGAGATAAAAAAAGTTCTTATGAAATTCTAATTGTCATCACCTCTCCCACAGAAACAAACTAACATGATTGTGTTTCTTTACATATTTTCTTATTACTTTAGTTTGTCACTTGATATTTTGTATGCATAATATTTCTGTTCAAAACTTCTCTCTAAAAACATTACATTTGAAACAATAATAAAATATATAAAGCTGTATATTCTTACCAATAATGAATGATCTTGATTGAAGACGCTGACGGCGATGATCTATTAGTGGAGCAGTACGATGAAAGTATAGTAAAAATAAAAACTGCACAGCAAAACAGGATTTACACTTAATCAGGCGACGCTTATTCTTCAGGCACTTTAGGGGGAGTCATGTCTTATGACAGGTCTTCTACGGGGGGGGGGGTTAGTGGTGTCTGAGGAACATTGTGATGGGAATTTGCTGTCATTGTCTCTTCAGATTGGCAAGGAGGTTTTTATAGGTCTGAATGGCAGCATCGATGCCATTATTAACTTTAAGAGCCCGAACCATATAGGGATCCCATGCTTCAATCATCTCTTGCAACTCTTTTGCTGACCTAACAATTTGTAACAGACGTTCCAATGTCAGGCCCTGGTCCTCCTCCTCGTCTTGGTCTGGATCTGTCGCGCCCTCCTCCTCTTCGCTGGCAGACTTCGTTAACTCCACCATATCCTTGTCCGTCAGGGGTTCAGCATGGGCATCGATGAGGCTGTAAACCTCATCTTGAGTGATGTCGTCAAAACCTTCGCCGCCGAGCATCTTTGCCAGTCTCACTGCCTTGTCCACAGCCTTGTGCTGAATTTCTTCAGGTGAGACACCCTTGCAGTCATGGACACACGCTGGCCACAGTTTTATCCAGCATGCATTGAAGGTCTCTTTTTTCATGTCTTTAAGAGCTGTTTGGATGATTGTCATGCTTGTTGCAATTGTAAAATTACGCCAGTGACCCTTTAATGTAAAATTCTCGTCCATGTCCATTGCATCCACAAGGTGTTGGAGAGAATTCCTGGTATAAAGAGCCTTGAAGGCACGGATCACGCCTTGGTCCATAGGTTGGATGAGGGAGGTGATGTTACCAGGAAGGAACTCAATCTGGACTCCCTCATAATACAAATCAAAGGGGTGGTCCCCAGCATTGTCCATAAGGAGTAACACCTTGAAGTCCATGCCTAAGTTGTGAAGGTATTCCTTGGCTTGAGGGACGAAGCACTGGTGAAACCAGTTGGAAATCAGCATTTTGGTAATCCACGCATTAGGGTTATGCATCCAGTGAACAGGAAGCACGTTTTTATTTTTGTTTTTGAGGGCCCTGGGGTTCGCCGATCTGTAGATTAGGCCTGGTTTTAACATATGACCAGCAGCATTGCCGCACATAATGAGCGTCACTTTGTCCTTCTGTGCCTTAAACCCTGGAGCTTTGGCTTCATCCTTTGCGATGTAAGTTCTGGGCGGCATCTTCTTCCAGAACAAACCAGTCTCGTCCATGTTAAAAACTTGTTCTGGCTTGTATCCCTGATCTTCTATGATGTCCCTGAAGGTCTCAGAGTACTGCTCCATGGCTTCTATGTCGGCAGGTGCTGCCTCTCCATGTGGAGAAACAACTTTAATATCAAAAAGTTCCTGAAAACTATCCAGCCATCCCTTACTGGCTTGAAAATCTTCAGACTCTGGTGCTGCTGCTGATGGTCCTGGTTGCGGTCTTTTGGACTTGTGCTCATTCTGCTCTATGATTTGCTTCAAGGTCTCGGAGTACTTCTCCGCAGCTTCTATGTCGGCAGATGTTGCCTGTCCACGTAGAGAAATGCTTTTAATGTTAAATCGTTTCTGAAAACGATCAAGCCATCCTTTACTGGCTTGAAAATCTTCCGGCTCCGGTGCAGTTGATGGTCCCGGTTGCGGTTCTTCGGTACTTTCTGCTTTGACTTCTGTGGCGAACTGCTGGTACAATATCCGTGCTTTATCACGGATGATGTTACCGTCCAAGGGGATGTCGTTCTTCCTGCAGTCGGTGATCCACAATGCCAAGGCAGATTCCATCCTGACAATATTCTTATTTCTTACGGTCGATACCTTTTTGGCACTATTACACAAACTCACTGCTACTGTACTCCTGATTGCTGCCTCGTTTTTCTTTATGTAGCGCACGGTGCTCTCGTTCATGCCATAATGGCGCGCTACAGCGGCATAACTTTTTCCTTCCAGGAGCATATCCAGGAGCTCAACCTTCTCCTGTAGTGTCTTACACTTCCTGGAGTGTCTTACAGTTCGCTTAGGTTCAATGGCAGAAGCCTTAGAAGGTGCTGGGCGTTTGGGCGGCATTTTAGCGCTTCAATAAAAACAAAATAAAAAACAACGACAGCACTCACTGAAACACTCGAGCTACATCCATGCGGGAAACTGTTATGATCCGGGAACTCTGGACTGCATGTGCCAGAGAGCCGTCATAGGGCAACAGCCAATCAGCGGGAAACAGAAATGAATAGCACTCTCTGATTGGCTACTTTCAAACTTCCCGCCTCTCATACAGGAGTATTACACCTTTTTTAATTGAAAAAACAACTCACAAACACACCGGACAAGCCAAATTTACGCATAAATGAGAGTAATTCAAATAAAAACGTAAATAAATAAGTTAATAAAAAAATTAATTATCTTCAGAGCATTCTTGTTCTCCATCAGTTAATAGCATCAATCTTTGTGGAAGATGTAAAAGTTTGGTAGAGATTTTAGCCATCTACTCTTGTGTAGAAAAAAACTTCCCAAGGCTAATGATTGTGTTTACAGCCAAGTCATGTAATGTCAAGTCATGTAATATTTTTTTTTTCTGAAAAAATGCGAAAAGTAAATTCACATAAATTCTCAGTTTTAGGGGCTAACCAATAATTAAGGTATTCCTAGAAAGTGTAGACAAACACAACTTGTAGACAAACACAACAAATGTTCTGTTGTTTCAATGTGTTCGTCAGAAAATGAACAGTTATTATGATCTATAATCTCAATATTAATAATAAAAAGGACTTCATGAGCTCCCGTCGCAGTTTCATGACGTATAGCTCTGTGATTGGTCCCAGACAGTAGCGCGCCACTCTGGAAGACAGTACGCAGAGCCATGAGAGGAGAATTATTAGTAGTAGAAGTGTTATTAATAATATTAGTAAACATAAACAGCATTTCACCATGCTGTATTTACTCGCAAGTATTGTCTGTTCCTGATAATAAGGGTTCTGGAATGTGAGCACATGTCAAACGGTCATTAGTTCTTCCTCTCGTCTGGTTAAGCTAGTCTTATGGTGGTATTTGTTTATCTGGATTTATGGTGTTTGTTTGTTTATCTGGATATATGAGGCTGGGTCTCAGGCTTCGTTCACTTGTTTATTGCTCATCCTCTACAGTACAGTAGCTGCAGGATGGACTGCGTTACAACAGGGGGAAATGTAAAAGGTGAGTTAGATCCGTGATATTTCAACACCTGTAGGATTGATCAGAGAAGATAATGTGCATCGTGACAGCAGCAAAGTTGAAACAGAAGCAGCATAACAAATAGAATACACGCTGTACTGCACAACAGTGTAATATAAAAAATACACTGCACATATATTACATAAAAATATTTGTACACAGTGTATGTATGCACTATACGGACAAAAGCATTGGGACACCTGACCACTACGTCAAATTTAATTGCCTTGCATTCAAGTACATTGACTGTAAAACGGAGTTGGTGCCCACTTTGCAGCTACTGTATAACAGCTTCCACTTTTCTTGGGAGGCTTTCCACAAGATTTTGGAGTTTCTTTGGGAATTTGTGGAATTTCGTTTTACAGATTAAGAATGATGGTTTGTGGGACTGTGCTTTAAACATTTCCTGCAGTGTACTTGAAGTGCCATATAAACAAATGTCGAGTTATGTGCCATTGACTTACATTTGACTAAACAATCGTAAAGTAAACTGCCATGAATTTGAAAATGGAAAGTTTTGTGCAAAAGTGAGGCAGTGTCTTTGCACACAAAGAACATATTTACTGCTAAGTGCCATAAAACCCATGTAGAGTTACATGCAATTTAATCACTACACAACCATAAAATTAACTGACTAAATAGTTGTTATAATGATTTATGCTATATTATGATTGTCATCTTTATTAGATGTATAAAAGTGTTTTCCAATATGCAGGTGCTATTTTGTCTAAACTTGTTATATCGAATATTTCTACATGTGGGTGCACAGCACTTTGTAGTTAAACTTTTCACAAATATTCCACCTTCTTATTTTCACTTTTCTCCAAAATGAGTTCTGATCGTGGTGTTTTTCATTGCTTTTTGGAACAGTGTTGTATTGTGATGCAAGTCATTATTGTGGTTCTTGCTCATTATTGCTTGTAATTTGTATTTTGCAGTGCTGGCAAAAGCAATACACTCCCTTTCAAGAATTGGAGATGAACTTTACTTGGAGCCTGTTGAAGATGGGGTTAGTGCCTCTGTCTGGTTAAGTGTGTAGCACTCTATATTCTCCAGGACTGCAGTCAGTAGGCTTAATCCTTGTTCAGTTGTTCATAAACATATGGTTATATTTATTTGCCTGGGATACTCTTTTTCTTGCATGTTTCTATGTAAACATTTGTGTATGGATACTAATATGTTTATGTTTTGCAGCTAACTCTGCGAGCAGTCAATTCATCCAGATCAGCCTTTGCCTGCTTCCTGCTCTCTCCACTCTTTTTCCAGCGATACTATGTCCCTTCTGATCGGACGTTCCGCTGCAAAATGCCCATCAAGGTACCTCACTCTCCAGACTCTGTTGTACTCTAGTAGTAACTTGTGATACTTTTTTTAGTATCCAGTACTTGTAATAGCAAGTGAAATATCCTTGCAGTATCCTTGTCCACTACACCAGTACCTCTCTCTCTATCTCTTTCTCTTTTTCTATCGCTTCCCCAACAATAAGCCTTGGGTAACCAAAGGCATACTAAACAAGAAGAAGAGAGCTTTTGCTAACAAAGAGAAGTTGAGACTGGTACAGATTGTAGGATTGTAGAGGGACAAGACTCCCACAGGAGGAAACAACACCAGGCAGGAGTGGAACGGAATGATGGCCATTACTGGCTTGAAACAAGAGAGGTGTTAGGATGAATGGGAATGTGAAATCTGCAAACAACCTAAATCTGTACTTTTAATAGGTTTGACTGCCCTGCATCTCCTTCCCCCACAATCAGCTCTTCTCACCTTATCCATACTCACCGCCCTCTCCTGCAGCCTGAGCAGGCTTTACCTACTGAGGTCTTTCAATGTCTGTTAGACAATGTTGACCATGTTCTATCACTCTGTGGTAAAGAGTGTTGTGGTTTTGCTGCTGTGTGCTGGGGCAGTGAGGTGAAGACAATTGATGCTAACAGGCTGAACAAGCTGTCCTGGGTGTCTGGCTGGACAACCTGGAGGAGGTGTATAAGAGAATGGTAAAAAAAAAAAGCTCCTTAGTGTCATGGATAGCCTCTCTCATATCATGCACACCTCCATGATGGGCCATCAGATCCACTCAGCAAAAGATCCATCGCCTCTAAATGCAGAACAGAATGTCACACAAAGCCCTTTCTTCCTGTGGAAATAACTCATTTTATTGCATTTGTCATATTTTCTTGGCACAAATAAGTCACTTTTCATAACCACTTGTACCAATAATCTGTTTATTATGTCTGTTATTGTTATTTATTGTCTTTTCTTTATTCCTTTTGTCGCACTTGTTACAAGCCATTTTCCCCAGGATAAATAAGGTTCTTTCTTCTCTCTGTCTCTCTGCCTCTCTCAGAGTGTGCAGGCAGTGTTTAGGTCTCTGTCCTCTCTGGAGCGCTCTGTAGAGAAGTGCCGTATTGAAATGAGCAGTGAGAATTGTCGTCTGACCATCACTTTACACTGCAAACATGGTAAAAATCACAGGTCATTCACTATGACCTGACCTCCTTTGCTGACTTGTAGAAATACGATGATGTGCCATAACGTCTGTCTGAAAATGAAGTTGTCATTAATTACTTTTTTAACATGAGTCAATTCCACCTCACTCACTCCATTTTGGTGCTTGACTTATATTCAGTATGCTCTAATACATGCTCATCTACAGCTAAAATAATTTTCTTGGGTTATTTTCAGACTGACTGTGTCTGCAATTTGACCACCATTTCTACAGCCTGTGTTTTTGTTTCAGGGCTTTTAAAGACGCACAACCTGTCCTTTCAGGACTGTGAGAACTTACAAGCAGTGTTTGACAAAGAGAGCTGTGCGAATGTCCTACGAGCTCAGCCCAGGTCTGCACACTACAGACTTTTTATCCTTCCATGTTACATCTCTCCATCACTTTTAGCCCACAGAGTGTCTGTCTCAGTGGCCCTGTTCACACCCTGTTTCATGTGTCTAACAACTGGACTGTAACACTTTACACTCTGGAATAACATCTGTCTAAAATGCATATCAGACCAGCTCCTACAAGAGAGATCAGAATGAAATGATCATTTTGAATGAACCTTGAATGCTGTTCCACCTGCATTATTCAGGGTCCCTGGATAATGTCTGGAATTTTAAAAGGGGTGGCATTAAATTAATTCTAGGGCGAAGTGAAGCAACGATATCTGTTCCCTTTTGTTTTTTTTTGTTTTTTTAAACCAGCGAAAGTCACTGCCTATAGTACAGGGGGCAGTGTGTACCCCATAGGCCTATATGCATGCCATAGAAATAGAAGAAAAAATAGTGTTGCTGGTGCATAGCAGGGAGACCGGTTTCCCTTAAAATCGCAGGTGTAGAATGGGTAAATGCATATTTAATGAGAGACAGTTGGAGGATGAGAAGTACCGTGTCTGGTTAAAAAAGACAACTAATGTCTACGAAGCGCGATGTGATCTTTGTAAAAAAAGAAGAAAAAGTAATCAAACGGGCAACAATAGGCTCTAAAGCCATCAACTCGCATATCAGGGGAAAGAAGCACAAGCGTTTTGTTGACAGTTGGACAACAAATGTCCCCGATCAGTTGTTTGCCAGTACTGCAAGTGCAACCTCTACACCTACACCCGCTTTGGCATTGTCTCTGGAACCCACGGCCAGTAATGCTTTCAGTACATTCTCCTCAACTGACACACTGAAAGCAGAAACGCTATGGGCTTGCAAACGGTTAGCCCACATCACTCCTACATGTCGAATAATGACATTCACACCGTCTTTAGGGCGATGTGTCCTGACTCGCAGTGTGCCAAAACATTTACTTGTGGTAGGGACAAAACTTGTGGTACGGACATAATATCTTAAAATTAGAAGGCAGTTTTATGTTAGAGCTGTTGCGGCACTGCAAAATATGTGCTTTGTTGAAATCACCTAAATTCTAGGCTATTGTGTTTTTTTGCCGCTGCGTTGGTCTTAATTTTTCTTGAGGTCTTAAAAAGGTCCTAAAAGTCATTGAATTTGCTTATCAAAAAAGTGCAGATACCCTGACTATCATTTATCCAGATATAATACTGAGTCTCAAGTCGCATGAAGTGCCAGATGTAAGTGAGTTGCTCTCTCTGTCCTCCCTTTTATACCATGTTCCTCTTCTCCTGTGAGCAGGTTGTGGGTGGATACAGTTCTGCACTTCCCTCCGTCTTTGGAAGAAGTGAGCGTTTTAGTGAGCAGTGATCGAGTATGGCTTAAAAACCATGTGGAGGATGATGCAGGTGAAACTTCTTATTTCTGCTTACTATTTTATGTTGTTTGTTACTAATAAAAGATATTGCTATTAAAAGATGAAATTCTGGGAGGTTAACATCACATTCGCACTATGCTGTTACATAATACTGTAGTGTCTATTTATTGTATTGTCTCTGTGCTGTTATGTCACATCCAATTACATTCCATTCATAATATAATATTACAGAGTTATGGTGTCTATTGTATTGTCTCTGTCGTAACTTGCTACACGTGGAACAATGATCCATGGAGAAATGTCATATCACATGTTCACAGCTGCTGATCACAGTAAAGTAACACTGAACACTGAAATGCAGTGACCCTTCACTTTTGTCAAACTCTTTTTCTCTCTCTATCACTCTGCTCTCTCTCTCGGGCTCCTGCTCTCTCTCACTGGCTCTCTCTCTGGCTCCTGCTCGCTCTCGCTTTCACTCTTTCGCGCTCTCTCCCTCACATGCTCCTGGTCTTTCACTCCTTCTCTCTCTCTCTCTCTCTCTCACTCTTTCGTGCGCTCTCTCTTGCTCCCACTCTTTCGCTCTCTTTCTCTATCTTGCTCCCGCTCATTCGCTCTCTCTCCCTTTCTTTCACTCTCTTGCTCCCGTTTTCTCTCTCTCTCTCTCTCGCCCCTGTTCTTTTGCGCTCTCTCTCTCTCGCTCCTACTCTTTCGCGCTCTCTCTCTTGCTCCCACTCTTTTGTTCTCTCACGCGCTCTCACTCTCTCAGACTCGTCACGAGCAATGATGACCGAGTTGTGTTTAAGTTCAGAAGAGTTTGATCATTTTGCCATCAGCTCTGAGACCAGTATTACCTTCTGCCTGAAAGAGCTCAGGGTGACTACACACACACACGCACATTCTCTAATACTCACTCTGAACAATGCGTCCATACCTCTAAATGTAAACCCTGTTTCTTTCGCTGTTAGGGGCTGCTGGTATTCGCTGAGTCGTCTGGTCTTCCTGTGTCAATGCACTTTAATGAGCCCGGAAGGTGGGTGTCAGGGAAGGAGTTCGCTAAATGAGCTCTAGCTTTTGTATTGTTCAAAAATATTAATGCCCAATACATTGTCAGAAAAAAACAACTGCACCAAAGTACAAATGCTGTCACTGGGGATGCTTATACGTCTTCAATAGTTTTTGTGAGGGAACATTACTGTACCATATTCTGTGCATTTATGTAATTCATGTTGCCTTGGCTCCATGCATTTGTCTTGACTCCAGGCTTTTTAATTTTTTTATAACCTTAAGCATCATGTTGGGCCTTTTGAGCAAATCATGTTGTGCCTTTTGAGTGTTTGATGCATTTATAGTACATTTACTTCTGAATCACAGATTTGATTCCTCTGTCTAGAAAAAAAAAATTATCATTATTAGATGGAACAAGTTTGACATTGTGTGTGTTGTTGTGCATTTTCCCCAAGCCCTGTTGTCCTGAGTGTATCAGACAGTGTTCTGGAGGCTAATTTTGTACTCGCCACTCTGTCCGAGGACTCACACCAGCGCAACCATAATAACAACAAGACTGACAGGTAACTTTCAGTTCATGGTACTGAACAACTATGAAACTTAATAACCTAAATTTGGCTTGGTGTAGGATAATGGAGTATGATGCATAACAGTTTCAGATGCAGTTACCAATTCATACACCCTAATTTTTTTGTGTGGGTTTATGTACCAAAATGTCTACATTTATTAATGCATCATTTAATAATGCATTTCCACTAGAATGTACATTCTATTTTTATGTGCCTTTAAGATTTGTCAGAACTAAAGTGCTATAGTTTGAACATGCAAATCTGATGTTTTGGCATCATTGTGACATTGTGAATATTTTCCATGATATGGACTCGTTAATGTATAAATGTATTATTGATTTTGGTTTGTACTGTGGCACTTGATAGTTTGTGGACCCTTCAGAATGTTCTGTATTTCTGCATTTAAGCATGACCTTAAACATCATCCACTCATTCTAGAAGTTAATATAGAGAACATGGTAAACAAATTAAACAAAAATTTGTATGACTGACTATTATGCATTTTTATTTGGCAAAAGTATGTGAACATTTGTTTTCAGTATCTGGTGTAAAAAGCAATAACTTCAACAAATCTTTTCTGGCTCCTGCTCATCAGTTTATAAGAATTAACTCTTTATAGTCCATACAAAACACTTTCAGTCTGAGATTTCTCATGTTCCTGCACATCTCTATAATTTTACTTAATAAATAAATTACAGAATATAATGTTTGTCTCATTTGTTTAATTTGATTCTCTTAATCTACTTTTATGAATTATCTGAAAATCTGATGATGCTTTAGGGCATATTTATACAGAAATTCACAAACTTTCAATTCCCCACTGTAAACACTCCAGAGTATTCCTAATTAGATGGACACACTTTGTCTTGTGATGTAGTAAATTATGATTAATTACAGAAAATGTATTGCAGTTAATGCACTAATCATTTATTTACACCCAGTTGTCAATATAAACAGTGGTGATGAGCATGAGCTGTTCTCCACTGTCTCAGAGCTCCGGCCCGTCCTGCACCAGACGACTTCATGAGTGACGACATGGACTCATTTCTCATCGCCATGGAAACCAGTGATCTTGCTGGACCGTCCCATGATCCTGACCCACCACCTAGTTCCACCAATCACAGGATGCGATCGCCCAGAGAGGAGGAGGAGGAGGAAGAGGAGGAACTACTAGACAGACCACCCAATAAAAAGGTTAAAAAAAAAAAGTATTAAAACAAAACGTGTCTGATCTGTAAATACTGCTTTTATTAACAGTGCATTCTTTTTCCCTTTTCAGTTCTGTTCGCTTTTCTTTGGCTCCGTGCTGCCGTCTTCTCCTCGGATGAAAAATCAGACGCTACAGAGCCAGGAAGTGCTCGCAAGTGACAGCGAGGACGAGAGACAGACTGAATGACCCTGACAGCCAGTAGGGATGCATATGGATAGAATATGTGATGGTCAAGCTGAGACAAAAAGACTATTCAAGAAAAGAAGGATGGACAATGTGTAGAGAAAAGTTGCATAATGGAAAAAGAACATTTGTGAAGACAGTAAATCTTTCAAAGCTTCTACAGAGACTGTATCCTTATGGGGATGTAATTTTTCTTTGATTGTTTTTTGTGCTTTTTTATGATTGGATCAGTGATGAAACCATTACATCACACCCAAATCATTGGGCTGAGCTGTCATTAAAGATGTACAGACGCATATTCATAAAGACCCGGTAATGCAGTGTTTGGGAGTGAGTACCATAGTCATCGTCATCATGCCCCACTAAACACTGACAAGTTTTGTAAGGTGGGCTGGTTAAAAAAAAAACAAAAGAAAGTATTGCCACGAATGAGAAGCCTTTCAGATTCACTGCATCTTTCTCCACTAAACTGATTCAGTGCTGCAAGTAATGTGGGGACACTCAAACAAGCCGGTTTCGTCTCTTTGTTTGGGAGACGAACGTCTTTGTTTGGGATGGTTTGGTCGCACTTTTACTGTCTACAAAAATTGCTTTATGTGAAAATAAATGGCTAAAATATTCTGTGCCTCTAGGCTACAGTTACTATGACATTATGTTATTAATGGGCCAGTTTTCAGTTGTAGGTTTTTAACTAATTTAATTGAACCTCAGCATCAGTCAGTTCATATTTTCAGAGGCAATATATTCTGTCTGTGGAAGGCTATAGTGCGGCTATACCTTAACCACAGTCAAAAAAAAAAAAAAAAAAAGAGTAGTGCTGTCTTGTGGTGCTTTCGAAACATCTGAAGCCAGGCAAGGTAAAGGACTGATAAAGATTGCACTTTCATTTTGTGGATCTTAAAGCCCCTTTCTGGCATTTAAATCGTGCAACTTGATCGACATTGCTAACTATCAGATTCCTGATGGTATCGTCAAGTCTGAGAGCGAGGACGAGCAGAAGTTGTCAGAAGTAACTTTCAGAGTGTGGTGCAGAGTTCCTTTTTGAGCGTAATGTCTGAGAACCACTGTTTCCAGCACAGATATCATTATCCTCACTCTTTTTGCTGAGCACCTGGAAACTCTTTCCTCTCGTCTGAGGCTTTTTCCTTTCCTTCTCTTTCTCCTTTTCCAGTTCTTTCTCCCTTTTTTTCCTCTCTTTCTCCTCTTCCTTCTCTTTCCGCTCCTGCTCTCTCCTCCGCCGCCTCCTTTCTTTGGAGCTCAGCTTCTGCTCTCCCTCGCTGAAGTCCTGGATGAGAATTTTCGGGACTGGGGTTTTGGGAGATGTTTCTCCTCTGAAGCGGTGGAACAGACCCCTGCGCTTGGGTTTGTCTGCGTGTGGTTTGGATTTCTGTGGTTGACCCGTGATTTTTGTTGTGTGTGCAGCATCAGCTGTATGTTCCTGCTTGTCACTCTGGTCTGGCTCCCTGAAGGTGTCTTCAGAGAGGATTGAGGGATGGGCGGATTGAGAGGTGGAGGATCTTCGGAGACGCAGTTGAGTGTGAGGGTTTGATGAGGAACCTGTGGAAGCAGATTTTGCAGGGCTTGCAGGGGTCTCTGTTTGCGACTGTGCTGAAAGTGAATCATTTTGTACCGATGTGTGTCTAACAATTGTTTCATCTGGCTGCTCAGGTTCTGTCTTGTCAGCCCCATCACTTGTGCCATGTTTGGGGTCACCAGGTTTAATGTCACATGGAGGTGTATCCTCCAAATTCAAAGGTTTTTTGATCAGAGAGGAATATTCAACTTCCTCAGGAGACTGTGGTGGTCCTGAGGGTTCTACTTCTGTCTCTTGTTGAATCTTTGAAGATGGTGGTACCTCTGAATGTGATGCATCTTCATCTACAGGGAGATCTTTCAAGTTTGATATTTGCTGAGAAGTATCTGTCTGGTGGGGAGGAATACAGGTTATCAATGATATTTGTACCTTCCCTTCATCTACTGTTTGATGATTGCCATCACTTTCCTCGCCTGCCTCTTCTTCCTCTCTCTCTGCTGCCTCCCTCACTCCTTCAGTTATGTGTCCTTCCTTCTGTGTTTCCTCCTGTTCTTTTTTAGCCATGTGCTTTTGGTGATTCTGTTGTTCCCCCGTGTTTTCACAGACGTGATGTCCACCGGTTAGGAGGTCTGTGTCCAGCCTTATCTCCTTTTCGTCTGCCTCCCGCATCTGTCGATGTAGGTTCTCCTGCTCTTCACATGTTTCCTGCACTTTACTTGTTTCTTCAGTGTCTTCCTGCTTTTGCAGCTTCTTATCAGATGTGTCCTGTTCATGAGTTTTTTCCTCTTCATTGTTTATTATTGCCTCTTTGTCTGCTTCATGTTTATGAGTGAACTGAACTTCCACTTCCTGTTCACTGCTGTTTGACTCAGTTCCCTCTTCCAGCTGTTTTTCCTCTTCCTGTTTATGGAGGTCAAGCTGTGTTTCCTCTTCTTGTTTATGGAGGTCGAGTTGTGTTTCCTCTTCCTGTTTACTGAGGTCCACCTGCGTATCCTCTTCCTGTTTACTGAGGTCCAGCTGCGTTTCCATATCTTGTTTACTGAGGTCCAGCTGCGTTATCTCTTTCTCGTCAGTGTTGTCTATGTGAATTTCCTTTTCCTGTTTACTTCTGTCCAGATTTTTTCCCTCTTTTTGTTTACTGAGGTCCAGCTGCGTATCCTCTTCCTGTTTACTAAGATCCAGCTGCGTATCCTCTTCCTGTTTACTAAGGTCCAGCTGCGTATCCTCTTCCTGTTTACTAAGGTCCAGCTGCGTATCCTCTTCCTGTTTACTGAGGTCCAGCTGTGTGCCGTCTTCCTGTTTACTGAGGTCAAGCTG
>JBBPDH010000031.1:10671982-10696571 GCA_037974565.1 Clupeocharax schoutedeni
AAATACCCATTTGACTAATAATTCTGCACTCCCTGTATATGCGTGAGTGTGTATATGTATATATTTGCCGGGTTTGACTTAATTTTTTGCTGTGGTATTCTAATGCACATACCCCATTATTATATTTTTAAAATATCCCCATTTTTATGCGCATCATTTATTTGTATATATACATATATTTATCTGCCACTCCTTAAAGGCCAGGCTGTGAAAATAGTTTCTGATATTAAACCAGTCTGTGACGAAATAAAGGTTGGGGACCACTGCTCTAATTAATTGGTATGCACCCAAATTCAACCCACCCCAACCTCATGGACCCCAGGGGCTTTTAACTTTACTTTTGAACACTGTAATGCTGCTGAACGTGCAAAACGAACTTTTAACTTCAAAACGAACTTGTCACACAAAGGGATTATTTGACGCCAAAAAGTAACATTTTAAATCAACATTCTAGTATGATGGGTGTGTCTGCTTTTTTGCCACTAACTGGTTGAGGGGACAGAAGCGCTGAGATCAGACCTGCTCTGACTGAATATTGATTGGTCCAGAAGCAAAGGAATCATTTTTAAAAGGTTATAATACCCTTATGTTATTAAGGTTATTAAAAGGTTTTCCTTTCCCAAATGGTGGTACTTAGAGATCCAGTATGAAGTTACTCAAGCATTTGTGCTGTGAAGACTGAAAATATGCCAATTCCTGCATGCGTACCGCTTATGTCAATCCCTATATATATATGTGTTTACCAGTGGCGGCTCCTGGTCAATATTTTTAGTGAAACAAACCATCCTTAATCCCCGGTGTGCACTGCAAAACAATCTCAGCACCTCGCTGTGGACACTGGGCAGCTTGCCCTAAGTACTTCACCTCCATGTTCTGCTTTTGCTGCCTCACATTTTGATGTATCTTCTCTTTCCTGCTCTTCCCTCAATCTCCTCATAGTTAGTGTTAAATCACAACAAAAAAAAAGGATTTTATTGTGCATCTTACAAACACATCATAATAATGTCACTTTCAACAAGAGCATAATTAACAGTATTTCTAAATCCCAAGAAAACATATCTAACCTCTTTCTCTCCTTATAAATTAGTTCTACTGGATCCATCTCGCACAGGAGTTAGCAAGTGGCTATGGAAATAATAGGAATAAAGTATAACTAGCTTCCTGTGCCCAGCATGGCTGGGTGGTGGTGGGGATCGCTAGCAAGCGGTCAAGCTAACAAGCTAATTCCCTACCTCCTGTGCACTTGTAGACGAGCAATATAATATAAAATAAAACAAAATATTATTACTAGTAAATGATGTTATGCATTTTATTATGCATGAAGCGTCAGTCTCACACTCAAGGTCAGTGCTCAGTACATAAAATAGAAAGAAGTGAAAAATTATATATGTGCATGTATGTACACACACACACACACACACACACACACACACACACACACACATATTTTTTTAACCGTTAAAGGTGCAACGACACTAAATCCAAGCTTATGTGAATTGTGAATTCACAACGTTAACGCCAAGATTCCATGCGATTAACGGCGTTACATTTTTTTTATCTATGCCCACCTCTAATATTTATATATTTATATAGATTATTACACAATTTTCTGATGTATTTTATTATTTTTAGATATGTTTTGACCTGTGCCACTGACCTGACACAGGCACATCTCTTCTTTGTGCTCAGTTATTTTTCCAGGTTCACTGAAGTCCTACTAAAAGGCCACCATTCACCCGGTTTATCTTGTCACCCAGTTTCTCCTGATTTGCGGCTCGTGTCTGCACATCTTATAGTTTTGTGCTGCATCTACACCGTCTCTACACTCATCATGATCCAAAACCTGAAGACCAGCCAGTTTGGGACAGTAATTTATTACTGGTGGACTGGAGAGCCAAAGGAACAAAAAAGCTTCCTCTTAAATCTCATTCATGGTAGTTTTAGATTAAAAAAATGTATTTTGCTTGTATGTGTTGATTGTCTTGATCAAGCTGTGTATATATGTAAGAGGTGTTTGTATGTGTATCACTATCTTTCATAAAGGAAAGTTTTTTTTGTGGATGGAAAGGGGTTGTGGTGGTCCATTTGTGCATGTTACATAATAAAATATTAAACCTGCTTTTCTAGTTTTTATTCTGCTCTTCTTTTAATCAGCACATGGAGAATAGTAATGCATGTGTATGTAGACAGATGGATTCTTCACTGCTCATTACTCACTGTGACCCTAATCCCAGGGAGCAACCAATCAGTGATCATCTGCAGCCTTTTAAAAACATCAGATGATTTTGTTTCATTGTAAACAAAAAGAAAATCTACAGCATCTTCAGTTATGTCCGTGCACCCCCTAGTTAATCTGCTTCATACAACAACCCCCTACTTTTAAGACTTCATAATCCTTAGACATGTTTTATTTTTATTACGTTTTTTTCTCTTCAAGAACGCTGATTGGTTAATCGTGATTTCTCCTTGTCCAATGAACGCTTAGCTTCATGCATAACCCGTATCATTTATTGGCTGTATAATAAAGAGACGCGGGGCGTGGTTAATCCGAGAACGGCTGCGTTTAAGTGGCGTGGGAATTGTCCAATCAGAACGCAGTTGATGCCCAATGCCGCGTTCTCATTTGTCTTGGTCGGGTGCCTAGGGTGGGCCTTAGGCACGGCCGTGCCGTGTGTGTGTAATGACAATCTGCAAATGGCGGATGGAAGTGGACCTCTTTAACTTTATCCCTACAATAACAATAACAGTTTCGAGTGATGGCAGCATGAATTTCAGGTTCGACTAGGACGGGCCCGTGTTTGTTCGTCTTCACAGGTCTGACAGTGCAGAGCCCGAGCCCAGCGACAGCCAGGTACACTGTTTAAAGGTCTGGATTGTTTTGTTCCCTCTTCGTCCAGGGCTCCGTTTTCATCCTAGACCAGCGGGCGGACCGAGTGGCCAGGCCGTCACTGAGGATGCTTCAGGCGGCTTGATTTCATGAGTGGAACGTTCATCTGGTTCTTATCTTTAACACCCTTTTAGCCTCTCTCAGTGTTAGCAGACTACATAATAGCTTGTTAACAAGCAAACCAGCCCACGAACTGCATATTTTTAAAACATTACATTGTATTTTTTACAGAAAGGGGAAGGAAAACCTGCAGCATCTTCCTGTGTGACTACTTTATTCCATTCTATTCTTCACTAGCTTGCTGGCTAGCTACCATAAAACCTGTATTTTTTTTGTTTCTGGCCACCTAATGAGTCAGAACATGATAAAGATAGTCTCAGGTGAAGGATTTATAAAAAAATACGTGAACAGGTGGAGACATTTAGGCTTAATCTAAGCTAAATGTCTAATACAAGTTCAACATTCCTCTCAGGCTTCAGTATGCACCCGAGAGTTCCCTTATAAGGGAACTATTTGAATTTCAACTGAAAATAAAGACGTAGCTTTGTTAATTTTAACTGTCTGCTGGCCTACGAGTAGTGAGTTATTATTAAATGGACCCTCCAGTCAAGGGAGGTGGACACTGCTGACTTGGATGAGCTCTCCAACTCTTTGTCTCAAGGTGGCTGCGTCCCAAACCACACTTGATTAAAATTCACTATGGACAAAAGTATTGGGACACATGATCATTATAAATCCGGGTCTTTAATATGTAGTTGGTCCCCATTTACAGCTATGATGTTCCACTCTTCTTGGAAGACTGTCCACAAGATTTAGGATTTTGGATTAAGCGAGCTTGAGTTTATGTTGCTTAACTGTTGTGCTGCTATTTTACTGTCCACTTTGGCTTTCTTGTTCTAGTTGGCTACTTTGTTTGTGTGCTCTGTTTTTTTTTTTTGTTGTTGGCTGCCTTTGTATCTGTGGGCGTTAGTTTCAATCCCAGCCAGACTGAGCTGCTTTTCATCAAAGGGGTTCCATCAATTCACAACCTCACCGGTTCTTTTGAGAACTCTGTTATCATCCCCTCAGAAAAGGTAAGAAATCTTAGTGATATGTTGGACAACAAACTTTCATTCCTGTCGCACATTGACCACCTCTCCAGGACATGCAGATACCTTCTGTACAATATCAGAAGAATCCGACTTTTTCTCACCACGGAAGCCACACAGTTACTCGTCCAGTCTCTGGTCATCTATAAACTGGATTACTGCAACTCACTTCTGGCTGGACTGCCAATGTAGGTAACGAGACACTTCAGCTCAGAATGCAGCTGCAAGGTTAGTCTTCAATTTTCCTAAATTCTCACACACTCTGCCTCTACTACAGAACCTTCACCTGGCTTCCTGTAGCCGCTTGCATTAAGTTCAAAACCTTAACACTTGCGTTCAAGGCTAAGAATGGTCTTGCACCTTTTTGCTTGCACTGATCAAGCAGCGGGTCACTTCTCGTCCTCTCAGGGCATCAAGCACAGCTCGCCTTGAACCTCTGTTGCTCAAAAGAAGAGGAAGATGTGCATCTAGACTCTTTTCTGTCTTGGCCCCCCCAGTGGTGGAATGGACTCCCTCTTGCAATCAGGACTGCTGAGTCCTTCGCTGTCTTTAAGCGTCGTCTGAAGACCCACCCCTTTAAGGAGCATCTTGGCAACTAGCCAGTCCTCCCACGCATCTCTTCTATATCTTTTCCTATATATTTACAAATCCCTCAGCCACTTACCCTTTTAACTGTTTTAATGTTTGTACTGTATTAATCTCTGACTTGCTTATTCTCTTTGACAGGGTTTGTTATGGTGTGTAACTTAGCCAGCAGTAACTTGGTTAAATAGCTGTTGATTTAAGTATAGCTTTACAGGTTTAAGAACAGTTGTGGACTATTTAAAGCACTGATGAACGTAAACGTAAAATGTCTTGGTATGCTGAAGCATTAAAATTGTCCTTCGCTGGGAGTAAGGGGCCACATGAATTCAGTAATAAAAAGGTGTGCCCCAGTACTTTTGGCCATGTACTGTATGTATGAATCACCAGTGGTGGTGTATTACTTAGCAGGGTAGTGAGCCGTTCTAAATGTGGCCCTGGTTCTTTTGAACTTTAGCTCTTTTAAACCTCATCGTGCCGCTAAACTCAGGACCTTACCATTTCCAACTCCTCTTTCAGGCGATGGAGGAGACACAACCCCGTTACAGCAAGCGCCTGGTAAGCTGCCTTTTTTTTTTTTTTTTACTCTGCATTCTCTGCATGAGAGTAGTCCTGGCATTGTGGTTTCTAAAGAGCTTATTTTTTATCTCCAAAAAGTGTTATCAGTAGCTATCTCAGAGCATGTGCACAACTTATAAACACATGCATTGATGAGGCTGCCTCAAGTTCAATGTAATTCTAACACAAGTGAGCTATAAAATGGAATGTAGAATGTAAAAACATAAAATTGAAAAGTGGTATTTAAAAACCTATGGATATGTGTGACTATGACTGAAACTGCTTCTGAATCCTTGATGTGTTTGTGATTAACCACTCAGATTGCAGCATTGTATTAAGTCCAGTATTTATCTAATATATGGTAGTATGGTCCTGTTAGTGCTGCGTCTGCATGAACAAAATCATTTAATCCTGTGTGTTTTTTAGGTTTTGATTTATCATTTGAGCCCAGTAGAATCCCATTACATTGTGTGAATATGTCCTGATTGCTTGCCAAATGGGGTCTTGCTACAATGAGTTCTATTAAGTTTTCCTCCTGCAAAGTTACAGTTTGGGAGAATTATGGTTGAGATGTGACTAACACTTGCCTAATGTGCCTTCTTTTAATTTGACTTGAATGCTCTATAGCGAACAGGGACGCGGCGGCGTTACCATGACGATGGCATCTCGGATGATGAGATTGAGGGGAAGAGAATGTTTGACCTAGAAGAAAAAATTAAAGGCAACAGCTTTAATTCGGACTTGGTCAAAATTATGGAAGGGAAAGGTTGGTGTTGATTTATTTAACATTAATATTAAAGCCTATGCTGCACCCAGTTGCATTATGACTGTCCGTGTTTTTGTGTGTTACTTGCTCCCTTTAGACTTCACCTTTGAGTACATCCAACGGGAAGGCCTTCGGGACCCCATCATCTTCACTAAAACAGATGGTCTTGGCATTCAGTATGTTTTCCAATATTACCTTTTTGCTCCAGGTCTAGCACACCATTCTTTTACAGAAGTTTATTTCAGACCATAGGTTGAAATCGAATTAATTTATGTTCAAAATGGCATAATGTGTAATGTACAATGCTCATCAGTAGTGTATTGGATAGTATGGATCCTGTATGAAACAAGCTCATCCTACAAGGCAGGGGTGTGACTAAACCCCCTCAACAGTTGCTGAGCCAGTTATACCAACCTCCAGACCTGTCTGATTTTCCTTAGCCCACCAGTCACTGCTTAGCAACCGTTGCCGGCAACTTCCCGGCTTTTATAGCAGCACATATGGATATATTTTGGTCAGAAGATGTGCCTGAGTGACTTAAGACACCTGATACTACAACAGAGGGTGCCGTTTTAAAAGTGTCAGCTTTTGATTTATCTGCGTGATTTCCGAAGCAGTATAACCAGTATATCACAGAGGGAACTTTGCCCACATACTTGAAAATGAGGACAGAGTAGTACATCATTCAGGTATTAATTTTTTTTTTTAAACACAGACTGCATACCACATAACACTTTTGGGTGCAGTAAGTATATGAAATATTAAGCAGGTTACTTTAAATACAGCTGCTATTACTGATGAAATTTAGGCTTAGCTATGGTTGGCATAAGTAGGCCAAAATGTCTTTTTGTGCCCTCTTTCAGAATGCCTGATGAAGATTTTAGTGTGAGTGATGTGAAGCTGTTTGTAGGTAAGAATTTCTTTGCTATCTTTTTTTTTTCTTTTTTTCCCCGGTTCACCAATTAATGTATTAGTGGTGTACCTGCTTCATTTATGACCACTAAATCTGCCACTAATTTAGTTGTTTTTGCTTCTGTTGTGTTCAATACACTGTATTGTAATGTTGATCTCGGTGTCCCTCTTGTTGAACACAGTTGTATTGCCAGTGGTTTTGAATGAATGTATACTGCTTTTTTGCCTGCGTCTTTAGGCAGTCGAAGGGTGATTGACGTGATGGATGTAAACACTCAAAAGGGCATTGAGATGTCAATGAGTCAGTGGAGACGTTATTATGAAACTCCTGCCTCGGAGAGGGAGAAACTGTACAATGTGATCAGTCTTGAATTTAGTCACACAAAACTAGAGCATCTTGTCAAGAGGCCTGCCTCGGTATGTATATCTGTGTGCACACCCTTGCTTTTTTTCTAGGATAAATTTTAACAGTCTAATCTAAATCTAAACACACTGTGCTCTTCAGGTTGACGTCATCGACTGGGTAGACAACATGTGGCCACGGCATCTGAAGGAGAGACAGAGAGACTCGACTAATGCCATCATAGACATGCACTACCCAAAAGTACAGAAGTGAGTTGCTGCTCTGTGTTCACAATTACAGTTTTTTAGGTTAACAAAAAACAAATTCCAAATACATTTACATTTATGGCATTTAGCTGACGCTCTTATCCAGAGCGACGTACAACAGTGCTTAAGAAGTCCACAACTGTTTCTTACCTGAAAAACAGCTTAAATCCATGTCATCTATTTAACCAAGATACTGCAGTCAGAGCATCTACACAACAACTGTCACATAATAACTAGCCAACACCTAACCCAACAATACAAAAGCCCTAGAGAAGAACAACGCAAGTCATAGAGAAGTGGAAAGTCAAGGGAAAGGATTTTTTTTCTTTTCAGAATGTTGGACAGTAAGAGAGTATTTATTTTATAGATTGTCCTGTTTTTTTTTTTTATTTTGTAGCACTTTGAGATTGCTAAAATATAAAGTGTAATACAAATAATTTTATTATTAAATTTGCATTAGTACATTTAATGCTATTTTATGTTGAAACAGTGCCTTGTATGGGTGCAACAGGGCATCAGAAAATTGTGACCCCACAGTGTAAAAATGTAACTGTTAGGCAGGAGATGGAGTTATATCAGTACATTATGGAGGATGGACGTTCTGTAATTTAGGATATTCTGATGCAGCTGCATTGTTTGAACATGAACGTTTAACTAGAATGCATTTCTGAGAGAAAATGTGGAATGGGATTGTGCTGCAGCTTATTTCTGCCATGCACAGACAAAAAAAGGGGGATCAGGGGTGTTGTATGTGTGGTTGCAAGGAATCGTAGAAAAAACTCAGCACAACAACTGCTGGCTAACTTAACCTGTCACACGGCCACACTTGACGCTCATTCAGGCTCAATATAAACACATTTTTCACCCAGAACAGTGAAGCTATGGCTGACTGCGCTTGGTGACTGGCAGTGTTCACAAGCTAATTATTCTTTTAACAGAAATGGTGATCTGAACCGACCTTTAGTGTCTTAAAGGCGGTTGATGAGCCTGATCTGTCTTTAGTCTGTCGCTTTGTGCCTCCCGTAGTGTTTGCTCCGAGACACTCATTATACACTTTTCACGACTTGCCACCCATCTATACATTACAGAAGCCACTTGACCACAAAAATTATATCTTTAAATATTTGTCCTGTGATCAACTATCAAAAAGCTGTATACACCAGTGAATGTTTTTGGCGAAGCATCTCCAATAAAAATAGTAATAAAACTTAATGACACTAAGTGTGCAAACTACCAGCACTAATTAGCAACCCAGCAATGGCATGTGCCATGTTTTTCCTGCCTCCAAAGTCCAGTATCATAAGATTATAATAAAATGGACACAGTTTTTTTGCATATAAAGTGGTTCAAGAATGAATACATACTGCCATCAACAAAGAATGCATTCCTTCTTTGCTGTTTGTTCTTTATTTCTGCGTGTTCTTACTACTTTTTTCTTTTACCCTTGTTACTTGCAGGTATTGTCTGATGAGTGTGAAGGGCTGCTTCACAGACTTCCACATAGACTTTGGTGGCACATCAGTCTGGTACCATATCCTGAGGGGTGGCAAGGTGAGAACTAAACAGTGTAGAAATAGTGTGTGTGTGTGTGGTGTATCATTGCCGAAAACCTCCT
Source organism: Clupeocharax schoutedeni (assembly GCA_037974565.1). Classification (NCBI taxonomy): domain Eukaryota; kingdom Metazoa; phylum Chordata; class Actinopteri; order Characiformes; family Alestidae; genus Clupeocharax; species Clupeocharax schoutedeni. The sequence continues at coordinate 10,681,000 of JBBPDH010000031.1, forward strand.
GAGGCTTGTGTTCAAATTATGTTTTTTGGCTTTGATTGATTATGGAAGTGTTTTGGTGAGCTAGCACTGTGTGTGAATGTAACTTGATATAATGGTACTGAACCCTGCTGTGACCTTTGAATGAATCCCAGGTGTTCTGGCTGATTCCACCCACACCCCAAAACCTGGAGCTCTATGAGAACTGGGTGTTGTCAGGAAAACAGGGTGACATTTTCCTTGGAGACAAAGCTACTGACTGCCAGCGCATTGAGTTAAAGCAGGGCTACACTTTCATGATCCCTTCAGGTGGGTACTCCCACGTGCTGTTATTTCCAGACACCACTGAATGTAATATAGAGGCTAATAACTCCACACGTGAAACTGGTGACTATAGTGTTGTGTATCAGCTTAAGTGATTTAGTTATTGGGCTGCTTTGGATTGCAAACAACATCAATTCTAGATTCAACAGCTGAATAGTCCCTGTATATCTTTATTTTTATGTGATGCAGGCTGGATCCATGCAGTATACACTCCTGAGGATACTCTGGTATTTGGTGGAAATTTCCTCCACAGTTTTAACATTCCAATGCAGCTGAACATCTACAACATTGAGGACCGCACACGGGTTGGTTTACACATTCAGTCTTCCAAAGTAGTATGATTGTTTTCAGACATATTTCCTTCTTTAGAAGAGAAATATGTTTTGACTTGGTCTACCATGTGGTATTCTCACAATTTTTAAATTAAATTTTAAGAAAAATGACTATCCATGAGGTAGGATATCTGGATGCTGACCTGGTGTGGGATGACCCATTTTCACAGAGCCACAAAATAAGATTTTTTTAAAATTTATTTTTGAAATATGAAATTTAATTTTGAAATTGTTTGTTTAGGTCATATTAAGATATATGAATTGCCATGCCAGCAAGGAAATGACCCCTAGGTCTGCAGAAAAGGGTTAAACTAATTGCAGCCTTTCATCCTTAAATAATAGAATTGCATAATTAATAGCAACGCAGCTGGTCTGACCCATCTCGACGAGGGCCATTGATGTGTTTGTGCATCATAATATGTGGTCCTGATATGTTTTATCAATTGTATATATTGTATACTCTATACCTCCCTCTCACCCAGGTCCCATCTAAGTTTCGTTACCCCTTCTATTATGAGATGTGTTGGTATGTGTTGGAGCGTTACCTCTACTGTCTGACCAACACCTCTCATCTAACGCCAGATTTCCAGAAACACTCTTTGGGTATAGGTGAGTACATTGAAAGCGGACGTTCTTAATGTTGTTCTCATCACTACAATGTTGTTCACACACTATTTTGTCTTGCTCTGATCACATGGTACCCTCCTCTCTTTTAGTGATGCTTGTAAGCTGTCATGACACACACAGCCATAGGACAGCAGCTGCAGACCAAGACCATTATACCTAGAATCAAGCTAATGAGTTTACACGGTTTCTAACACAATAAAAAAACTCTGAACTAGCTATCATGTTTTGGTCTTTGACAGTCACTCAGACCTAAAGACTTGAGATTTTCCTGCTTCTAACACATCAGCATGAAGAACTTGTTTTATCCTACCCCTTATAATGAGATCATTAATGCTATTCAGTTTTGTGTTGGTATGTGTGTGTTTGTGGCTGAAGCTTCAATCATTATGTTTTTGCACGCAGGGCTAAAGAAAGAAGATTACATCAAACTAAACAAACTCGATGACCATGAGAAGGATGAGAAGGATGACGATGATAGTGGTGATGATTGCGTTGATGTTAAAGAGGAAAGTTGTGAAGAAGAACCGACTCCTCCAGCTTGTCCAGATGTGAAAGTGCACCTGACTCCATTCGAGCTGGAAGGCTTGTGGCAGCTGCTGCACAAACTCGAGGAGCTGCCAGCTCACAAGAAGTGTGTCCCAGCAGGCATCAGAAATGCACCAGCACTTCTCAGTGATATCCGGGTACATACATCCAGGCCCTCCTTTCTTATTGTAACAGATGCAAATGTGTGGAACACAGCCTTACATAAAGATCACTTATTCATAGCAATTATCCACTTGAATGCCAATTATTCTAGTGAAGTAAACAGTACACAGTATAATCAACCAATCAGCCTGTCAATATGTAGTTTTTTCTAAACAAGCATTCTCTCCTACTGCCATCCACAGGCTGCGCTAGAGGAGCACGCCAATGACAATCCCAAGTTGTCTTACACTGGAAAACCCATTGTTACATGGCCCAAAAGGGTAAGACAGTAGCTTAAATTGTTTAGTGGTAGCTTAAACACTTTTAATGTGTTTATACAGTGTGTACGTATTTGTTTATCATATCATAGGCAATTTCTGATTCTGACCAAACCAGTTACTTCAGTAGTTGTGGGTGTTTTTCTTGTTCACAGACACTTACAAATTCTTTCTTTCTGTCTGGTTTCAGCCCTCCTGGTATAGGCCACCTCTACCTCCCCCGTCTCCACTTTACCAGTCTCGGCCTTCAGGCTCAGGTCCCATGCTGGCCCCGGTTCCTCGGCCAGTGAAGCCACCCTCCTCCATCTCAGCCCTGCGTCACCGGCGTGTGCGGTGCAGACGCTGCCAAGCCTGCCTTCGTACTGAGTGTGGAGACTGCACTTACTGCAGGGACATGAGGAAGTTTGGTGGTCCAGGCAGACTTAAGAAGACCTGTATTCTCAGACAGTGTCTAGCTGTGAGCACTTATTCTTGTTCTTCAGCTTTAGCCCTGCTCATTTCTATAAGAACCAGCTGTTTAATTTAACCTCAACTGACAATGGTTTGTTCTCAGATATGCAGTATTTCCATAAACACTGAATTACTTTCAGTCTTTGCAGTACATTATTAATTTTAGCACGGGTTAATAGTACTACTTATTTGCCAGCACATCTCAGAATGCATCATGCTGTTCCATGTTCTAAACTGGGGCTACTTTGTAGCAGAGTAGAGGGTCAGTCAAATAAATTGACTGCTGAAATAAAACCGACTGGCCCCCTTTTTACTGAAAGGCTTTTTCTTTTTAAGCTCTGCTTTGTATAAACTATACTGACCTTTTTTACCTAAGCATAGATAACTATGATCGTGCAATGGGAATGTTCAAATATGGGGCTGAATCAATAAAATTTGACATGTGAAAGCGAGAAAAATAATTTGGTGGTTAGGACTTACAGTATCACAGTATTTTCATATCTTATCAGCTTAAGGCTAAAGTCAAGATGCAGTAAGTAGAAATGTTGCTTTGCTTTTATATCCATTACTAATTTTTGGTTTCTTTACTAACGAGCCGTCTGTTTCTAGTAGGGAGATTTTATTTCAATTAAATTGCAGTCAGACTACAAAAACTACGAGCACTGCAGATTTATTACTGGATCAGATTAATAGATCTTGTAATCTCTTATTTACAATTACAGTATATATTTTTAATATACCCCTTTAGATAAAATAGATTCACCTGAACAGAGCTTCGTGTGCATCATGTATATATTATGCATGCTTCAACACCTGCTGTCTTTCTCCAGCCGGGGCTGCCCCTGTCTGCTGTGTGTGCCATATGCAAGGAGGGGATCCAGGAGAACGAAGGATCAGAGGCCACACAAACGCTCATGGAATGCTCTGAATGCGCTCAGATCACACATCCCGAATGTATAACGGTACAATGCATGCACATTGTGTACATGCACATTCATGACGATTGACTTAATTGCTGCTAATTTACAGTGACACGGTTTTGTGTATGTGTTGTGAAGGTGCCAGGGGAGGGCGTGATCAATAAGGACCTGCCCAGTTGCTGGGAATGTCCCAAATGTGTCCAGGAAAATAACGAAGAGGTACGGTGTACCATGCACTGATACAGCTGTCCGATGCTGATACAGCTATAACAAAGAGACTAAATGAATTGGGCAGTGAGGAAGCTACTCAGTATCTCTCTTGTATTTTCAATGGCACTGTCATTTCTACTCCCCCAGTCTTCCAGCAGTAGTTCTGAAAAAGAGGATGAATGCAGCGCGGCCACCGGCTCTCCATCTTCAGGCCCACCAGCCAAGCGGACATACAGGGAGGGCACTGGCATGGGACGCAAGAGTCAGTCTCCACTCTTGCATACTTCCTTTCCTCTGACCCGCTCCAGACGCCAGCCTCCACCCTCACAGAGGCTTTTACTGCAGCACCAACAGAGCCACAGGAGAGCCAGCATGCTGGAGCTACAGCACAGGAAGAGGGTACGTTACATTTAGCTTAGCAAGAATGATGAAGACACTGCAAGCACTTCATTCATACAATAAAGAGCACTTGTCTGTCATTATTAATTTTGATTGTCTCTTTTGCTCCGCAGATTAATTTAGAACGGAAAAAAATTCTACAGTCGGTGAGCCTCCCTGTATATTTATTATACAGTTTGTGAACATACCCGTATTTCTCTTCATCAGGTTTTATTATTCCACAATCCATTGCCCTCATTCGCTCCATGTTGCTTTTCTCCTATTCCCCCTTCCTTGTCCTCCTGGTTTGTGTCTTGTGTCTCCTTTTTCCTTTCTCTCAGACTCGTTCACCTGTCTCTGTTTCTCCAAAGCTCCTGCGTCAGCGGAGTTTGGATAGAAGCGAGATGATCAGGGCAGCACTCAACAAGAGCATGTCCCGTGCGAGAGGGGTTCTGGCTCTCCGGGGGAGAGGGGTGCGTCTCAGAGGAGGAACAGAAAGAAACCGAGTCTTAAGAAGGTCAACGGAGAGAGAAGACAGGGCAGACAATGATGAGGATGAAGGCCCAGACAAAGAGGAAAGGAGAGAGAATGGGCGGGGAGGCAAAGAGAACCGACCACAGAGACTTGGGGGGCGGTCAAACGAAGAGGAAAATGGAGAAGGGCCCCAGAACGGAGAAGGAGAAGAAGAGCGGGATGAAGATGCAGAAAACACCCGGTCAGACTCTTCAGCTGTCCTCAGTGATGAGGTAAGAAGTCAACGGTCATGTGTTACTGTGACCCTGCAGCCGTCCAGGGGTAGGCGGGATCCCAGCACCATTGTGCCTAAGCTTGAGGCCAACATGTCCACCAGAAGCCTGCCACAAAGCCCCAGAGACATCCATGGCAACTCCCTGCTCCGCCCCCCAATTCGAAATGGACTTCGTCGCTCTGATAAAGCCCCACCTCACGCACGTTCAGTGAAGTCACACACACACAGTCCACACCCGCAGTCCCCCGCACTGCCCAGAAGCACTTCCAAACACGCCCACATGGGAAGGAGACTTGGATGCAACTCCAGAGAACCCAGCCACAGCCAGAAGTCGTCACAACTAGACATAAGGAAGCCCTCAGCTTCTCCTTTGTCCAGGCCAGTGGTCCCGCGGTCAGCTGAGCAGAATGGGACGAGTGAGCCTGGCTGGGAGAGGCTGGTGTGGGTTTCTGTCTTCCGATACCTGACACGTGCCGAGCTCTGTGTTTGTATGGCTGTCTGCAAGAACTGGTACAAATGGTGAGTATATGAAGGATCATGAATGAGCTTTTATAAAAGGGATTCATAGAATTCTGTTCTGTCTGGTGAACTCTCACCCACCCTTGCACTATCCATAACAGATATTCTTCCTTAGATATGACTTCTGTAGTTTGAACAGAATGATGCATGCATGTTCTGTGTATTTCTTGTTATAGGGGATGTGATAAACGGTTGTGGACACGGATCAGTTTGAGCCGATGCCAGTCCATCAGTCCTCACGCTCTTTCAGGCATTATCAAACGTCAGCCGGTCACTCTGGACCTTTCGTGGGCCAACATATCCAAAAAACAGCTTACCTGGCTTATCAACAGATTGCCAGGTACACATACACTCAAATGTTATCAGTGTGCCTGTGGCATGTCATTGTGAGTTACATTTAAATGTTAATTTAATCTTTTCCCCCATTCTCTTCATTTTCAGGACTTAAAGATCTGGTTTTGTCAGGGTGTAACTGGGCAGCAGTCTCTGCTCTGAGGTCTCCCAGCTGTCCGTTACTGCGTTTACTAGACCTTCGCTGGGCAGATGGTGTCAAAGATGCACAGATCCGAGACCTCCTCAGCCCACCAGGTACACACACACATACACAAATATATGTGCACATACACACTTTTCAAATGTCCAGTCTTCTGTCTATGAGGAGGAAAAAAGAGGTCCCAGGATAAGCCCCTGATGCAGAGGAAACAATTTCTGCCTTGAGAGACAACACATAGCTTTGCAGACCATTGTATCGTCCAACATCTGGGCTAATAAATGCTTAATTATAGTTAAATTAGGTGTGCTAGTGACAAAACTAAGCACATTTTTTCCATGTATTAAGGGGGAAAGACATTGGAATGAAATGTGTTCTTGTTTCTTTTTAATATGGTGCATTTTCATTGTGTGTGTGCTTGCAGGTAGTAATAACCGCTCCCAGCTGAGGAACATACAGTGTTTGAGATTGTGTGGCCTGGATTTTACGGAAGCCACTCTGAGACTGATCATTAGGTACATGCCCCAGCTGACTGGGCTGGAGCTCTCACACTGCCCTCTGACTGACAACGCTCTCAACCTCCTAACTGCTGTGGGCTCCTCCACACGCAACACAATCTCACACCTCAACCTAGCAGGTAAATCTCCACGCACTCACCTGTTCACCTGAATCTAGATACAATTGATTGATTTTTTTTGATTATTTTTGATTAAAAATCTGTTCAGTAATTTTTGCCAATTGGTGTAATGATGGTGCATATTTAAGATACTCCCATGGGTTCCTTATTAACCGTATTAACTGGTGCGTAGCGGTCATTACAGTGAACAGCTGCTTAAAAGTAATTTTCTCCTAAATGCAATGATTTCTATTGTGAAATTGTATATCATCCGTTAGAATGCTATCTGCTGCTCCCCTCCATTAAGGTTCATTCAGTTGTTGGTTGCTGTAACTACAAGTGAACCTCCTCTGAATCCAAGATGGCCAAAAGACAGACACACTTGTTGACCACTGCTGGAATATCTTGTCAATCATTCTATTCTGCAGGAGTATCTAAATACTAATTTTTTGAAGTTTGAAATTTTTATTTCTAATAAGTATTAAAGCAGAGACTAAGCATGTGGACAATAAAGTGGGCGTCATGCATTGCTAAGTATTTTTCCACTTTGACCCTCTGCACACACCTTTTAAAAATGACAATTATCATTTTTACTAACACAAAGTGAATTAATTGCTTATGGATTTTTGATAAAACTCAGTTTGAATAATTCTTCCTTTAAGTTTATACTATTCATTAAAAGCGGAGAATATGGATTGTTTGTCACTATACACGTCACTATACACCGGGGTGGATTGGGGGATGCTGACGCCGGCCCACCAGGCAAATACCCGATGGCCTGTCCAGCACTGATCAGAGGGTCAATCCTTGATGCTTAAGTGAGATAATTGTTAACTAGAACTAAGAATGGTTGGATTGCTGCCTTGATATTCTGATTTTTAATAAACTGATGTTAACACAACATTTACTGAGGATAAATACTGTTTTAAGATAAGTCATCATCACAAGCAGCTGAGAACAGACAGGTAGACACCCAATTATGTTTATATGCATTTTTGTTCTTTTGTTGTTTGACCTTCATTTGGAGATTTTTTTGTAAAAAGGGTTTTTTTCTTTTCTTTCCTGTTTCTCTCAGGTTGCAGTCGTCTGACGGACCACTGTCTGTCGTACCTGAAACGTCTGTCCTGCCTCACGGTGCTCGACCTGCGTGGCTGTAAAGGAGTCTCCCGGAAGGCCTGCGAGAATTTCATATCTGAACTCTCTGTCAATGCTCTCTACTGCCTGTCGGACGACAAACTCATCCAGAGGATATCGTAGAGCTTGGCCTTCTCTCAGAGGCGGACCTTGCGTTGTGTGGTGCCAGAGTGTTTCTGTATGGACGTATGTGTTTGTAAACAGCAGCATATGTTTGTCAGAATGCATGTGCCGGATGGGAGGTGAAGTTGCTCTGTTTGACAGAGAACCTTGTTTCTTGTAAAGATCGTTAGGACTGGAGCTTATGTATAAATACAGCTTGGAAGTGGCTACTCCCTTATTTGTAATGATCTGTTTCCCTTTTGATTTGTGTACACAAGTACTGCAACTGGCAATCAAGTCGATTCTCAGGCCTGTAATGCCGTGGGCTCTTCCAACAGAATTTAAACAGGTGCTATTTTCCCCCAACATCCTTTTTTTTATTATTGGTCAGGGTTGTTCTTTGCATGCCTCTCCGGAAACACCCCCATCCCTTTCCTTTTGATAATATAACTCCTTGGTCTCATTTTGTTGGTTTATCTTGGCAGCATGGAAGTGTTGCATTTTCATTTAACTCCTCTCCAAACCTCTGACTTTAATTTTCAAGAGGAAAACCTTTCTGGTGTCCTCTAAAAGGAGTATAGAGACATATATATATATATAAAGATATATATGATAACCTTGTGTAAATGTAAGCCATTCCTTTATGTAGTATGCCAGAGAAACTGTAGCAATGTAATTATTTTTTGGGGAAATGATGCTTTGTTTTTTTTTTCTACTTTGCATTAAAAAAAATAAAGATAAAATATAATTTGTGATATTAGAAGAAAATTTTTGATTATAATTAGTCAACATGCAAGTTTTTATCTACAAGCACTATCTAAAACATCTCACTGTAGTAGTTTTTTTTTTTTTTTTAGAAAAATTCTGGTAAAACCTAGTCATATTTTTAATTTGGTGCCCCATCTAAAGGGAAAATCTATTGAATCTCATTGTAGTCATTTATTTTTCAGAAGTCAGGATAAAACTGTATTTACTGAACATGTAAGTTTTTAATTAGGAACACCATCTAAAGTGATACTCTCAAGGTAAGTATCAAAAAAGTGTCAAACCTTTTGGTTTTATTTACTCAGCATGCAAGTTTTAAATTGGGTGTACATTTTTTTTTAGTTCTGTCAATGACCGTAGTAATGAAGATTGGGATGTGCCCCCTGTGTTCCAGTGGAGCACAGGCTGCTCTTGGTCTCTCACGACAGCTAGAGGAACGTGCACGGATAAATAAAAGGTTTAGAGCTAGAGTGGAGGTGCCAGCAAGGCCTGTGAATCTTTCTTTCGGGAGCGACATTTAGAAGAAACTTCTCCATGATGTTCTGATGGTGTTCTCCAGTCATCCAGCCTGGCTGTGCATCTGGATCTGCACTGAACGAACAGCTGCAGCTCTTCTGACCTGGATGCTGAGAAGAAAATAGGCCTCTGCTATCTTTATTTCTTTTTGTCACTAATTTATCCACCTATCCATAACATAAGTGACTTCTTTGATATATTTAGGGCCAGCAAAAATATCCGCTATTTTCCTCTCGACTAAGGCTTAATTGTAAGCAACGCCTCCTAAAGCTAATGGCGATATGTAGCCGTTGGCTAGCTAGCTAAGTGCTAGGTCAACAAACATGAATTTGTGGCAAAGTAAACGATTTTCGTCGGACAGTCTTTTAATTTTAACTTTTTGGTCGGAAATGTTAACGGTTTAACGCATTACCAATCAAGTTTGATCCTCTAAATGGGCAAATTATATACAAAAGCTTCATAATTCCTTAACTTGCTAGCTAGCTAATGGCTATCAGGTAAGGCTTCTGGTGTTAGGTGATATTTTTTTATGACAATTGCTGGAGTTTGTTATTGACAACCTTGTTTTTACCCTCGGCCAGTTAATTAACGTTTATGGGCTACTGTCACCGTTACGGGGAAATATTTTAACCAAGAAAAGGGCTCCTGTAGCCCGTTTTTGTTGAGGGATGAGGCTGAGGAAGCTATTACGACTCGTTTATCAGTTATGAATAGTATTGATTATGGGGCTTTGGGTGTTTGGTCCAGCTTTTGGTACATAAACGGTTTCCTAAACGACTAGAGAAGTGTTTCTCTGTGAGGGTGACCAGCAGCCCTTCATGCATCACACATAGATTCCCAGGTAAACTGCAGAAGCAAACAGAAGAAACCCTGAAATCGTGGATCAGTTGTGCAAGAAAAATAGAGGAAAATGGCTCAAGAGGCGTTTCCTTTGCATTATCTGGTCTGGAATAACCAGTACCTGGAGCTTGAAAGAGAACTGAAGAAGAAAGAGGTAAGATAACAGATGGTGCATGTTTGGGTTATGGTTGTGCCATCAGGGAATGGTCACTGTGTCCAGCTTCTAACCAGGAGTCCATTGGGGGTGTGTGTGTATGTGTTTTCCCTTGCAGCAGGACGTGGAACGTGTGGATCCTCGTGGACGTACTCCTTTGGAGCTCGCTGTCTGTCTCGGTCACCTGGAATCTGCTCGAGTGCTGCTGAGACACAACGCAGACCCAACACACGGCAATGCCCAGGGCTGGACAGGTAAGCCAACACCTCTCACACAGCACTGTAGCAAAACATGAGTCCCCAAACTGGATTAATAAACAAATGGAGTAATGTTCAGGATTGAGGTTGGTTTAAAATGCTGTGTGTAGTATTGCAGGAAGCCATGAGCACAGGAGACCCAGAGCTGGTGCAGCTGGTCCTCCAGTACAGAGACTTCAAAAGAGCCACAGAGAGGCTTGCAGGGATTCCTGAGCTTCTCAGCAAACTGAGACAGGTAAAGAAGTAGTTTAGTGATTAATACATGAATCATAAAATCTCAAAGCTCACTAAAGAATGATTTGCGTGTTTTAGGCACGGGATTTCTACGTGGAGATGAAGTGGGAGTTTACAAGCTGGGGTAAGACACAGCACACCACTTCACAGGCCTATATCACACATACACCTTCCATCTGTTTCTCCCTTTTTTTCCTATTTACTCATTCTTATTCATTTCTTTCTCTTCCTCTTTGTGGCTATATGCCTTCATGTTAACCATTTCAGCACCACACTAGTGGACAGCTCCACATATGCTATCCCTTCAAGAATAGCTCACTGTTTCTTTCTTTTTACGTTTTTCTTTCTTTCTTTTTTTTTAGCTTGTTTTGTATACTCTGTTCTTACTCTCACTCATTTCTCTTTTTCTCTTCCAGTGCCTCTGGTATCTAAGGTGTGTCCGAGTGACGTGTACCGTGTGTGGAAAAGTGGTTCGTGTTTGCGCGTGGACACTACCCTCCTGGGTTTTGAGCACATGACCTGGCTCAAGGGGCGTCGCAGCTACATATTTAAGGGCGGAGGTGAGTGAGAATAACACATTCAGCCGTAAGCCAACCCTTAAAATGCCCCAAAATGCTCTGGCGGAAACCATGAATGCATGAGTTATCTGTCTTCCACCCACAAATGCCTTCTTTCACAGCTGCATTTATTAGACTTGGGAGGCTTTACAGAATGTTGACAAACATATAATTTCATCTGATGAGTATATTATAGTTTTTTTTTTTTGTTTTTACTTTTAAAACGTCAATGTATTTGAATCATTTGTCCAACACATCACACAGATGCTCTGTTAGATTAAGATTTAGGGAATTCAGAGGACAAGACAAAACTGTAAACTTTCTGTTGAGTTTCTTAAACCACTGCTTGCATGGAGCAAGAGCATAGTACTCTGCCTTAAGGTATTATTGTTGCCATGAAGAATACATTTGTTCCGCAAAAATGTTGATAGGTGGTACATGCCGAACATCCACATAAGTGCCAGGACCCAAGTTGGCCCAGCAGAACATTGCCGAAAGCATCACACTGCCCGGCTTCTTCTCTGGTGCCAACCCTCCCCCAAATAATCAATACACACACACACACACACACACACACACACACACACACACATACACACGGCTGTCCACATAATGTAAAAAAAAATGTGATTCATCAGACCGGGCCACCATTGCTCCATGGTCCATTTCGATGCTTCCATGTCCATTGTAAGCACTTTGGGCATCAGATAGCGGTATGCAAGTTTTCTCTGACCAGTCTGCAGCTAGCCATGATACTCAGTGGGTTCTGACACCTTTCTGTTGCACCCAGCATTAACTTTTCCAGTAATTTATGCTTCAGTAGCACTTCAGTGAGATTGGTGCTATACTGAACATCCAACCTACCTATTTTGGTAGGTACTAACTACTTCATACCAAAGGAACTGCCATTTCCGATATGCTCTTACCCAGTCACCTTCAATAAGTTATTGTTCACCTGCTGTCTGATATATCCCACTAACAGGTGCCATAACAAGATGATCATTATTGTTCAGTTGAATGACATTGTTTTAATGTAAGGTATGCGTGGGTGGGGATCCCTGAGTAAGATGTTGCTTAGGGCCACTTTATTTTGAGAAATGGCTCTGCCCTCTGGAGGAAATCACAGTGCGAGTCTGTGTTATTTTGGGCTAGATTTGTTACAGTACTGGCTGTCCTTATTTCTGTCTAGCCCAGTTTTAATTACAGCTTAGCCCAGCATTACATATTTACCTAGTGACTGTAAGCAATTGCTCACCAGGTTGAGTGAGATGTTCTGCCAAGCTTGTCTAGCTTCGCAGTAGTCCATGGATTAAAGTTTTCGTCGCTACGACAGATTTCCATCGATGGAGGGCACTAAAGCTCAATTTTGAGCCGCTGACACAGTGCCAGGGAACCCTGTGTGTGGGGACAGTATCTTGCTCAAGGGTACCTCAGTGGTGCCAATAGTAGTCCTGGGATTCAAACCTACAACCTTCCGATTGCAGGGGCAATTCTCCATGCACTAGGCTACCAGCTGCCCCAGTACTAATCAGTGTGTATATTAATTGTCCAAGGCGGTTAAGAAATTCAGCAGAATGCCATTTATAGCTTCTGACTTTGGCCTATTCTTAGTCTTATAGTATTGCGTAAAATTACACTGCGTGTGTTCCAGACGGTGGGGCCATGGTGATGGAGGTGGACCATGAAAAGCAGGTGGTGTACACAGAACCACTGTCTCTTTCACCACGCGATGCCCCTTCTCTTCTCGCAGCCATGTTGCCCTCGCAAGAGAACACAGCACAGAGACTCACCTCACCTATTGTTTCCACTCACCTCAACACTCGCAACATCGCCTTTGAGAGGTACAAATACACACGCTCACACACAAATAACCAGCCCTGCTGGACCTTTCTGTTTCTCTTCTCTCACTAGTTTTAACTTGTTTACAGTCTCAAACACACATACACAGTGAGTGCGTTTATAGTCACTTAATCATAAACAAATGAATATCCCTGACTCCTGGCTCATGATGTTTCTAGGAACAAATCTGGAATTTGGGGCTGGCGCTCTGAGAAAACAGAGGTTGTCAGTGGTTATGAAGCAAAGGTGAGATCAGTACCTTTCAGATTATTGATTGCACTGTTGTTTTTTTGATCTAAGCTTGTTTTTGAGCTGTGTAGGTTCTTTTCCCAGCAGTAGTGAGAAACACATATCTATTCTGTTGTCAGTCTTAGTAGTTTAGCTCTTCATGTGTGGTGTTATGTGCTGTGGTATGAAGGTTTACAGTGCTAGTAACGTGGAGCTGGTGACACGCTCTCGAACCGAACATCTCTCTGATCAAGATAAGTCCAGATGCAAAGGTACACACACCCCCAGACTGAACTGAAATGAACCGTGACTTTTAACATGGAATACAGCCTGAATTTGTGCATTATTTCCCTTTTCTTTCTCTCTTTTGTTCTTTAATTCTCTAGGATCCAGAACCCCTCTTCAGTCCTTTCTTGGAATTGCAGAGCAGCACGTGTCTAATAATGGGGTGAGGAATATAATGTTCGGCATGCTTCGTGACCAAATGGAATGCACTAGTCCTGTATTGTGAATTGTGTATTGATTGCAACAGGTTTAATGGCAGGATAGCCTGTTAAACATTGCTGTCTAGGGGCACTTTTCCATAGGTATACAGGAACCGTGCTGTACCTACACCACACTGAAAACTGTATTTTTTTCAGTGTATATCAGCCCGGTAATGGTGTTTCTGATGAGTATGCAGCACACTTCTCTCCCCAAAGTTTATGGCCGGTCATCGTCCCAAAACCACATCCATGGAGTTGAGATAACAAGAGCTGTCTTTGTTATTGTGGGCTTTTGTTAGTTATAGTCTTGTTTTGAGTTTTTCTGCATAGTTTAGCTGTGCAAAGAATACCTAACCCACCAAACCCACCAATGTCCTGGTTGTACCTTTGTGTTTCTTGCAGTGTTTAAAACGCCCCAAATTGATAGTTGTGCTTGTACTTAATCAGCCACCAAGTTGTTGGTTTTTTTGTGCTTAAAAAAGCCTTGTAGTTGAAGTTTTCAGCCAATCTAAAAACAGCAATGTTGTCTGCCTGGCTGCGGCCCGCTTTTAGCCCCACCGTCGAGCAGTGTTGGCATTAGCTCATCCAAACTTTCTTCTTACATCAGGAGAACTTACTCTTTCCTACAAAAACATAATTTACTTTTTTTGGGAGGGCTTTAGGACTGGACTGCATTCAGCCACAAGAGTTAGTGAGATCAGGTTGAAAACCAGACATTACAACTCTGTTTCAACCTGAGTTTTCTTTGCCTTTACCAAAATGTTGGCCTTGGTGATCTTAAGCTCATATGTGGATTCTCCATGGCTCCCGATTCTATTGGTAATGCATTTTGAAGGAGATTGTACTAGCCCTGTGGTCACAGTTAAATCTCTGTTTCAGCAGTTAGTGCTGTTAGGGAGATATTATGATGGGTGTTCATGGCAATTTAGCCTATGTAAGTAGTCAATTACTTAGGTAAGCTATGAAATACACAGTAATTCATAGTAATTGCATTGAAATAATGCAGTCTAACATTGAAACAAAGCTACTGATTTAAACAAGTAATTCTAGCATGCTGACCAATTTCAGATCTCCCATATCATGAGATCTATGTCTGGAGTTTTCACTCCGGAAAAGTGAACTGTAAGGACTTTCAGTATATCTTGGTTCATATCTGAAAATATCAGCTGTAAAAGCTTTTATAAGCATCGGCTTATCCCTAGAGAACTTAAATTGAAAGTACTGATTTGACGATAGAACTGCAGTGAAACTCCTTAGTGCATTCTGCTTCTATAGACATAGTTGCGTTTTTGGTGCTATTATCCCTTTTTAGGCTTATTTTGACCTAAAGTGATAAAGCTTGAAAGAGAATGATACAAGCAATAATGAAAATATAAGTAGGGATTGGCGATATGACAAGAATAATATCATGATATATAAAGAATTATCATGATATACAGCATGTAGAGATATTTATTTTTTCTGATATCTGGTTGATTCGAATGGACAAAAGCAATCAGTGGTCCTATAATTAAAATACTGTGTACATCCATTATTTTTTCATCATGTCACATATTGCTAATGAAATATGCAGTTGATCAGTGTTCTAGAAGTACTGACAATAGTACTGGGCGATTTTATCGATTAATTTGAATTTACAGTTCAGGATGATTTTATTGCTTATTTTACACGCGAGGCACCGTTTTACATGGGTAAATTAGAATGTCGCACTCAAACACTGTAGCAGTGTTTGTGCCCAAGAAAAGTCCTATTACATCTGTTATATGGAATTGGTTCGATTTTATGCCATCAAACACAGATCAAACAATTACTGTGTGCGACAGCTTAAGCAGTGCAGCCACTCTCTGACACCACTCATACTACACTGTCACATGATTAGATTTGAGAATTTCGTCTCTTTTTAATG
>JBBPDH010000031.1:10699959-10714834 GCA_037974565.1 Clupeocharax schoutedeni
ATAAAAGATTCCCATTCCCCTGCCATTCTGTGATCAGCAGTGATCGGCAATCGGCAGATCATGATCTTGGTGATCGGCCCCAAAAATGCTGATTGGAGCATCTCTACATTTTAGGCTTACTCATGGTTATTTATTACAAGGTGAAGAACCTCCATCATGTCATTTTTGTTGTATGGCGTGTCAGTGAAACATATTTTGCTCTGTTCTGCTTTGAGATTTTACTGCCATAGTAGTCTCGATGATGTTTTTAATAAGGTACCACCGCATAAAGTTTTGGACTTTTTATCAAATATTGATTTGGACAATATTATTTGAATTATTTGTTAGTTTATTTAAGTCTCTTGCCTTTGATGGTTTATTATACCTTTCTGTCATGACATGGCCATTGTTGCTGATATGGCATTAAACCTACTACTAGTGTATAGTAACTTCCTAATAAGTTAGCCCATAAGGCTTTTTTCCCTCTTGCTCCTTTGTTTTGTCCGCTCCATCTGGTTTGCAAAGCTCAATTTTAGTATTGTGGAAATGCTTCTTTTTTTTTTTGCCTGATCATTCATCCTTACGTTTTGCTGTAAAACATTGAATCTTTTTCAGGTTCTTAATGAGGCTGTGGCTGCGCTGCTGTACCACACAATCACACTTTCACGAGATGACCTCGACAAGTTCAAAGGACTTCGAGTCATAGTGCGGATCGGCAGTGGATTCGACAATGTGGATGTGAAAGCTGCAGCAGAACTTGGTGAGATTGATGTTTTGTTATAGCATCTTTTGTCCTGGTTGAGCAATTGGGCTTTATTTAGGTTGGGGAAAACAGTACAAGGTATACTGCACCTTTTTTTATTAATTGTTTTTGTCCGGTTTTTTTTTTTTTTTTTTTTTTTAAAGCTTACAATTGTATAATTGTGTGCTTCCCCCACCTCTCCGTTGGTTATTTCCACAATCAGGCTCTTCACCTTGAGGGAAATTCTTTTCAAGAAACTACATATGATAATAGCTTGTGTTGTATTAAATTTATTATATTTAATATGTATATGTATTAAATCACTGTGTTATATAAACAGGTATAGCAGTCTGTAATGTTCCAGCTGCATCTGTGGAAGAGACAGCAGACACCTCTATGTGTCTGATCCTGAACCTGTACCGCCGGGTCACCTGGATGCACCAGGCTTTGCGGGAGGGTACTAGGGCTTCCAGTGTGGAGCAGATCAGAGAGGTTGCAGGCGGAGCTGCCCGCATTCGAGGAGAAACGTTGGGCATCATTGGCCTCGGTAAGCCTTTAGTAATCTTATTTATTGTGCTATTGTATGATGTTTTACCTTAGAAATGGGTTTCAGTGCCATAGATAGGGTTGTGTATGGAAAAGGGAGGACCATATGAGATTGTAAAGATGATCTGTGTGCTGATGATCTGCCAAAGCAGAGATAGCATAGTATCGTCTAATTAGACTGGATTCTATATCTATTGCGGTTCTA
This sequence comes from Clupeocharax schoutedeni, assembly GCA_037974565.1. Taxonomy (NCBI): domain Eukaryota; kingdom Metazoa; phylum Chordata; class Actinopteri; order Characiformes; family Alestidae; genus Clupeocharax; species Clupeocharax schoutedeni. The sequence continues at coordinate 10,701,432 of JBBPDH010000031.1, forward strand.
TGTTCTTAATTTATATAAATCCTGGGAGTCAAAATTGTGATTTAACTGTAAAAAAAATTATGTATTGGCCATATTGCCCACTCATAGTATGAAATTTTTTATAGTTCTGATCCATGTTAAACTTAGTAATAAATGAGAGAACATTCCACATCCCTCTCAGTGCTGTTATATGTTGTGCAATTTAGAAACTGCATTGATTTAAGGAATATAAATGGTTACCATTAGAGGCTGTTTAAGGTCCAGTAGGGAGAAAAATTAAAGAATCTCAAACTAATCTTTTGTCTTTTAGGACGTGTTGGACAGGCCGTGGCTTTAAGGGCAAAAGCCTTTGGTTTCGGAGTGATCTTCTATGACCCATACCTGCCAGAAGGGGTGGAGAGATCACTTGGGCTACAGCGAATGGCCACCTTACAGGACCTTCTTATCCACTCAGACTGTGTTTCCCTCCACTGCAGCCTGAATGAACACAACCACCACCTCATCAACGACTTCACCATCAAACAGGTAGCTCATGGGTACCATGTCCAATTTTGCAATAAAACGCTTGTTCCACACCTTCAGTACCATAAACAACTGTTAATGCACTTTCGCGCCACTACAACAAGAACTTCATTCCATAGATATTGTACAGTGTATTGCGTATTCATATATTGAGAATGACACTGTGTTTTAACATGAAGATAATGAAATTAACAACGTTAAATTAAGGTTTGCCGTTTCAAAACATACTTTTATCTGCTCAGTCCATGTATAGGGAATAAATTGCAAAGCAGCCTGTATTTTTGAAGACTGGGCCACCAGTCAGAAGAGGTCAATTACATATCAGCCTTCGTTTAATTCAAAGGGATAATTTAATTTTTTTTTTTTTTGGCTACATAAAACTGCACTCAGTTGACCCTCATTTCTTGTGGCAATCTGTTAGATGCGTCAGGGTGCGTTCCTGGTAAACACTGCGCGAGGGGGGCTGGTGGATGAAAAAGCTCTCGCTCAGGCACTGAAGGAGGGAAGAATACGCGGAGCAGCTCTGGATGTTCATGAGACAGAGCCCTTTAGGTGAGTTTGTATGTGTTCGACAAGAAGAGACAGGCAGTTTACCTACTTTGAGTTTAAGGGCTATGTGAGTGAAACAGCACTTCATTTGGGCAGGAGGCTGCCTGAGATGTCCCTACTGACTAGGGAGATGGATTCTTCAGCTGCAAGTGAGTCATAGAGGCAGAATATGAGTCATTTGTCATTCAAATCTATCATTTGATTGTAATTCATCCCCCTGATATGAAGGTGTTAGGAATTTGGTTTGTTAGAACAGTGACAGTGTAAACAGGTGTCCGTTGTAGAGCACATTATGCTGGGACATAAATAGGCCTTATCTGATCAGAATTTAATTATGATGCAAATGATGACTGCTCCCCAGAAGTGGGAGTGTTGCAGCTTGAAGTGTGTGGTGTGTTCGTATATAGCAGGGGTCACCAATCATTTTGAAACGGAGAGCTACTTCACGGGTACTGAGCCATATGAAGGATACCGGTTTGATGCACTAGAACAGAGTTTACTTAAACTTCATGGTTAATGCCTTTTTTAGATATTCATTTTCAAATCTATAGAAATACAGATGGGATAAAAGAAGAATAGCAACAGGATAAAATTAAATGATGGATGTTGTGCTACATCATATATCCACAGGCTACTCCTGTGGTCCTTGGGGGCACCATGTTGGTGACCCCTGGTATATAGGGCATACTATGAGTTTAGAAGAATGCATTGTAATAGAGCAATTGACTCTTAAATGGATGTGTGGTATGTGAAATATGGAGTTAAGGAGAAATACTTTTGAAAATTAAGAAACAAATAGCTGTGGTTTTTGACACTAATTGTTCCATGCCTGCTAAGACATGTCAGGCTTATACATTCACTCTTACGGTCCTATGTGTCATTTTGCCATATTAACGTATCCTTTTCCTCATTCTTCTTCAGTTTCTCTCAGGGCCCCCTGAAGGATGCCCCTAATCTGATCTGCACCCCCCACACATCCTGGTACAGCGAACAGGCCTCTATTGAGGCAAGGGAGGAGGCAGCGCGGGAAGTACGCAGAGCTATCACAGGTCAGAACACTTCTGTGACTTAAATAATGTCTAAATCTTCATGGTCACTGTGGCCCACAGCTATGGAGATCAGTGTATGTGCTGCTGCCTGACTTTTTGGGTGTCTGCAGGCCGTATTCCGGACAGTCTGAAGAACTGTGTGAATAAGGAGTACCTGATGGCTGCTTCTCAGTGGTCCTCTATGGAAGCTGCCACTGTGCATTCTGAACTGAATGGAGCTACAGCCTACAGGTAAACTGCATAAGTCAGTAAGTGGTACAAACTTGATGTGGTCTCAGTGATTTGTTACTGATGAAATTATTGTATGTAGTACTATTTCTTTCCATTAGGTCTTAATCAATCAAGGTGAGAAAAGCCTGAAAAAGGTTTTGTTAAAAGTAAAGTTTAATTACTTAGTAAAATTTACAAATGTATTTACACTAACTTATCAAAGGTATCTAAATAAAGTCAGTTTTAGCCTGTCCATTTATTTGGAGTTTTTTGCAAATACAAATCTAAAGTATCTGTCACTGTTGCTATAAATATATTGTTTATTTATTTATTTTTTTTTATGAATCGAGTAGTGTTACTTAGACATCAATTTTCTGTCTTTCTCAGGTTTCCTGCTGGTCTGATTGGTGTGGCACCAGGTGGTCTGCCCGGTGCAGGGGCAGGAGTAGAGGGCATGGTGGCAGGGACTCTGCCTCTGGCCCATGCCATTGCCCCGGTCTCGCACCCACCACACACCCCTTCACCTGGGCAGCCTTCCAAGGCTGAGGCTGACAGAGATATCCCTTCTGACCAATAGCATCCCAACACATTCCGTCGTTGCCCCAGTGATGCCCTTTCTCTTTTTGTAGGGCTGAAACCGTGACGATGCCCTGCTTTTGATGTGACCCCTCCCCCGGGTTATCCCAGTCCAACAGAACACAAGTATAAGCCCAGAAAATGATCCACTCAGAAATGTTTTTCTCCCGCAACTTCCCTTTTTCTTCTGGTATCTTCTTTTTTTCTCCACCTGTGCAGTAAGCAATAACTCTTCTCAAGGATTCAGAAACTGGTTTCTTTTTGTTAACTTCTGTAGCCCCACCCCCCTTTTTCCCCCTTCTTCTTTTGAATATACTCCGGACTAAATGGAGTTTGTTTTTGAGTAGTGTCTCTTTTCCCTGACCTTTTCTGTTCAGCTGTTAACAGTGTAGTAAAGAACGCATGTCCCCCTCCCCACCCCAAGCATACATTTGTGATCTTTCGCAAATTCTTTGTTTAGTATAGATTTGAACATCAACAAATTCTTTTTTTTTTTCTTTTTTTTTTTTTTTTTTCCTTGCGCGTGGTTCTTCTGGACAGCCTACATCAGCAAGTCTATTTACAACTTGATAATGACGAAATCACACGACGTCTGCAAACTGCCTGTGGCTAATGGTAACTCAACCCACTTGGAGTGCTCTTAACATTTGGGGTTCCACTCCTCTCTTCGCACAGAGGACATCTTGTAGAACTCTGCCTATCCTCCCTTTCTGAAGGACGAGTGCAGACAACGAGGGAGCACACCGCTGCTTTGGGATTTATTTGGTCTTATACGTCACTGTATCCGTAGTGTATGGATGGACGACTCGCAGGTCTGAGTAAGAGCACCATAAACATGACTTCTTTTTATGTACAGCTGTTTTATTGACTTCTGTAAACAGTATATTCTTTTCAATGTCTGTTGTCGAGCTATTTTAGCGTCAAACCTGCATTTTGTCTAAGAATAATTGCCATAACTTGGGTCATGTTCAGCACAAGATTGCTTTGCATCTTTCAGACAGAGCTACATTTTATACAACAATTACTCGATTGGTAGTGTATGAAATCTGCTCTGTTAATTTTGTGTGAAACCTGCCATGTTTATGATCCTCTTAAAAGACCTCATGATGGAAGATGTACAGTAATCTATTTGTCACTGATTACACTCTGCATCATTACTTTCACTGTTTAAATGTATGAAGGCTTGTGAAGGAAATGGAAGTACATTTAGGCTTCAGGTGTCTGAAGACTAAACTCACTCACAAACGTGACCAGTACATAATGACATATCGTTTCTTCTCTCTTTGTTTCATTTGACTGCATGGTGGGCAAACTACTTTTTTTTCCCAGTGACAACCCAAATTTTAGGTATGTCTTTCTGTTTTTGTGTACAATAGCATGGACTCCTGGTTTACTTCATATTTCAAATATATTTGTCCTCCATGCTAAACTAAACATTAGATATGCTTAACCCACCTACTTCTCTTCGCTCTTACATGTCTCCTTCCTGTCTGTGCCTCCCTGGATGATGAGGCCTTCTCTTTATTAACTCAGCATTACATTTGTGTCCACCCTCCCATTGTTACTTACAGGCTTTTATGTTCTGCTCTTGCTCTTCACATGACCTGACTGTGTCGAAAGCCAGCCATGCCCCATGCTCTATCAGACACTCTAGTGAAGATGAGACCACACACACATCGAGGGTGCAACCGAAATGGCCTAGTGTTGCTTGTAACTATTGATAGATTAAACACCTCAGTGGACCCTGTGGTATTGTTTGGATCAGCATGATTTACATGTGTTGCTTCATGTTCTTGTTCAACAAAACACCCACAGAAACACTATTACTGATCAGGATGCTTTCAACAAAACTGGTTAAAATCTCATGAGCAAGTTGGAGCATCATACCAGTATTGCGAAGACATGTATCATAACCATTAATGATATATTGTGCAGCTCTGCTCCTCTTCCTTAAAATAGTGTTAAGATATTCTATCCAGCCAGGTGGTCTTCCCTTCCTTCCCTTCTGCTCTCTTCTTGGTGAAAGACCTTCTGACTGGTTGCCTGGTCCTTTCTCTGCATTTCTAATACACGTCTCCACTAGGTGGCGATGGTACAGTGTCTGTCTGAGAGAAGATGAGTCTCATGGCATGTCATTTTACTAGCATGGCTTTGGAGAAGGACGGTGTATCTCCGTTAGAGCTCAAGTTTTAGCTCTAGTTAGACTGTCAAAGGTGGGTAGAGCTTGACTGCACCAGTTGATCGATCAACAGTCTGTACAGAAGACTTCCAAAGACAGGGCAGTGGCAGGCATGCAAGCACAGAGTGAAAAAAAACTAAAATCCTGAGACTAAAAAGTACTTTGTGTGTGTTTTTTAGAGTCATGCTCTAATTTTTTTTCCCTTTGCCTCATGTTTTTTCATAAACCTGACTCTGTACCCAGCATAAGGAGCACAGAAGTTATTAGGGTGAGAGTTTGGACGAAGCTAGTTCAGACAAACCATTCACTTTCCAAAGGGGGAAATGCATCCCTAGGTTGAGTCTCTTAGCTCTGAATACTGTTTCTGCATCAAGGGAAAACCTTTCTAGTACCTCAATAACAGATATTGAATGTATGCTCTACTTTTTTTTTTGGCTTGTACAGCTTTTTTTTTTTTTTTTTTTTTGGATAGTTTTCCGATTTCTGAGAAGTGTGTGGATGTGGTGCGTGTGTTTTGCGGCTTATCCGATACACCCGAGTTGTTTTTGTTTTGGTTTTTTTCCCTCGTTAGCATAGGACATCCACTAATTTGAGTAGACATAGTTTGAATCTCAGGCTTTAATTTTTTATTTTATTTTTTTTTTAGGTCTTTCCCTCTTATTTTGGTTTGTAATTAATGAGCACAAATCAACATTTGTCATTCATTTACCTGTGGGGATGTGTGTGTATCGATGAAGTTGTATGATTTAATTGTGGGGGCATTGGGGTCTGATAAGCTAGGTGATTTAGTGCGTTTGGAAATAAACTCTAATAGTAGAATGACTTAACATTTTGCATACTTTTAAGGCCACTCTTTCAGGCATGGATTTCACCTAATCATGGACTGACTTGCTTTCTTAATGGTGTTTGTTTCTTTATTTTCCTGGAAATCTCCAGTGTAGGTCAGGCCTGAACTTAAAAAAAAAAAAAAAAAAAGAACATTTCCCTGAGCTCCCTGTTGCCTTGTATACCACACCTAAATGCAGTTGTTTTAACTACATGTTTTTCTTTCTTTCCCATGAATGAATGAAATGATTCGCTTGGAATAATGCATGTTCCTTTGAGCAAGAAACAAGACGCAGAATAGAAAATCTTTTTTTTTTGGGAGGGTTTTTTTTTTGGATGATTTGATGTATTCTTGATCTCTCCCCGCCTCCCTCTTTGCCACAGTTTGATGTTCAGTTTTCAGTGACGTGTATAGCTCTCCTGGACTGAAGTGACACCCTTTCTATCCATAAATCCCAAGTTTCTAGCTCTTGTTGAAGTTTGTCCTTTGGAAATATAATATATTTTGGAACGCTATCTTTTTTTTTTTTTTGCCATCATTGTCATCTTTTGTCATCAGCTGTGCACTGTTTTAAACTTGTGTATAATTTTTAGTTCAGTTCATATTTTTCATTTGTTCTACATGTTGTATGGAAACATTTCAAGAAAAAGACCTCCTTTAACTTCTTTGTTGCTTGTTTTGGAGAAATCTTTTCCCAGCAGCAGCTAGTCTAATGGGCCTTACTCCTGCAGTCTTTGCTCTAGTGTAGTCATCGTGCAGCCCATCATTGCCTTAATGTCGTAGACCAGTGGTTAACAGTGTCCGTCTGGAGTGACCTTGTGTCGGTAATTTGGTGTTTTACCTGCTGCAGTGAGGTTAGGTTTAAAAACGATGGAATATTCTTCTGAGGAACCATCCCAGAAGTGGTTTGTCTATGGCATTGGTCCAAAGAACCCTTTTGGTACCCTTTATATATAGATGTGTAAGAGTTCAAGGAGTCACGGAGGTTAAAAGGAGCGGGTCAGGGTACTCCAGGATTGGGAGCCAATGTCATGGACTGCATAACCCCCAAAGTTCAGCCACCGCAACACCAGAGAGAGGAAGATTTCTTTAGCTGTTCTCAACTGAAAGGTCGTAGCTCAGTTTGCCATACGCTTATTTCCAGAGAGCTCTACTGCCTTTTGCTTTAAGGTGTGAAATGGGCTCAGAATGGGTGCTCTCAAAGACCCTTTCAGGACACACTGGCCATGGCTGAAACTCCAGTTCCGTTGTAGGGAGGACGTAGCAGAGAGGAGACGCCGTGGGCCAGGAGCCGTCGCTTTCTCTCTCAGGGTTTCAGTACACACACACACACGCACGCACACACTCTCCAGCGGTCTGCGGGGTCACTCAGCTCCCAAACTTGAGCGCAGAGTCAAACTACAGCCCAGACCATTCTCAACCGTTCAGTCCCTTCTGTCTGTAGAGTCCACATCTGAAAATAAGGTCTTTGTTTGTCTTCTCTCCCTTCCTTTCCTTTCTTTTGGCATAATTTTGTCGCACTGACACCTAACAACAAAAGAATGAATGTTTTAATTGAACTGTGTGTAATGTTGAAATCGGGAAATGGATTTTTACAACATGTGAACTTTGTATTCTTTCCTTTCAACACCTTTTCTTTTTGTTGTGAATTGATTTCCCCCCCTTTTCCCATCACCAGACTGCAAAAACTATGAAAAGGACAAAAAAAAAAATCCTGTAACTAGGCTCTTAAGCTTTACTTTTTGTTTTTTGTTTACTTTTTTATTAGAAAACAATCATGTTTGTGATGGTAACCTCTGATGGTAAATTCCACAAGGTATTTTAATAAAATCCTAAAGATTAACCGTGTGTGTGCCATCTGTTTACGCTGAAGGGAGGAATAATGTGATCCTCCCAATGTGTTTCATGGTTGGCTTTTTGAAGACCAAGGCCCTGAGCTGATATTTGTTTTAATTTTGATCTTTTGAGATGTCCGTTTGTTTCTTGGAAGCGATGAGTCTTTAACAGCTGTTTACTGGTTGAGTAGTGAATGAAAATGCTGCACAAGCTGAGCTTGTTTGGATGATTGGGGCTTAGAAGTCACTAAGAAAAGCTTGATGGTGGTGTTTTTTTAACCAAGGAACCCCCTACAGATAGTGTTTATGATGCTTCTGTGTGCTGTGGTGCCATCAGCTTTACGAGGGCATGTACACCCTGCTTTGCCTGCCAGCTGAAATTGTTACCAAATGGAGCTTTATGAGATCTCTTGCTTACCCTAGATTCTTGACACACATTTCACTGCTGTTTTTCCCAGCCAAGAAAAGCTGGATGTACAGTTAGAACCCTGTGTGGGTGTTTGAAATATGAAAAATTTGCCTGAAAGCTTGCATTTCTGCCTTTATCCTGTACCAGACCAGACACCAGTTCTGATGGCTGTGGGCAAGCAGTGAGTCCGAGATGTGTTCAGTAACTTTTAGGAGGGCAGTTGTGAAACATCTGAGGGATGACCGAAAGAAAAGACGTGTTTTGCAGAAATGGTTTACCGTGAATCTAGCAGTATTTCGCACAAGGGGTTGTGCAACACCTTTCCCGTGTTTGTGAAGTTCAGGCTGATTCACGAGGGCTGACTGGGAGCAGGGGGCATTTAACATGGGCAGACGAGCCAAACTGAGTACTAACACCATGTCCTATTAAGCCATGAAAGTGTGCATAATAGTGTGTATAATTTGCCATTTTCTGTAAAAACCCTTTTTTCAGTAATTGTCAATGTTCTCCAAACTGGTGTTCCTGAGGGGTGCGCGATATTTTATTCATTATTGATCTGATTTCAATTCAGTTTATACAGTTCATTGCAATTGTCTTTGAAAACTATGTTTTTGGGTGGTAATTCCACATCATCCTACAAATTGCTCCAAACTGGCGCTCCCAAGTTCTACTATAATGCATTTTATTTGAATTTCATTTAGTCCAATTTTAAATGTAGATTTTGATGGTTTGGTGAGTTTTTTTTTTTTTTACAGATAGTTCTGCTAAGTGCTCCAAACTGGTAAAAATGTATTTAGCAGAAATTGTAATAGCAATGCTTTACTGGTCTGAAGTAATCATTGCATTTTTGTGCAAATTTCCGTGAGAAAAGTGTTTTGAATTTGTTTTTTGGTCGGGTTATTTTGAATTGATCAGTTATGGTTTTAGATTTTGGTGATGGGCCGAAGGTGAAAATGTAATTAAAAGGAAACATAGAGAAACAAATCTTGGAGAAATATTTTCAGTTTACCTGTGTGTGCTTGGAGGCGATCCCTGAGCACACTGGGTTCATGTTCACTGCAGCTGCAGCTCGGCAGATGTGGATCAGGTGCGTAATGCGTTAGCTGTATATTGTGGATGCCCTCAAGCGAAAAATTTGACCGTATATTATGTCTGAATGGGCTCGACGAGAACGGAGTCGTAAAAGCCGAAATTCACTGTTTATGCACCTCAGTCAACAGAGAAGTACTGTTTACTCTGCGCTCGAGCCCCATCTAAATGTTTGGAAACAGATGGATAGGTCCCAGTGCTTGTCGCCCCTTCAGGCTGCTTTCGTTTCCCTCTGCTTCAATGCATCTGCACTTAATCCCAGCCAGTGATGTCATATTTTCCGTTGATGTTTCATCTTTTTTTTGTTGCTAAGAAAGCTGATCTGAAATGGCTCTCGACGCCGGGCTGTTGGGGAACGTTTTGGCGGGTGCACCTGAGGACCAGCTGAGGAGAAAAGATGACTCCTATGTAAGAGAACAGGACTCGTCATTTTTTGGGAGATTAGAATGAATGCGTGCGTTTAGAAGCTGCGTGCTAATCAGCCCAGATCCATTCGTCTTGGTTTCGTGCATCCAGGGTTTTGACGGATCACCTGGCTGGTGCAGGGGTGCGGTTTCTCAGTAACCTACTTTTCCACAATATGTGGGTTAGGCCGGGTGTGCTGGAGAAGACTGAACAACGCTACACGAACCCAAACTGCTCTCCTGCTTTTGGCTCTCGTGACCGCTTACGTTCTTTTGAGCTCGCTGCTGCCTGGCAGCCATGACCTCCTCGCTCAGAGCTTTTGTCCAGTGCAGGTTCAAGCCGGGGTCAGAGCAGCGGCTGTGTGTTCAGGGCTCCTAAAGAGAGCAAAGACAGTCTGCTGGCCATTTTGTTTGCAGTGTCGTCCAAAAAACTGCTCAGTCTGAAGTCGTTTGCGTCAAGGCGAGTCACGATAAGGCATATTTTCTTCATACGGTCATCCAGTCATGATGACTGGTCCAGCCTGATGCAGTTAACATGACGGGCACTGGTGTTTTTTTGTGTCAGAGCAGTGCGTCATTATGCCTTTTCCTGTAAATGCCATCTCTAATTTACAGTGATTGATTAAAAGGCTTGCTTTTGTCAGTTAGACATACTGGTTCCATAGAATCACTACAAGGGAAAAGATTTAATGTAGCAGCAGCCCGTTTTTCTTTCTTAATTCAAATCCAAGCGCTAGTTTGCTGGTTTGTGGGGTTCCCTTCTACCGGAAACAGTGCCCTCTTATTCATGACCTTTCAGGACCCTTAGCTTTTCCAGCCAAATGAAACACTTATTCATGCATATACATTTTTCATAGTGCTCCAAATAGGGCATCCTTGTAAAGGAGTTCTCATTTTCGGGTGCCAAGGCGAAGGCTACGAAGCAACAGCCACCTTCGTTCCCTGTGGGCACATTAGAACTTCCCCACAGCGGCTAAAAAGACCAAATTTGTGGATGAGGTCTACTAAAGCCTTACCAAACGGAATGACTGCATGTAATCACATCAGAGTCACAAGCCACATCACTTGTGTGTCCTGTTGAGGACCGATATGGACTAACACTGGAGGGAGGGCTTCTGGGACTGTTTGAATATACATCATATGGACAAAAGACTCAGGACCCTTGATCATTACACCAACTTTAATGACATTGCATTCAAAGACTTTGCAACTATAAAAACTTCCATTCTTCTTTGAGGGTTTTCTACAAGATGTTGGATTTTTTTGTGCCCAATTATTCTGTAAGGCATTTATGAGGTCAGACACTGATGTTGGATGAGAAGGTCTGGCTCACAATCTCTGATCTAGTTTAACCCAAAGGTGCTGGATGGGTTTGAGGGTCAAGGGTCTGTGTTGGCCAGTCAAGTCCTTCCACACTGAACTCCTCCAGCATGTCTTTATGGACCCTTCTTAGTGCACTGGGACACAGTCATGCTGGAATAGAAAAGGTTCTTCACCAAACTGTATCCACAAAGCATGGCGTTGTCCAAAATGAAACATTGTCCGTCACTGGAAGGGGTCCAAACCCTGAAAAACAAAGTCCCAATACATTTGTTCATACAGTAAACCCCTTTTTGCTTTTGAGAATCAAACTCCCCACAATAACGTGGAAGCTGCAAATATCCTTATTTTGTGGAAATAAATATATTTTATTTCTGGACTCTTTCACACAAGGAGACTCTGGGCAGGCTGTAGTTGACCTGGAAGCACTTTTTTTTTAAATTCCACAACAAGCACAATTTCCCTGCGGGAGCACTCAGACACTTCAAACTCAACAGTTTGATTGACCACGGGATCCTTCCATTTGTATTTTTAGCCTGAGTAAATCCGGGGTTATTCCCCGAAAACTGTTCATCTCGCCGTCCATGGTCCATGACCTTCCGAGAGTAGCATATCTCGGCAGGGAATTTAAATTAAAAGAGGCGAATACGGGTTTACCTTTACATTTTCTTTAAAGGTGATGCATTAAACTGAGTTTAAAATGAAATTAAAGTGTCCTGGACTATTTTTGGGGGCTTATTAAGTATTTACACTATAAAAATAGGCATTTTTAGGCATTTCTAAAACCAAAACACAATGCGGTCTTTAACTATATGCGGGTGCTCTTGGAACGTAAGCCCCACGAAAAGCAGTAGATTACTGAATAGTGAATGTATGGTAGTGCGCATAAGTTTGCACATTTTGTTGCAGCCTGTTCTATCAGCAGGGGGTTTCTTTAGAATAAATGCAAACAAAGACAGTATATATTTTTTTCCTGATTTTTTTGTGAGCTCATTAGTTCAGTTCCAGATTTCTGCTCGAGTCATGTGGATTTATAAAATACCATAAAGCAACACACCTAATTTAATCTAATGAAGTAAAAGAGCCAGCCCAGATATTTGCTAAGCAATACTGGGCTTCCCTGAGGAAAGAGGTCTGGAAATGGTTATGTGAGGACGTATGCCATATATAAAACTGATGCTGTATTAATGATGTTATAACATTAGTGTTTTAGCACTAACTTAACACTACTGTTAGTAGTAAACAGCTTTAAAGAATCATTTTCTGAGGTGCCAGACTTTTGCACAGCGTTGTTTGTGGTGTACTGATACCGTAAGCACAGGTCCACAGCTCTCTTTGTCACTTGACTCTGAGTGCATGACTGTTTGAAGTAGCCTTCAGCCTCCTCAGGTATCTCAGCCTGCTTTCTGAGTATTTTCAAACTTGAAATGTTTATCTGAACCTGAGAGGACCTCACTGTATTTTGGGCCGTTGTCAGGTTCCGACATCATTTTTCAATTATTTGTTGGCCTGTGGTCAAATTCAGTTTCCTCAGCGTCCATCTCTCACGTTCAACAGATCCTGGCCTGCATTTTTTGTTTTTCTCCATACTGTGCTTTTCCTTTCTGCTGTTACTGCATTAAACAGTTTACTTCTGGCACGCTGGAGTCTTGGCATTTAGGTCCACGAAGTGTATGAAAATGGATATAAGTACCAAGTTCAGATTGGGTTGAGATGAAATTGTCAGGTGCTAAGTTTGGACTGCTGAGTTTGGACGCAATTTTCTTGGGCTACCTTCGATTCAGATTATAAATAAATGAAAAGTAAACACAATACACCCATCTTCACTATATCCATCATGGACAGGCTCTGGTAACAGGATCCTTCAAGATCTTGAATGTCAGCTCCTCACTTGCCTTTGCTGTTCTACAGTCTTGATGTAAACACAAAAAGATTGTTCATTTAATTAACAGGGCATGACATCTTGCTCAAGAATACCTCAGTGGTGCCATTGGCAGTCCTGGGATTCAAACTCACAACTTTCTGACCACAGCAACTCCCTAAAAACCAGACCATGAGCTGCTCCTGGGATGATAAACAAAACCTCTTAGCTACATCACAGGTCGTTTTTCTGGACGAGGAGGAGGAATAGGATCAGTCTGTAGCACTTCATGAAGCTCCTTTTGAAGAGGTTTGTTTTCCAGCCGAGTGTCCAAGAACAGTTTGCTTGGGTTCCCACCAAGTGCTTTGGTTTCCTCCCACAGTATGATGTGTACAGGTGAAATGGAGATGTTAATTTCCCTGTGTGAATATGTACAAATACTGTTGATCCTGGAGGAAATTGCTTGAGTAATCTTAATTTAACCCATTATCTCAGTGTTGCCACTGGCGGTCCTGGGATCCAAACCCTTGACCTTCTGTACACAGGTTTAACTCCATCAGGCCACCAGCTGCTTGTCTGAGTGTTTGGCCTGTGA
>JBBPDH010000031.1:10756315-10768574 GCA_037974565.1 Clupeocharax schoutedeni
AGTACTCCCGTTACTGCAGCTCTGGAGCTGGGCTGAGGGGGAGGCAGGGCTCTCTGCTGCATGACGGAGGTTTCCCAACTCCCAGCATGTCATCAGCAGGGACACGCGCTTCACCTGCTTAACCCTTACACGTTTAGTTCAGTGGATTTCTTCTACATACTCGTGTGCAAAACACCTGCAAATATAACCTTTCTATTGATTTGGGTTTTACATAACTTTAACCAGTGTTTTAAACTGTGTTTTCTGTAGAGGATGTAAGTTTGTATTCAGCTGCAGATGCTTATATGATGATGCAGACTGAATAATATACATCACTTTTCAACAACAAGAAGATTTTGTGTCCTGAGATTTCATCCCCACATCTTAAATCTGAAGCTGCAATCACTGGTGTAAAATTTGTGCTTGCACTCGTTTCATTGATAGCAAATACTTCTAAAACATGGTCATGTTTATTTTGAGTCCTTTCCTGATTATGTTTAGATGTTCAGACTTTTATAAATGATAAAATGATCATCTGTTGGATTAAGAGTAAGGTTACGCTTAGGTTTAGGTTTATTTTAAATTAGTTTGTCATTGGGCTGAATCAGAAACAGAGCCACAGAAACAAGAACGATAAAAATACAATAAAAAGGAAAAATGAAACTCCCCAGAAAACACACTGTACTCTGTACACTATAATGTATACACAAAACACTGTGGTTGTTAATAGAGATGGATATAAATATAATGGATAAATGGATCAAATTCCTGCTGCAGTAGTTTACTAGTTAACACATTTACATTTACATTTACATTTACATTTACATTTATGGCGTTTAGCTGACGCTCTTATCCAGAGCGACGTACATCAGTGCTTAAGAAGTCCTCGACTGTTTCTTACCTGAAAAACTGCTTAAATCTGAGTCAACTATTTAACCGAGATACTGCAGTCAGAGCATCTACACAACAACTGTTGTCTGGCGTTCTCTGTTCTCTGTACTGAGTCTGTTATTGTGATATTATATATGATAATGCTACTGCACATAGCAAACTATTGCACACTATAATTATGAGTCAGCACACAATAAGAAATTCCACTGAGTAGCTTTAGGTTATCGCTCAGATTATGATGCGAGTGTGGGGAAGGGGGAGGAGTCGTAGAGTCTGAGGGGAGCTCAACACGCTTGGAGGAGAACAGTTACTCCCAGTTCTGTTAGATCAGCTTACAGATGCCCATGCTGGCTATGGCACCATGCCATTAAAGAGAAAAGGTCTACCCACTCAGAGCATTAAGTTATTAAGTGAAACATTGGAAAAGGGCTACGAACCAGCTCCACTGTATTTGGTGGTGATACTTTGACTGCATGTTGATGTGCAGGATTTCTCCTCCCTCTCTCTCCTCTCACATTTTAATCTCTTCTTCATCACTCACCTTGCCATGTGCTCTGTTGCTGTTGATGCCCCGATGTTAAAAGAGCATTACAAAGTGTGCAGAAACTGAGATGTTTCCGGGGAAAATGATTGGAACTATATGGAACGCTGAATGCGTGTGTGTGCGCACGTGTGTGTGTGTGTGTGTGTGTGTGTACTGGAGAGGCGCACTCTTTGACCTCAGTGCCTGCGCCAGCTGCTCTGCGGGGGAAATCATATTAGTTGTAAATGGCAGGAGAGCATCTCACTTTCCTCTGCGCCTGCCCACAGACTTTATTAATATGAGAGTGTGGAGCTTCCTTAGAGAGACCCAAAGCAAACCTGCCGTCGTTTATGAACTCGCCTCACCTCCTGCGATAAAAAAAGAAGCGTCAGGTAGATACATTAATGTCAGTTCATCTGAGGAGCAAAGAGTCTGCGGCTAAACTTTCTTAGTAAATCGGGTTAGAGTTCACAGGCCATGTTTCATAACCCTCTCCCTAATGGACACTTTAGCGTAGTCTCCAGCACCTACACATATATATATATAAATAACAAATATATATATATATATATATATATATACATTTGCGGCTCAAATTCTCTGCACTCCACTCCTGAAAATAGGATGTGGAAGTGCTCACCAGTTTGGAGATGCTGAGCTGAATGTTGGTAATCTGTTGACTCTGATTGGCTCTGCTCACACTGGAGGCTTGCCCTGTGGTGACAACAGTGCCAGAAACATAGGGCTGGAAAGGATAACATAAGGGTGGGGTAATAAAGGCTTAAGAACTGCTCTAGGATGCAAGGAGCAATGGAGGAATTTAGAAAGGAGCTCCTGAGTCACGCATACACATACAGAGAGAGAGAGTGTGCCTCAGGCATCCACCTACACCACACCATTCAGACATGATCAAATATCCCTTTCCACACACCCGCTCACGCGGACTTGCTAACAACAACGCACGGCTCAAATTTGGGTTCTATAAATAAGTGAACCGAAATCACGCTCTCTTTTGTACTTCTGTAGTTAAGTCCACATGAATGGTGCCTCAGCAGCTGTGGGCTTAATCACAGAGACGGAGACGGAGACGGATCTGCTTTGGCTGAATACAGCAGCCCTGCACCCTCAACCGAGGACTTAGGCTGGAACCGTGCGCTATTCAATGCAATTTAGGTCAGAGATTCACGCCAAATCTTCTCTACAGGGCCGGATATAAATGTTCTTGATCCAGTGTTATTGATTATGACCATTTTCAGCTACTGAACATGTCTCCGAAGGCCTCAGAATGGACCAGATCATCTCAAAACTCACATTTCCAGACCCTGTCTCTTCGTTTATCAATCAGCATTACACACGGTGTCGCTCTCATTTACTGCTTTCATTCCAGCTCTGCCGCTCATTATGAAAGTTTTGTTTGCCATAGCAACCACTTTCTCCGCTCAGCCTCTCAGCCGCCCTCCTTCCCTCCCTCTCTCTCTCTCCCTCTCTCCCTCTCTCTCCCTCTCCCTCGCACAGAAATAGTTTGGTGAGACTTTAAAAGGGAATGGTTCCGACGTGGCCACATTTTATCAAAATATTCTATGATTCATCAGTCTATCCTCCGTTCCTCTCCAAGGACCATCAGACTTTAAGGTTATTTTGGGCCAATGCAGATGGAGTGACACAAATCTCCACAGAACCCCAATTTAATCTTGCCAAATATAATCTTCGCCTGCTTACTCACGGCCCTGTCACGGGAAGAGGATTCCTCGGCCCTTCTGTCGGCTGACTGTCAGGAGCGAGATGTCACCAACATGTTGCGACGGACGCCTGATTACCTGCGGCCATTTCTTATTTTAGCACCCACGCCTCCCTCCATTCCCCCATCCGTCTCTATGGCAACCGCTGCAGCCGGCCGTTGCTTTGGCTAGAGTGCCTGCACAAGGCTTTCCCTCCGACCCGCCTTCACCGTCTTCCCCAGCAGAATGCCATGAGGGTCACGGTTGTCCCGGGTGTTACTGGTGCCAGAGTCAGAGGTGGCGGTGCCATTTCAGTATTGCGTGGGCTGCTTTTCACATCACAGGCCTCATGGGCCAGCTATGCTATCCATACTCCACACACAAATGCCAGATTAAAGTTTTACAGGACAAAAATTCCATTATACCTTAATTATTCTCATATCGATTTGACATTCATACAGTACCATTTAGGATCTAAATGTAAATAAGGGTTGTTTTTTTTAGGTAGACATGACGTATGACAAGCAGTGTAAACATCAGAGCCCACTGGTTTTTGTAGCATGACTACCCCAATAGTCAGGCCTCATTGATTGATGATATTAGTCAGGTTACTTTCAATTCAGTGTCTTCTTTGGTCATGTAAACAATTTTTTTCTGGATAAACATGACTAACAGGACAAGCATCACTGGCTCACTGAGTAACATCACAGCCTACAACATTAGCTTTTGTAGCATGACTGATGATATGCATTGAGCGATGTTAGTCGTGTGTATGATCTTCATATTCATTTTAAGTCTGTACAGATCATTGTCTTCTTTGGTCATGTAAACAAGGCTAAACACCATTATGACCACCAAGAAGCTTTCTGTTCTGATCACTAAAAGCACTCCCCGAGGGCGTCTGGAACGTATCTTACACAGTCTCAATGCTAATTTGTCCCGACTCATCCAGATGATGATGATGTTGCCGAAACATGTCACATAACTGCATGCCAAAGCTCAATAGAGATGAAAATTAGATCTAAACATTTGAAGCTGTCTATCCATCCATCCAGCCTGCCATCCAGATAGCATATCATAATGCCAAAAACAGCAACAGCAAGTCTGGAAGGCTCTGGACAGGATAAAGTAACCAGTTTTACGAAGCGCTGTGGTGCACTCTGGAAGGAGCTGTGCTGGATTCTGCTGACATTGAGATCTCCGGTTCTACAGCTGCCTGTTTAGAATACTGAAGCTATGCAGGCTGCACAGCATTATAGTATTTCATAACTGTGTGAATGTGGCTGCAGTGAGCAGAGATTTTTAGAGTGTTTGGTGTGAGATTACACAAGCGTTCAGCTGGACACACGGGAAATACGTTAGAGACTGCTGTAAGTGGTGATGCGTAAACTTGTGATCTAATCAGGTTGCATTTTAAACAAGTGTAAACCATCCCAATCCATCCCCCTGATCTATCCCAGCAGGGTTTCATTCATTTTCTGTTATTTTGAATCTGTCCAGTGACACTATAGTAGTTCACATTCCTTTGAAGCTCTTTTCTGGTTCATGTTCGTGAATCAGCACAGCCACGTGTCGGGCCCACATGCATCATCAGCAGTAACAAGAAAATGTCACATTTATGAGTCGACGCACGATTGTGCTGATAAGTGAATCATCGTAAATGAAGGAACCCTCACACTAAATGAATGTCCTCCATCCTCTAATGCTGAATGATGATGATGACAGCGCTATGCAGTTTCAGTGAAGTGTGAAAAAAACAAGCGGACTTTCAGTTATTACAGTTCGTGGTCGTCTGTCAGGTGCGTACAACTACTGACTTCAAGCTGATCTGAAAAAACAATAAAAAAATGTAAAAGATTGTCTCGTTTAAATAAAAAAAAAGGTTCTGTAACGTGTACATAGCTATGGATGCTGCTGACGGCTGCAGGCGGCTGCAGTGGTGGGCAGGGACACGACTGACATTGATGCTAAAGCTAAAGGAATAGGTCAATGTGTCTGCAGATTCGTAAACATCGCCGCAGACGAGATGTTGTCGCCGCCCCACGTCACACGGGACTTGATGGGGCGATGGGATGTGGCATGACACTGGGTCAGAGTGGCAGATGTCCACGAGAGGCGTCTGGTGAAACGCAGTGCTGGGCTCCGGGGAGCAGCTCCAGCCTACAGCGCACCGGAGAACAGAGGAGCAAATTACTGTCATTAAGATGACAAACGCCTGTGTCCCTGAACAGGCTCTATACGTATACTTAAGGGCTAAAGAGCAACATTACATAGTGACAACTTCAATAAAGGGCCTCATAGGGAGATTGGAGGGGGAGGTTGTGAGGCAATGCGAAGCTGCTCCACAGGGGTTGCCCAAATTGTTATGACACAGTAGGCTACCCAAGGATATCAATGACAGGGCGTCATTTCAGAGCTTGAACATCCACCGACAATGTCAAATATGTGTTAACATGCAGAGACGGCAACACCATTTGTGTTAGCACATGTGTCATGTTCGTTATTGTAGGAGGGCTAGTTTTGTGGTTGGAAAGTAATTTAATGTTTAAGGGTTCTGATGGGAATAGCCACTGAAAAATTGACTTAATCAAGTAATGAAGAAAAGTGTTATCTTTACCTCTAGTGGGAATGCGTAATGATCAGTGAATACTAAAGAGAATGAGTGAATAGGAAACGTTTGATTGAATATTAGAGAATGGATTCATGTAAACGATTTATCAAATAACAGTAATTCCTTCGCACACATACAGAAAACTACAGATGAGTAAAGGTAAGGGTACAGTAACCTTTCCGTTTGAAATGTAAGCAAAGCCTCAGATTTATAAAAGCAACACTGGAATTGAAATATGGGTCCTGTATCAAACAAAAAAGTGGAAATAAGGAGCCAAAGATATAGATCAGTGAAATTACAAAAGTGTGCTTCCACAAACAATTAACAGTATAACAGTATAAAGCGAACACAGAACTCTGTCTGTGTTGCAGCGACTGAATGTTGGTACTAGTCCTAGTACTAGTCCATACTTGTGGACAGTACAGCACAAAGTACAGTACAAGTATTTCAGTGCAAATATTATAAATTAATACCTAAGTACAATACTAAAGTACCACTTTGCAGTGATGAACCATGATTGGTCCTTCAGTTCAGTCAAAACTTGCATACACAACTCTACAAAACGCACATACATTACAGCTCTGGAAAAAATCACTACAATTTATATTTTAATCAGCATCTCTATGGGTATGACAACCATTCCAGTCCAGTGTCTGTTAAACTCCTCCACAAACCCCTGGTTCTGCTTTATGAGGGACTGATCAGTGATCAGCTGAATCCCATCTTATTTAATGAGGAAAAGTATCAAACACTGCCGTAATCAACCAGCTGTATATGCACCTCCTGAGAAAAATCAGAGAAAAATTCAGTTACTCAGGTTTTATCTTGGGTAGGTGTAAGTACTGAACTGAGCAGCTTTGCCTTAGTTTTTAAGAACTGCTGACATTATTTTTCCTCATTTCCAAATATTCAGTGTTTAAAGAACTCGACTAATTTGAAGAAAACAAATCTATTGTTCACTCAAACATTTTACATTTACATTTACAACATTTATCAGACGCTTTTATCCAAAGTGGCTACTATTCTCTACCTACAGGGGGCAGTCTCTCCCTCGAGCACCTTGGGTTTAAGGGTCTTGCTCAGGAACCCAGTGGTGGTGCTGAAGGTAGGATGTGAACGCATCCTGGGATAAGTAGCCTACCCACTAAACCACAACCACCCCATAAACAAAATGGCAACAATTACCTTTGACGAACTTGTTTCACCGTCCAACCGTCTCAGTGTGAGAGGAGAGAGTCGATTACAGCAGTGTTTTTACTTTTCCTCATTTAGTAAGACGTGATTCAGCTGATCACTGATCAGTCCCTCATAAAGCAGAATGAGATGCTGATTTAAATCACAGAGCTCTCTTATTTTTTCCCATGATATATATATATCATTTTGTTTTGTTTTTTCCTTTAGCCATTATACAGTGACTCAGTATAGAGTCCTGGTATATAGCGGTCACTTTTTATCATTTCTGGAACATTAAACCTGGTTGGGAGTCTCTACCCAGATCCCAGATCCCATGAAGACAATAAAATCCTGACAAATGTCTTCTGACTTTTTTCCAGATCTAACCCTTAACATGTAAATAAGAGTTTATCACTCCAGTACTCACAGAGAATCCAGTAAGCATGCACTGGGTCTAAAAATTATAGACAAGCCTTTTTTCATAAAAATTTTTATTATTAGATTAGATAGTCAACACTGCAGCTTTGTGGTTGTCTATTGACCCAAAAAAAGACAGACATCCTCAGAGATGATTGGCTACTCGTTACATGAAGCCAGGCAAGATGATACCGTCTGGAATTTGAGGTTAGACTGTGGCCTCTGTAAGTCTCACCTACAGGACGATCTGTGAGGCCTGGATTGAGGAATAGGTGTTTTTATTTGTCGCTGCAGAGAGAAATGAGCTCGGTAACTGAACGGCAGCTGACATTTCCTTCTCGCCTATTTTCAGCTCCGAGGTATTGATCTCCGGTGACCCCTGGTGCTGGTGACCAGATCCGAACCAGCTCCTTATTGAAAAACAGGTTGTGGCAGTGTGTAAGCGATTAATGCGCCACCCCCCCACCCCACCCCCCTCTTCTGAGTACACACTACGCCTTGTGGTGCCTGCAGTAGGATAAAGGCTGCCTGCGGAGAAAAGGCTGCTGGGTAATGGTTCGAGGGAAGGATTCCCCTTGCAGATGGCTTTATTAGAAGCTAGGGGCAACTGCACGCGGATCGATTGTGCTGCTGTGGGATCGATTGATCCTCTGTGGCACAGCAGTAGAATCCTTAGCACTCGATGTGCTTACAGAGTGAACAAGACAGCGGGGGCTTGTGGGAGAGAGGAAATATCCTATTAATTAGCCAAGCAGGCCCAATTGAGGAAGGGGGTACTGAAGAACCACCACTCATAACAGAGGTGGTAAATGTGTGTTAACTCTTGGCTGTGATGAGAGAGTGTGTGTGCACTTAAGTATGTTTTGTCTTTGGCAGCAAGCCTCGATTCTCCAGTGGTCCACACTAGAATTAATAGCTCAGCTGCTTTCCAAGCCCGGCGATTACGGTTATTAAGATTAGGTAATTGACCCAGTGGGCTCCAGAGTGTGCTACTGAGCATCACCCCTCCACAAAAAAATGTGGAGCTGAGCAGCCATAAAGCTATTTTGGAATCCTGAAGATGCGCTGGTCTCTTATGGTACTAAGCAGAGTTTGCTCTCATGCGGCTGGTGGTGATTTGCAGAGAAATCTCCAGTGAGAGTCAGGAGTTCATGTAGAAGATCTGAGGTGTAAATGAACCGAGCCCTTAGAACGTAGAACGTAAGTCTGATTTCAGCTCTTTCACTCGAGTGACGCCGCTCGGCCGCTCTCTGGACCTCCTCCCTTTGATCGTTAGACCTAAAATAAAAGAAATGTGGGAAATATGTGAGTATGATGCCATTTTTAAATTATTTTTAGTGTTTTTTAAATTACAATAACTTTGGTTCTACATGACATAGGGACACCAAAAAGGCCTAACAGAAGTTTGGCTTTATTACGATGATTTTCCATTAATACTAGAATGGACTAGAGTCATGTGAACCTCGTGTGTATCTTTTTGAACTAACAACGTTTCATTGGACAGCTTATCAGGCTTGGAAGAGAACATTAACTGCCACTTGCTTTACCTCACCTAGCAGAAGCCTGTACGAGCTGAGGGAACGCCCACCACTGACTATGGGATCTCCCAGCCTCATGTTAATAGCGCCAGTTCTTCAGCTATTGTTCCACTAGGGATCCACAAATCTGCAACATTTCTATTAGCCCATTAGTTTTATTTTAACACTCTGTAAAGTTCGTTACTACTCTGTTCCTCTGTTGGATGTATATTTTCATCTCCAACGTTTACAGCCGCTTTTATTGCAGAGGGTAATTAACTGCAATTACGCACTAAATATTTGAGTAACTCCAGATGGTACTCGCCTTTATAGACTTGTGCTTCATAAAAAGCGAACAGCAAGATACAGCAGATTAATAAATAATTGAGATTACAAAACTGCGATCACAGGAACTGACTTTAAAGGAACGCTCTTATTGCCTCGCCTTAATTTTGTGATCTAAATATCATCTCTGAACGCGTTCGTTTGCACGATGGTGCTATACCATTTTATCTGGGCCATGTTATTCATTATGCAGATATAAGGCAGCGTGAACTGTGTCTTAGCGTTCAGAGCCGCTCGGAGGAACCCTGAGACGTTCAAACGGGGCCGAGGCAAACAATCAGCAGCCTGTCAGCGGAGGATGTTGTCCCTTTTTCGCGCTCTGAGGATTGGAACAGGAAAGATTATGAGTCGCTTTCAGCAAGTGTGGATAGGTTTAATGGCGCCATTGTTTTGGCGGAGGGTAAATAATTAAGAGATCAACCCCAAGCCTTCCAGCCCCCCCTTCAGCTCCAATCCCCCCCTATGAGCTAAGCTCTACATGAGAGGCACCCCAGGATTTCAACCCAGCTCAAAGCTTCCCACATTAAAACAAGCAATCATGTCCAAGATGTTGGGGCTAAATGAGGATCTTTCTTCTCCATATGTGTGTGTGTGTGTGTGTGTTTCCTCTTTAGTCTCTCTTATGTGCACATCCTGTCAGTCTGTAGCACAAAGTGATTTGCTTCTTAAAAAACACGTAAGCTAAGACTAGAAAACACATTTTAATAAGCACTGAGATGCATCCATCTTTGTTCGGAGGAGATAAGTGGAAATCCGCGAGGCACTGTGGGTAGGCTGTGGGGCTCACAGGACGAGGCGTTGTGGGCAGGTTGAAGGCCCGTGTTTGCGCTCGAAGACGCGTTCATCACGTCTTAAATCCTGTTTTATATACGTGCGGCAGGAAGGAAAAACAAGGAGGAACATGGCATGCTCTTCTCCTTTCAGTCTGAAGTTGTTTGGCAGGTTCACTTTATGCTTCCTGAGAGATAAGGGAATTCAGCCAGCCTGTGTTCCTACTCCCAAACCCCCCAACCCCATCCCCCCAACCACCACCAAAACTGCCTCTGTGCCGTAGAATTAAACGTACTCCAACGTATTTATTTTATTTTATTTTTATTACCATTCATCCGCTGGAAGAGGGGAAAAAAGGGCGCGAGGAAGGCACACCTCCGATACCTGTGACTTATAATGCTCCCAGCCGCGCCTTTGATTGATTTTTTTGACAGAAAAGTCCTCATTAGGTCGCTACAAATGGCATGAAAAGAGCGTGGCGTGCCGAGAAGGGAAGAGAGAGGGGAAGGCACAGCCGAGTGGAGAGAAAGGAAAAGGGGGAGAAAAGAGGGAAAAAAGTTTGCTTGCTTTTTTGACATTCGCTGGCTTTTTTCTTTTTCTGCCTTTTTTCCAGAGAGCGAGTTCAAAGTCATCAGCACGCATGCGCGTCAGGCACGTGACCCACGCCGCACGGCGGAGACCCACCTCGGTTAATTAAAACGCAAGAATATAATGAAAACCAGGCGAACCTCTGCGGCTAATTATCATGCCTTTGATAGCAGAAAGTCTGCAGAGAAAGCGAAGAAGGAAAGAGGGAGAAGTGAAGGAGAGGGAGGCTCAGGGCAGGAGAGGAGGAAAGAAAAGAAAAAGGGAAAAAAAGAAAAGAAGAGAAAAGAAAAAAATTGCTATGCATGGGAATTGGAGTCGTGGAAAGAGGAGTTTTGACTGTTCCCTCAACATGGCATCCGGAGATGGCAGTTGAATTCAAAGGATGTTTTCTTAATTAAAGGCTTTAATTAGAAAGGGGTTGGGTCGCCTGAAGAGAAAGCGAAGGGAGACTTATCGGGGGTCGTTTGATTGGGAAGATGGGAGAGATAAACAAGCGTTCGACTTTTCATCTTTGCCTGTCTCCGATAAGTTTTGACAATTTTTTTCACCACAGTCGCACTTTTCCCGAGACTTAAGCTGCGCTTCGTGACAAGTCAGCAAGACGTGTTTGCCTTGTGACACCAGTCGACATTGTTGAAATAAGCAGCTTGAATTGATGAAAGTTTTCATAGCATAAAGTGATAAAAGTTTTTTTTTGCAGACGGACGAGAAAAACAGACGCTGGCTGCTTGTGGTCAGTGCCCAGGCCAGTGGCGGTGCATGTACAGATACATAATTATACACCTACGACTCACATGGTGGACATTTCTAAACATACCTCACCAGTTCATCTCTTTTCCCTCACATCTGTTTATCCCCTCCTTATTCCTGCAAAAGGTATTTATACAGCTAGATCTTTAGGTTAATGTTGGATGCTTGTGGGCGGAGTCACATCCCTTTAGAGGGATGTCTGAGGCACGACAAACCAGTAAAGAAATAAACATTCTAATTTTCCACAGGCAAAGGGGTTTAACAGTTCAGTAATCGGTTTACTGAGGTACTGACTAAAACATAGGAGTCTTTGGTTAGTCTTTCCAACACTTCTGGGAATAAGTGGCGAACGCAAGCATTAATGTTCTCCGCTTGCCGTGTTTACATGACTGTGTGCTGATGCTGACATGCTCTGCATTCATGGAAATGCGTTTTTTCAAAACCAACATGTGAATAGAGCATAAAAGTCAGCTGTCATTAATGAACGTATAGCAGAATGTCTTATGTTGGAAGAGGTTAATCCCAGTAGGCTGGATGAACTGAACTAAAGTAACGAGAATAAAAAAGGATGTAAAGAAGGAGACTGACATGTGCTTGATACATGACGTCAGTGATATGTCTTGTATAATGCTGTTGATTCTGGCTTCTGTGGGTCAGTGATTATTACATGGTGAGCTGTGCGTGTGCGTGAGCGTGTGCGTGTGTGTGTGCGAGTGAGTGTGCGAGTGAGTGTGTGTGTGTGCGAGTGAGTGTGCGAGTGAGTGTGCGAATGAGTGTGCGCAAGTGAGTGTGTGTGTGTGTGAGTGTGAGTGTGTGTGTGCGAGTGAGTGTGCGAGTGAGTGTGCGCAAGTGAGTGTGTGTGTGTGTGAGTGTGTGTGTGTGTGTGTGTGTGAGTGTGTGAGTGTGTGTGTGTGTGTGTGTGTGAGTGAGTGAGTGTGTGTGAGTGTGAGTGTGTGTGTGCGAGTGAGTGTGCGAG
>JBBPDH010000031.1:10819532-10832474 GCA_037974565.1 Clupeocharax schoutedeni
TGTTCTTATAGATCTGCCTTAAAGACGTCTGTTCTTATACATCTGCCTTAAAGACGTCTGTTCTTATAGATCTGCCTGTGATAGATGTCTGTGTTGACAGATTTGTCTAAGTCATGGATCCTTTAAAGGTGTCTACCAGTATTACTTCCAACCACCAGAGGTGAACAGAGAAGAATATCATCCAACAAACTCCAGTTTCTATGGCGATAGGTGCTGAAGGTAACGAGAAGTTCCGGTGTTGCTCTGAAACATTCTGCTCAGCATTTCACATGTTTTTAGAACTGATTCTTTTTTAGTTCTCCTTAAAGTAGATGTTTAATTTTTACTGATTTAACTTAAGCATCATTGAAGATCGTTTCCGAGCAACACCGGAGAACACCAGAGAGCCACACCGGAGAATGTTTCAGAGCAACACCGGAACTTCTCGTTACCTTCAGCACCTATCGCCATAGAAACTGGAGTTTGTTGGATGATATTCTTCTTGTTTCAACACCATTTTGTTCTAAAATAAAGTGTTTAAGCTCAAAGGTTTGCAGTGAGAGCAACAGCAAAGCAGACCAGACAGTGAAACAGAACCAAACATAATTCTACATAAAAAGGAAATATGAAGTAAAAGGGTAAAAATGTGATTTGGCATGAATGAACATGACAGACCACGCTGTCTTTAAATTCCAGTAAAAATCACCACTTAATAGTAGCCACAGATATTGCACTCTCATTATGTGAAACCTTTGATGAAAAAGAAGAAAAATGATTAAATTCTCAATGTTTCAAATGAGATGAACATACAAAGTCACATATTTGTCTTTTTCTGAACCATTTTGGCTTACATTTGCACACGTATCATTTCTTCTCCAATTTTCCAGTAGAATTCTGTATGTACTGTATGTATGAGATGTCCACAGTTACTACCCTCTCCCAACTCCACACCGCGAGTCAGGTTTCCTCCTTTATTCAGGGGCTCATTAGTAAATGGAGGTGTTGTTTCTGTAGGGTTGGATGTAACACCCTCAGTGTGTTCCTCTCTTCCTGACAGTCTGCGAATGAAGCGAGTTAATGATGCCGCTTTCAGCTGACGAGATTCGGAATTTAGGCAGCCTATAAATCAGGACGGGTGCGTCTCCCAGGATGCTCTTGAGTCACACTTTGCACAGAATTCTCAGTAACAATAACAGTCCAGCCGCTGGTTTAGTCATTGCTCTGCCCTCCCAGTTTACATGCTTTACGAGCGAGGCTCAAAGCAAAAGCATTGCATAAGAGACCAAACGGCCATGCCGCATAAAGGAGGACTTCAAAAGCCAAGTGATTACCAGCCCGTTCCACCGATGACGTTTCCTTTCGTTACTGCGACTCCAGCCTCACAGGGCTTTGATTTGGGCATGCGGCAGAACTCAGAACTTTAGCACATGCTAGAGTTACTGCAGTTGTCTCGGGGAATTTCCCCGCTGTGAAATGGATACAGGACTAGATACGTGAAGCGAGGGCCCTTTTGTCATCTACATTGGACCAGAACAAAGGCAGTCGGCGCTCCCTGGCTGGAGACGGCGTCTCAGAGGTTGGCTATCTCGTGCTGCCTTGTGGCCAGTGCTAATTGTTTCCCCGTCGAGTGTAACCTCCAGTGGTCTGAAGCTGCCCGCAGGGGCTGCGGCTCCATGGCATCTGTCACAGTAATGGAGCATAAGAAGCCGGTAGCATAAGAATAACGTGAAAAGGGCCCATTCCGCCGCCTCTGCGCACCCAGTTTGTGGTTAATGGTGTCGCCGTTACAATGGCTGTCCTTAGGTTAGAAGGCTTCTACAGGCTGTGCAAACGATCATGTAACAGCCGTCAGTGGAACTATTAGTTGTTAACCTCCATCAAAACGTACCTTTAAACTATATATCACAGTTTATAAAGTATATAGTATATAAATCCACTGAGGTGAACAGAGGAGCCTTAAACCATCTTTAGGTACAGCATACGCTGCTGCTGCTGCTTCAGTGAAGCAACGACACAGAAGCGACAGAAGCCACAGTCACTTTTAGAACTTTTTTTTTCTTGTGGACCTACAGCAGAACTTCTAGAGACATATATCAGCACAGGAAATTCTTCTGGGTCTAAAGCAAAAGATTAAAGCTCCAAATTGAGGGCTTAAGTGAGGAACAGCAAAGCAGGAGCTAAACAAGAACAAAATTAAATCTAAGTAAAGATTTGGAGGCGAAAGGAAGCACATGGAAAGGTGGAAATGCCACAGACATACTTTGGTAAAGTAACTGTATTGCAAGCTTTTCTTCAGGAAACTACAAACCTTTTAAACTATTATTAAAAAGTTAAGATTGTTCAAAGTGTCAGATGGTTCGTTATGGTGAATAAAACATCTCAGATCTTATTCACAGCAGGGGTAGGAAAAACAGCATTTTTTTAGAAATCAAAGTAACCAAAGTAGGCCTGACTTGCTCATAAAGAACATAAAGAAACGTACTTTAAAATATGGTTTAGGCTAAAGCTTCTTGAAGCCATCATAGACATAGTCTCAGTCATCTGGCAGCATATTCACAACCATTTCATGTAATAACTTTCTATGATGTAGCGTTTAGAACCCGTAAGTATTTCAGACTCCCAGCACTGTGAACCCTCCTGCCTCTGCAGGCTTCTCTCTGCAGGTTCAGGCTTTTACATCAAACATCTCTGAATGGCTTTAACATCTTAATTATTTGAAAATAAGAAAGAACATGCATTTAATAAATAGTTACAGCTGTAAACGACACACAAACTTTGCATAAAAAAGTTTACATGAACTATTTTACGTAAAACCATTGAGCTACACTTCCTTAAAACATCAACCTGCAACACGTTTTATGAACCAGGGTGAGCTAAAAGTAGCTGAGAGTTCACTCTGACTGCGGTTCCTGTTGGACAGGTTTAACAGACCTGCTCCTGAGAGATGAAGAAATGTTACAGCTTCAGATTCCGTTTGTAAATGCAAGCATCTATAATCCCCTTCACCTTTCTTCCTCATCTCGTTCTAAATAGGAAATGTACACATTCTCAGGCTGCAACTGACTGACAGCGGCCAGGTTTTCGAAGCGCGGCAGGTCGCAGGAGAGACAGATATCGAGTGCTACGTTCGTACTGAATAATACCTATAAATATCCACCAGCCATCACTATTATTACACGCCAAGTGTTTCCATCACACTGAGTCACACTGGCTATCTCTCTCTCTGTCTCTCCTCACTCACTCTCTAACCTCCTCTTCTGATGCTCGACATAATGATATCTACAGCTAGCATGCCTTATCTAAATCTGTGTAATCTCACAAAGTCTTAGCCACACAATCTCCTCCCTGAAGCAAGGATAACACGCTCCACTCGCGCTCTCCCGCCCTAAACCGTGTTATAGATTGTTAAGAGTGATCAAATATTTGAGGCCCGACTCTCGTTATGTCTCTCTCTGCCTGTCTCTGTCTCTCTCTCTTTCTCTCTGTCTTTCTCACTCTCTCTCTGTCTCTCTTTCTCTCACTCTATCTCTGTCTGCCTCTGTCTCGCTCGCTCTCTCACTCTATCTCTCTCTGTCTGTCTATCTCTCTCTCTCTGCTTCTCTTTATTGTGACAAAACTCTGGAATGTTAACTTTGCAGATAGTGTTTGTACAATTAGGGGCCGTTCACATACTTTTGCGCCCGCAAGTCCATTATTTCAAATGTAGTGAGGCAGCTGCGCTCATAATGGAAGCGACGCGGTGCCACACGCCCGTTTTTTTCAGGCGCGTCCTCGCCGCGTCGAGTTGAAAACATATCAACTTTTCAGAACGCCGCAAGTGCAAGGTCATGTGACAAGATTCAACCAATTAGCTTCCTCGCCTTCTCCGTTACACCGATGCCTCTCAGCAGGAACACGGAGGAGCTGCTCATCACTGTGCTCCAGGGATTTCCTGAACTTTATGATTTGTCCCAAACTGTTCCTAAAATATAACCCAGCTGCTCCTAGTCGAGACTGAAACAGGCTTTGAGTCTCCCGGTGTCCAGGCGGAGCTCCTGGACAGAGAAATGAAATTTATGTCTTTGAAGAACGGGGATGAACCCAAACACTCCAGCGTTTTCTCTTTTCTGCGTGAATAAATCGTGTAGCAGAGTTTACCAAGGGGTTTTCGTTGGAGGAAATGGACATCGTGGCGGATGGTTGCTTAGCAACGACAGACGCTTCCGGAGAGCAAGCCCCGAGCGCTTTTGGAAAAAAAGGAGAAAGCGACGCGCCTCACGTTTTCCACGCGTTTTTAGGCGCGACATGTGAACAGCCCCTAAATGTATGCTAATATAAAATGTCATTAAAATAAGGAGCTTTGGACCATTTCTGTTGCACCATTTCTCCCAGAGTGTAAACAGCATTTATGTCTCCCATTCTCGAACGGTGCGACAAGTTAAATCTGCGAAAAAAGTTACAGGGGTTGATATGACAGCGAAGATTTATAGTTCTCGATTTCATTCTCCTTCTGTCTCTCTCTCACTGTTTCTCTGCCTCGCTCGCTCCTCCAACAGGCCGCCCCCACTGGACTCACCTTAATGCTAATGACAGGGGTAGCGCGGAGGGGAGGGGGCGAGCAGAGGTGGGCAAAGGAAGAGAGAGAGAGTGAGAGTCTCCATCAGGCTGCCAGCCAGGGCTAGTGATTAATTCCAGCAGATGCTTGGTATTTGCCTCTGAGTGTGGGGGTGTTAAGTTCTCTCTCTCTCTCTCTCTCTCTCTCTCTCTCTCTGCCCAGGCAGGCTGGCAGGACTTAATTAAATATTAACCAGTGGGTGATAGAGCGAGCGAGTGAGGACAGACAGAGGCGTGGGCTACTGCGTAGGTGCGGGGAGAGCCGGCCTTTCATAACAAGGAATGGGAGAAACCCCCTCCACACACACACACACACACACACACACACACACACATACACACACTAATAAGGATTCCTCTGGCGTGTGGGCTGTAGAAATGCTATACACAACAGGTAGACAAACTGCCTACGCTGTCCTGGGAGTCTGGACCCCTCCCCTGTGTTCCCTGTGGGGGAACACCCTCCCACACGCCATCTTCCTACATTTCTTTCACTCTTTAAAGGAGTATTCCGAGGTTTTTCAAAAGAATCTCTGTTTGGTGCATCTGTGGCGTCTGGTCGATTATAACGGACAGTTTGTTTTAGTTTCTCTGTGCAGAAAATCTTGTTCACCCACAACAAACTTATTACATAATGGGCTGTTGCTCTTTGGCTTGTACAAGAGTTTCTGAAGTGAATACTTTTTCTATACTTTCGTGAACACATAGACATTGTTGTCCAAGGTCATTAATAATGGGCTATAAACTATAAATGCAGAAAATCCAAATTAGGTTGATAGATACATGCATTCCTTTGCGCTGCTGCACTTTCATTATCATCATACTCATCATCAGTGTGAGGAGAATAAATGGCTCAGTAGGATGTGAACAACAGTGAGGACGGATCGGGAAAAAGTACAACATTTATTTGTACAAAGGATTAAAAAGCATCTCCAGGCAGATTGCCACTGCTCTTCATAACTGATATATGCACACAGTATGTACTGAGTATGTGTGAAACTGCATTACAGTGTTTCAGATTTAAATATGCTGCTGTCAGTCATTCACCCTAAACACTCGCAGCCTTTTCTGGGCCTCCTTCAGGTGCTCACATTAAAATACTCTCCTAAGGCCTAATGTAGAGGATGTGCAGGCATTGCCCTGCAAATCTGCAAAGCACTGCAATGCAACCATAGCAACTTACTGGCTGGCATCTCAAGCGCAGACCCACCTCACCCTTGCCAAAAAGCATTTTGCCTGTGTGCCAACTAAGATATAATATAGGTTAAATATAAAGGGCCAGAGTATAATCATCCCCCTCCCCCCAAAGTGTGAAGCCTCATCGAAGCCTCTGGTCATTTCTCCCATTTCAAAGTGAGACAGAGGCGCTGGACTTGGATTGAGTCAGCAAAGTCCCATCGATCCGCCGCCAGTCCCTGCTCTGAGGCTGAACGCGAGGCTTCATCGGAACCCCAGCAGCATCCTGAGAGCATTTTGCAGCGCCTTACAAATGGGCCCTATTTGCACCTATTTGCATCCCTTCTGACTGACAGAGAGGATCGAGCTGGGGCCCTTCCAGATAATCCCCCTCGCCTCGTCAGCAGTGGAGTGCACCCCACACAATCCATCAGCAGCCGTGCACCCTGGCGTGCCTTGAATGCTCAAGTATTACACAGCTAATTAATATATGAATACTATATGCATTTAGTAATATACAGTAATGTATGTATATATATATATACAGCAAATAGAGATTCCTTTGAAAAACCTCGGAATACTCCTTTAAAGAGTGAAAGAAATGTAGGAAGATGGCCTGTGGGAGGGTGTTCCCCCGCAAGGAAAGGGAAAATGCATGGAACGGAAGGGGTCTGCACATACAGGGGTCTGCACAATATACAGTTATATATATATATATATGTGTGTGTATGTTTTGGTAGTAAATGTAAATGTCAGCAAAACACTTTCTTGATTAGAATTCATGCAAATAAACACAAAGGCACACGTGATTTTTTGCAGTAGTTACTGATATATTGGTTGCAAACATAAAAAGAAAACACGTTTGGTTCCTGAACAGATGAATGCACGGATGCTCAGATCAGATCAGCTCTCTTCAGCCTTAACGTTACTGTTCTTCCCAAACGCGTGCTTTAGTTCGGGCTCAGCAGGAGAGTACCCATTCAGGAATCAGGTCTGGGATTAGGGATTACATAAAAAAAACGCTCGAGAATAAAAAATGAAAGTTCTGAGGGCAGCGAGTGTTCAGAGCCGTGTGTTTCCTCTCCTGCGCAGCTCAGTTCGGACACACTTGCACTAAAGCCTGTCTGAAACGCTGCTACAGCATCCACACGAGTGAAATCTGACGAAACGTGAATACAAGCACCGGAATCTGCGCGCAAATGAATGAGGACGCGCGTCCAGACAGGGGAGAGCGTGTGCAGTGGAAAAGTGAAAGTGCAGGATTACTCGCTGGGGTAGAAAGGAAGAGTAAAATTAAAGAAAGAAAATAAAGAGAAAAGTTGTCTCATCAATTTTGGAGCGAGCTCGGCTGCATAATAGTGCTGACATTTGGTGATTGCTCCGAGAGCTGGACTCCACTTTGCGCTCAAACCAGGCTCCCTTGCGTGCCAGGAAACGCCAAATAAGGACAGGGAAGTGGAAACCCACCGGATGAGTTCCTTACATGGTCATGACCTTATATGGCATGGCGGCGCGAGGGGGCTTCCGGCCAGAGCTCGGCTACAGCAGGGACGGGAAACCCTGAACCGGACTGCGAGCTGGAGAGAGGAGGGGGTAAAGGGAGTAAAAAAATAAAGAAAAGAAAAGAACAAGAACTTCGCTTAGCACGATCGATTTTTGCAGTGGAGTAGGAGGCATGGGCTTCTCCTTTGGATTTATTGCAAGCACTTTAAGGCTAAAGCTCACTCGCTCTGCTATTTCTTTCACCTCCTCCCCCCAGGCAAACGTCATGTGTCCTCCACTGCAGTGCCTAAATATGGTCCTTCCTCCAGTCCATATATGGACATCTACGTCACAGACGTAGGGTATATAAAGGAGTAGGGATCCTCTGAGCCGAGCAAGAGCAGAGAACCTAAGCGACTCAGCACTAGACAGCAGACAGGCAACCCACAGCGATACAGCAAACACACACACAAACCAGAAGTGAACTGAAAGTAATAACAAAAAAATAAAAAGGCTGACAAGAGCCTAATTGGACCAAAACAAAAAAGTCCATGTTAAATTTCCAATTCTGACCTGTTTAGGAAATGGTCAGAAGGGACACACACTGACTCTCAGTCATCCGTTCTGAGAAGAAGTGGATGTTCATACCTCTCTGGACAAGAAGAAGCAAGAGGAGGAAGCCAAGCAAGAAGCCTTCTAGCTCTGAGAGACAGTGAGGGGAGTCAGTCGGAGAGAAGAGGAAGAAGAGGCATCGCAGCATCTTCACTGTTCTCGTCCCAGAGGGGCTAGCTGGAGATCTCTCTCTCTCTCTCTCTCTCTCTCTCTCCTCCCTGCACGCTACTCTGCACTCTGCAAAGACTCCAGAGAGATGGCTGCTGCCAAGACAGAGCTTCTGCCTGCCCTGCAGATCTCGGACCCTCTGAGCTTCCCACACTCACCCATGGATAGCTACCCCAAGCTGGAGGAGATGATCATGCTCAACTCCGGGGGGACCCCCTTCCTGAACGCCTCCGCGCCTGAGGGCACGGGCTTCAGCTCTGGAGAACCAGGGGAGCAGTATGACCACCTGGCTGGAGGTAAGGGCTGGAACCCGCTATATTCCGCTGCATGGGTGGAAAGATAACAGTGTTTGCTTAAATGCATAAGAGTGCAAGGTTTGCATGGTTTTAAATGTGTACAAAGTGAACTGAATGCAAAAAATAATAGAGCTGTAGCTTAATTTGGCACTTTTTGGATTTCATATATATGTTTCATATTTAGGTTAATTCACTTAGCTTTCAGTCTTAATGATTATATCTGTTTTGAAAGAACACTTAAAATAAAAATATTATTATTTTTCCAAATTTCAGTCCTAAAGATCAGTCATCAAGGCAACAGCTTTGAATGTTCATTGAAATCCATCACTTGTAGCACGGCTTCCTTTCAATCAGCTGAACTGAACGTTGATCAGCTGCTTTCTGTGTAACGGAGCTGAAGAACTGTGAGGATGAGGCAGAGAGTTGAGAGAAGCTTGAATACAGATGGTTTAGCTTGTGCTGGCTCGAGCGCTCGTCTCTAAGGGAGATCAACAAATGTGTGTGTGTTGGGGGAAGATCAGCAGCATGCGTGTGTGTGTGTGTGTGTGTGTGTGTTTGTATGACTGTGTATGTATGTCTGTGTGTTTAGGATGGGGGATCCTCCCGCTGCTCCATCAGCACCTGCTGCTTTGTCTGGGAGTTTGGGGGAACACAGGCTTTGCTGACAGCAGGGTCCCCCATTTCAAACACCCCAGGGACCTTTAATGTGCATTAATGGGACTCAGGGCAGCAGAGAAATATTTATCTAGGAGAATCTAGCACTCAACCCGTTTCTTTTTGTTGTTGTTTTTTACAGACACTCTGCCAGAAATCGCCTTAACCTGCGAGAAGTCTCTGGCTGAGCAGGGCTACCCCACCCAGAGGCTGCCCCCCATCTCCTACACGGGGCGCTTCACCCTCGAACCCGCCACCAACTGCAGCAACAGCTTGTGGGCAGAGCCTCTCTTCAGCTTGGTCAGCGGCTTGGTTGGCATCAACCCTCCCCCTTCCTCACTTGTCTCTTCTTCAGCCTCTCAGGCCACTCCCTCTTCTTCAGCCACCTCGTCTTCAGTCTCCTCTTCCTCCATCTCTTCCTCCTCTTCCTCCCCAATCTCGTCAGCATCTATCTCCAGTTTGAGCTGCTCAGTCCACCAGAGTGAGCCAAATCCCATTTACTCAGCTGCTCCCACCTACTCCAGTGCCAGCCCTGACATCTTCCCAGAGTCTGGCCCTGGCTTCCCATCGGCAGTAAGTGGAAGCTCCCTGCCATACCCGCCCCCAGCCTACCCCAGCAGCAAGGCTTGCAATCCCAGCTTCCCCGTCCCCATGATCCCTGACTACCTGTTCCCCCAGCAGCAAGGTGAGATCAGCCTGGTTCCACCTGACCAGAAGCCCTTTCAGACGCAAGCAGGCCAGCAACCCTCCCTCACGCCGCTGTCCACCATCAAAGCCTTCGCCACACAGACCGGATCACAAGACCTGAAGGGCGTGTACCAGTCACAGCTAATCAAGCCTGGCCGTGTCCGCAAGTATCCCAACAGGCCAAGTAAGACACCCCCTCACGAGCGGCCCTATGCCTGCCCTGTGGAGACATGCGACCGTCGCTTCTCACGCTCTGACGAGCTGACGCGCCACATCCGAATCCACACAGGCCAGAAGCCCTTCCAGTGCCGCATCTGCATGCGCAATTTCAGTCGCAGTGACCACCTGACCACACACATCCGCACACACACAGGAGAGAAGCCCTTTGCCTGCGAGATCTGTGGACGCAAGTTTGCCCGCAGCGATGAGCGAAAGCGCCACACTAAGATCCACCTGCGGCAGAAGGACAAGAAGGCTGAGAAGACAGCCAGCGCCATGGCCCAGAACGCCTCCATCGCCTCTGTCTCCATCTCAGCCCCCTCGCCAGCATCTAGCTACCCCTCTCCTATCGCCTCCTACCCGTCTCCTGTCTCCTCCTTCCCTTCTCCAGTGGCCTCTTGCTACTCCTCCCCAGTCCACACCTCCTACCCTTCCCCTTCCATTGCCACCACCTACCCTTCAGCCTCAAGCACCTTCCAGACACAAGTGGCCACCACCTTCCCAAGTTCTGTCGCCAGCAATATCTACAGCTCACCCGTCACCACCCCACTTCCAGATATGCAGGCAGGCACTCTCTCCCCACGGACAGCAGACATCTGCTGAGACTCTGCATCAATCCCAGCTCCTACACCCAGTTCGGCTCCTGTTTGAGAGGGAAAAGCGTTATGGACTTGTTAAACCCCTCTCTGCAAAAAGCACTTTTCTTTGTACACTCTCCATGACTTTCAGTTCCGAAAAACGCTCAAAGACGTTCGTCAAATGAAAAAGGGATATTTTTTTGTTATTCGCGCTAAACTGCAAAGTCCCTTCCCTTCAAACGAGGCATTCAAGACTTTAAGAAGGACAAAAAGTGAAGCAAAAGGCTTTGGCAAGTTTCTTTGTTTACCTCCTACCGTACACATGCAGCTGTACAAGGAACGGCAAAAAGGACTGTGTGTTGTAATCTAATGCCTGCAGGTTTTGAGCTCAAAAGTCCGTACTAGGCAGGAGTACATTTACAAAAAGACATTGAATAATATACATAAGCTACAGTATATGTATATTGTACATGTGCCATGTTTGAGTTTCTTGTTTTTACTTTTTAGTACCATTGTTGTGAACATTGATTTGAATATTTGCATTGTATTATTCTAAATTGAGCAGGGCCATATTTTATACATTCTGTAGTATGTAGTGAAAATGCTGTGATAAGTTTTTTGACTTTGTTTGGATAAAAGCACTTAAGTATTCTGAAGCATGTGTAAGAGTGATGTTACTTTCTCTTATTTTGTAAATATCATCCACTGGTACTATTCCTCTCTCTCTCTCTCTCTCTCAAATGTGACAACAACGGTCTGCTTAAAAGAGGGAAAAAACAACAAATCTTCAAAATTTTCGGTGCCTTTTGAGAAGCCTTGCAGATGTTTTTGACAGATATACGCGAGAGTGGATGCTCTGCGTCTAGCCTTAAGGTGTAAGGGATTTTTTTTCTCTCCTTTTCCTTTTTTTTCTTTGTTCGGAAAGTCATTTCAAGGAACCAAGGGAACGAATATGAGGGCACTGCATCATGTTTTTGGGATGTAAGCAAAAAACCCCACAAACAAACTAAAAAAAAAAAATTTACAAAAAATACCCCAACAACGACAAGAAACTAGAAAACTATATTTTTGTAACTGAAATGTACATATCTACAGGAGTTGGAATGCTGTAGTTACCTACTGAGTAGGCATGGGAATTTTTTGTATGTTATTTACATGCAGTCCATTATTTTGTTGTTATTTTTATTTTGTATTTGTGTTTGTTCAGAAAAAAGTGACTGTTTATGGCTTCTAAACACATTGAATGCGCTTAACTGCCAATGGGATATTTGGTGTACAAGATATCCTTCCTGAACAGAAACATAAATAAAATATAAATATATATATGTTCAATCTCTGTCTCGCAGTTCATTGCTTAGCAACAGGTTTGCGGAGTTTCGCAGGTCTGCTCTCGGAAACAGCAGGCATGAAAAAGAATCTGGGCTGCCATAAAGAAAATAAGCCCTTAGATCAGCATCGCATCTTGTACAGTCTCCAT
Organism: Clupeocharax schoutedeni; assembly: GCA_037974565.1. NCBI lineage: Eukaryota > Metazoa > Chordata > Actinopteri > Characiformes > Alestidae > Clupeocharax > Clupeocharax schoutedeni. The sequence goes on from JBBPDH010000031.1 coordinate 10,831,454, forward strand.
AGCAATTGCTTGATTTATAGCTTCAGATTTTACCATAAAAGCTTATCATCTTAGTTCAAGTCAATACAAGCATAAATCACTCAAACTGAGGGGGGCGGGGGGGCGGGGGGTACAAACATGCTAAGATCACAGATCGGCTAAAACATACAGAGAGGGGCTCGGAGTGAACAGTCCATTGATGAAGCCGAAAACTTCACGCGTGGCATGTCAATCATTCATTCCACAGCAGAGATCAGACGCTTTCCTCTCCTCACAGCGTATCCGACGTCTGCCGCCGCCATGAGCGCACGCTATCAAAAGACGGCGTGTGCGATTGTGACTGCATGCGCTTGGGGCTTAATTATACACAGGGAGCAATCTTGTAAAATCACTCAGCAGTAATATAAGTCCTGCTAATGGGCTCACGAGCCTATTGAGTTTGTCAGAGAGGAAAAAGTCTCAATATCTAAACTGCTTTTAAGATGAAGACTGTTTTTTTCCTTTTTCCGAGCGGCTGAACGCCTTTGTAAAGAGGGTAGTCATAATCTGCTCAAGCTCATTTCTGTGCTGCAAGACGGGAAATAAAAAAAAGATCAGAAGAAACTGCAAGAGGTACACCGTCACGGCTGGGGAGGAACAGGTTAAATGGATCTGAGGGCCGAACGGATGCGTGTGTGTAAAACGAAAAAAGTGAGTGTACGGCTTGCGGATCCATCCCGTATCTCTTAAGGGTGACGTTATCATCAGGGCCTGACAGCAACGAAAACCATCTCTCAATGGATCTTCAGAATTCAAATGGAAAATGAATGTCAGCTGTAGAGAAACATGGAAATTTAGAGCCGAGCTGCGAAGATGCAGGGTGTGACTCCAGCGCTGGGAAGGAGAAAGAGCTCTGGAGGGATTTTCCCAAAGTATGAAGCAATATTGGTGTGAGCAAACCAGCCACAAAGAAGAAGTAACTCAAACACGGCTAAAATAGAGAGACTGAGTGTGTGTGTGTGTGTGGGTGTGGGAGAGAGAGAGACTGTGTGTGTGTGTATGT
>JBBPDH010000031.1:10892024-10904178 GCA_037974565.1 Clupeocharax schoutedeni
GTTTACTGTAATCCAGTCTGGTGCTGCAGTCTGCGGTTGTTGATGACATCATCACTGTTTCGGTCAAGTAAAAAAAATATTTCGGCCGATACCCAAAATGCATTTTTGTGATTTTCGGACGAAATTTTTCAGTGGCCGAATATTCGGTGCATCCCTAATAAATATTAATAGTGATTCTGCCCCAGATGGTGAACAGGTTTGCATGTTTTTGTGTCTAGGGTGGTGGTGAGGGTGTTTCTTCTTTTTTTCTTTTTTCATTAATTAGTCCGTGTTTATTCTGCCAGGATTTGGTGAACATTGAGATGTTCCTCACTGCAAAAGAGGTGGAAGAATCACTAGAAAGACAGGAAACAGCCACTTGTTTGGCCTGGTGTCATGACAACAAGTCTCGTCTGCGGAAGATGAAGGTAAGGCTGGATCGTTAGGCTTGAATTTGAAATCCTTCGTTCCTTCGCGTTTCCTGCTTGGCACGGTTACGGTTATTTAAGTACTGGTCAGATGGGCTTGTCTTTATTATCCTTGCACATCATAGATTTTTAGGACTTTTTAATAAAAGTGAATTTGAGCAAAACATAAAATAATGTTTTAATGTCCACTGTAATCTCTCTTCAGAGCTGTTTGGAGTTCAGTTTGAGGATCCAGGAATTTATTGAGCTCATTCGCCAGAACAAACGCATGGACGCAGTAAGGTACAGTGACCTGCAGTGTAAACAAGGTTCATCACAAAATAACCCATGCCCTAATATGTCCACATTTGAAAACGGTTATGAAAGTAAGGAGGAATGAAGCGTGTATGGAGGAAAACAACCTGTTTGTGTTCTAGACATGCACGGAAACACTTTAGCCAAGCAGAAGGCGGACAGCTGGATGAGGTACGGCAGGTGATGGGCATGCTGGCCTTCCCTTCAGACACTCACATTTCACCATACAAGGTGAGGTTTCAGTTACAGTCCAGTAAAATCTTTATCTGTTGTTGAACATGCAGCCATGGTTTAACTGTGGTTTTGATTGTTGGGGAAAAGAAGAAAAGATTTGAGAAAGTTTGTTGTCTGTCGTAGGACCTTCTGGATCCAGGTCGCTGGAAAATGCTAATCCAGCAGTTCAGATACGACAACTACAGATTACACCAGCTGGGCAACAACTCTGTGTTCACCATCACTCTACAAGCAGGGCTGTCTGCCATCAAAACCCCGTATCCTCTCAGCAATGGGCTTTACAGGCTCCATTAGTGTTTTGTGTGACGCATACAGCAGTCTGCTCTTTGTTGCCTTTAACTCGCAGCCCACAGACAGTGTTACAAAGAGGACGGAACTTCCAAAAACCCAGATTGCCCTGTATGCAGCAAGTCCCTGAACAAGCTGGCTCAGCCTCTTCCTATGGCACATTGTGCAAACTCCCGTCTGGTTTGTAAAATCTCCGGCGAGGTCATGAACGAGAACAACCCACCCATGATGCTGCCTAATGGCTATGTTTATGGCTACAATGTGAGTATAGAACAGTTGGAGGAGCATCTGTTTGTCTTCGCATGTTTTATTAGCGCTCTTTAAACACGCAGCTCATTAACAGCCTTTGTTTCCCTCTTCCTCTGCAGTCTCTCTTGTCTATTCGCCAAGATGACAAGGTGGTGTGCCCCAGAACCAAAGAAGTCTTCAACTTCTCCCAGGCTGAGAAGGTCTACATCATGTGATGAGACCTCCAGGGGGTAGCTCTTGGTTCTTTGACACCACCCTGGGTTGGATGAATCCCAGTGTGACACCTGTAGTTCAAGGGCCTCCGTTCCCCAGCCCACATTCCACAAGGCTGAATACAGTTGTCGACATGTCCTCTACTGGCCTGCCACATCTTCACAGAAAGAGAGGTTTAGAATCAATTTGAGGTTTTACTGTGCAGCTGAATGGCGAATATAGGGAGGGAAGTACGTAATTTCAGGATTGATATTTTGGCATTTCCTTTACTTGGTTCTTGACAGTTGTGTGATAGCGACAGAGGGCACAGCTCAATATCATATATCTGAGGGCTTCTGCCTTTTTAGTGTGTTTAAAAAGAATATTCGTTGGTTTTGATCAAGCGCGCCCATTTTGCAACTCTCTTTTTAGGCAGATTGTGATTGGGTCGTAATGGGGATACATTTCCAAAGCCTTGCTTAAGCACCTGTGAAATCTGTTACCACATAAATTCAGTTGATACTGGCACATTTGGACAGATTAGCTCATTGTTGCTGTTACCTGTTAGAAAGTAGAGTAGCATCACTTGCAATACTTCTCACGTAATTCTCGGTTGATGTAACTAGGTGTATAAGGACCTCAGATTCCTGTAGGTAGCTATAGTGAAGGGTTGATATTAGCCTACATTTTTACATTACACGCTGTGTTAGCCATATCAGTGACTGGAATCATCATCATCACCACGTGCAGTTCATGTATCAGGAACAGCAGCATCTCATCCTGACCAAAGTACTTCTAAGGTCAAGTGTAGCAGGGTTGCATTGTGACCAATAAGTCTTAATGTTTTCAAGCTTGCTTTGTAAGGACTTCTGTATGTTACCACACACAGCATCATCTGCTGTGGCACTGTCCATGATCTCATGCCAGATTTAGTGGCACATTGAAGATAAATGCATTCATTTACCAAAGCAGTCTGTGTTGTCTGGATCTCAGGTTAGATTCACATCATACACAGTGCATTAATGTGGTCTGACTCTGTATGCCTTCATACTTGGCAAAAAGACCTCAATAGGTTACTTCCCAGTTCCCTAAATAGGCTGTCTTCCTATTTCATCTAGGATCTTAATGCTAAGCTGTACATGAGTTTGAGATAGGGTTCTTTTACATGGTCTCAGTCCATCACATGTAAAATGTCATTGAAAAAGTGTGCTTCAGATAATCATTTCATGGTGATTCTTTTTTGTATTGCTGTTTAAGCACACATTTTCTATTTCCAAGCTCACAGAGTTTCTCAGATTTCACAGGAGCGACTGCAGGTAACCGATGGGGAGTTTAAAAAGCACCCAGACCCTATTTTTTTAAGCACACCACCATTTTTCCTTTGTATTAGCAAGTTGCTTCCAAATGTGCTATTTTATTGTAAGTGTGGAAAGGCTACTTAGATACTGCTCCTGCATGTGTATATTCTTAGGGTAGTTGGGTTGTTAATGTCTAGTCGCCAATAAAAATTTATTTGATTAAACTCTGTCCATGTCTCTGGTAACCCTATAGAAACGCTGTCTGTCTGTAACAGCTTGGAACAGTGGGATGAACCGATTGACAATAATGGCCCAGAAAAATCGATGGATTGATTGGTTGGTTGATTAACTGATTTGGTATCAGATTTTAGAGGTGAATGTCCACATTTGACGGGTTTAGAGATGAATAGCCGTAGGACTGGGTAAACCTGAGCCCATATCAATATTGAATCTGATATTGGAACGTTTTGTCAGAACTAGTAAAAATGGACATCAAACATTTATACTTGATTTTGCATCGGTGTCAGATTAACTTCCACAGAATGGGACTGTGTGGTGGAGTTAAGCAACTCCCTGTGATCTGCATGTGAAGTGGATGAAGAGGCCCCGAAAAGTAGTCCATATTTGTTAATGGAATGGAATTGCTGTTGTCATTGTCTGGCATGATTTAGTTCTATTTGATTTTAGAGTATTGCTTAAAGAAAATTCTGTGTATTAGTTTTCATGCAGAAAAAACATCAGGATAAGATTCATCAGTCTGCCTTAAAAGCACCACTTCGGTTAAACCGTGTTCACGAGAGCACAAACTAATGGTCAGCAATATTCTTAACAAGTCCTCCCTTTGGTTTCACCCTTGATCAATTCCAGGCAGCGCTGCTTGTTTGCCTACATGTGAACAGCAATTTCATCTTCAGTAGTTTTAGTTTAGAACTGCAGATAAATGTCAGACTCAGTTGTGCTTTGCTAGATGACTAATGGATTAGCTCTAAGAGGCCCAGCATGGCTAAGGGATGCGTAAGTACAAAACTGTGGTTTAAAGCTGCGTAGGTAGTTGTTGTGATTCTGAAGCACAAATTGACAATTCATCCAGATCCAAACTCTGAAGGGGACGTCTTCCGATCGCCCGTACCTAATCTGTGCCTGTGAGTTTCAGACTGTTTCAGACATTGCAGGATCAACAGATCCATTACGGAGTTCTAGTTCCTTTATTCAGCTGTATATCTTCAGTATTTCTCTCTAGTACAACCTTTCTTCAGTATTTTAATTATAAAATTCACTGCCCAAGTTGTTTTGAAGAACTGAAGGATTGTAGATGGTGTAAAAAACAAATGTGTGGTTCGAGAGACCAGTAAAGCCATGACTGGCTCTCCCTCCACTGACTTTGGTTTGAAGTGGCTCACAAAAAGAGACTCTTGAGGTGATGCTTTCCTGTGGAGTAGACCCCCACCCAGTAACACACTCCTCCAGACATGGTTTCCAGATTCTGACCGCACTAGTCACTCTCTAGGCCCAACAGATTCCCCAGAAAAGAGCTAAATAAGGAAGTGTTATTGTTACAAAAGGCAAGGTTTAGAAGACATGGAGTTCCCATGGAGTTCGTTAACTTCACTAACACTGGACGAAAATACTAGTGTTGTGATATTAAAGGCCCATATCATCCCTTTTATTGAAGTAAAACAGCTTAAGTATTCGGTCTTAGGTTGGGAAATGGTCATATTAGATAGCATTATGAATAATATCTGTTGTATACGCACACACGCACACACACACACACACACACACACATGAAAAGAAAACGTAGCCCTTTAAGAAGACTTGGGTAAAGCAGCATCCTTAGTGTTTAAAGATCGGTCAAAATAATTGGACTTTTGTTGGATTGCCTGAAGACTTCAGTTCATTAAAGCTAGAGGCTCATTTGCATATCAGAGACCAATATCATCATAATGGTAAACAGATGATACACATTCTGCAGCCATAGCTGATACCAGGATCTATTGATCTTTATACAGTGTCACCCAATATTTGAATGTACATTCACTCCCAGAAAGACGAGAATATTGGGGTTATAGTGGTTTTACCGCGATTATTTGTCTTCATCAATGAATAAAGTAGCAACAACTGAAGCAATACGAAACCAATATGTCTGCGATCCCTAAAGCTATAAGCCATGTGACCATTTGTTGTGATCTTTGCCTAGTGTGTTGTGTCAGACATTTGCCTCTCTATTCCATTAAAATGTAAAGTTGGTAAATAAAGGTTTTGCTATGTGTGTGGGTGTGTCCCCTGTCATTGAATATTCATGCACAAGGCAGCACATCACCTTGTTGTGACAGTAGAGCAGGGTGTTGAGCTGCAGGCCTGGAGGGCCGTTTTTCAGCACGTTTGAGTGATTTCCCTGCTGAGGAACGCCTGCTTCACCTCGACAGTTAATGGTCAGGTTTAGTGAATGTGTTTGAGGAGGAGACACCCCTGCAGTTAGAAAGGAATGAAATGGGAAGATTCAAGAGAGTAACTTGAGACTTCCCGTATGACACAGCGCACTGTAAAAGTACTGTACATGGGAGAAATAAACCACAGCGTGTGACAAACCGAACCGCAATACTTTTGATTGTGAAATAGAAATATCACAGGTGACAGCAGGAGCCAGGGTGAGCAGTCCTGGGCCACAGTTTGTCTTTAGTTTGCCGTCTTTTTTCCAGGTTAATCTAGACAGTGGACTACCAGCTTGTGTTTGCCTGGCATGTGGCTGGTATAAGCACAGACCAGAGACCGGCCGGACTGCTGCAGTGAGGAACACAGACCCACGAATGATGGCCAGACTGATGCAACATTAGGGGTGGGAATTACCACAGAGGTGACAATGCAGTCATAAACTTGGTCAGCAATACAATATTATTGAGGCTCTTTGTGTGTTATGTATGCAATTCTCTTCCATAAGTGCATGATCATTAAGAAAACACTCAGTTCATCTTACTTTAATCGTCCCATTTAGTTTCTAAAATAACCAGGTTCTACTGAAACACATTATGATGTGTTCCCCTCAGTGCAGTACAGCGCTGTCCCATGGCTTAAACGTATGTGAATTTGTGTTACTTTCCTTTAAATGCATTGGTTAATTAGTCATTAAGGGCAATCTCATTTTCAGGCAAAGCATGTATGTGCATGGGCAGCTATGGATGATGCTAGAACGAATACGCAGTTAAAGCTACTTAATCAAACGAATTCTTAATGATTTATATCTAAACCGATAACTACAACTTCTTTAGTGGTGCCAAGCAGGCTGTAACAGGAGTCGGCTACACACTCCTTATCTGGTTTTCTCGTTTCGAGTGTTTAACCCGAGCGGCGCTCGACTCTCTAACTTCTCTTAAGAAATTCATGAATGATGTTTCAGATTCACCGACTAGAAGAACATTCAAGATGAAAAAGCTTCATTTCCATTTCCTTTATTCCAATATGAAAAAGAGTCTCAGCACAGTGTAGACCAAGGTCAGTCAGAAATCCACTTTAATCAGGAAAGACATTTTATACATTATACTGATGATTTGGTCATTAGTCCAAGACTCTGCACATCCGGAGTTGATACGAGTGAACAGGTTTTGGTCACTTTCACACTCAGTGTGGTCCAGTCCTTTTAGCTGAATGTTTGGTCTAGTAGACATAGCTGGCAGTGTAGAGGGACTGTGTGGCCGACTTGTCAGCCTGGCCTGTGGGCTTGTACTCGCCTTTAGATGCCAGACTGTTAATCTGTGGGGGGTGGGGGGGGAAACAGAACAAACAAGAGTGTTACCCGTGTGCCAGGTCTGCATCTGCTGCTTCACACAGCGTTTGTTTCCCCATTAAGAGGCCCCTCCCCCCAGACGGTCTGCCGTGTTAAATGTGTATGAAGACAGATACAGCACATTACAGTGTGTTTAGTTTTCTAGCACTGCTGTTCACACACACGGGAACATTTACAGAACAGGAAACAAGATCAAGGTTCTTCAGAACACACACAGGTATACGAGCTGTGCTGAAACGAGCCGCAGAAATGGCTGAGGTGGTGTAATATAGAAATAGTAATATATGTAATAATATATAGAACATTAATATTGTAATAAACAGGCCTAGAGTTCTGTTCGGTTTAGATGGTCTCACCTTAGCACGAGTGAAGAAGGCTTCCTGCGCAGCCTTCCTGTTCTCCGTCTTTCCCCTCCACGCCGCGAGGGCTGAAGCCTGGAGAGCACGGCCGTAGGAGAAAGTCAGCTTCCAAGGTGTGTGCAGTGGAGTTTGGTTGATGGCGCTTAGGTTGAGCGAAGCTTCCTCCTCACTCTGACCTCCCGACAGGAAGCAGATGCCTAAAGCGGTGGAGAAAGCGAGCGCGGGGTGAAAATGAGAAATCAATTCTTCGCAAAGAGACCTTTTGAAAACGTCCAAAGCCCTCTACCTGGAACGGCAGCAGGTACGGTACGTCTGAGGGCACTGACTGTTGCCATGGCAACCTCCTCTGGGGTGTACTTCTTGGGGCAGGAGTGTCCGGCTGTGACCATATTGGGCTTCAGCAGAGTGCCCTCCAAGTACACATGGTGGTCAGACAGGGCCTTGTATACGGCAGCGAGGACCTGAAGAGACGAAAGAGAGGGCGATCAGAAAGAATGTAGCAAGTTTAAAATCTGCAGGGGGTGTTATATAATCCCCTTTTGGTTTTGGGAAGCCTTTTACAAGGTGGTCCCGGGGCAAGCTCACCTTCTCTGTCACGTACTGGCAGCGCTGCAGGTCGTGATCTCCATCTGGAAGAATCTCAGGCTCAACAATCGGCACCAAGCCATTCTGAGGGAAGGAAGAGACAGATGCTGAACTGGGAAATGTTTTGTAGGGCAGAGTACGCAGCACTGTACGCTCAAATGGAGGCTATGGTTTAGAATCGTTTGAGATGCTTGAGTGTGGTGTAGTAAAAGGGACTGGAAATTTGTCATTTGTGCCTCGATCACCACCTGCTGATCTCTGATCTCCTCTGAACCCCATTACCATCTTCTAACACTGACGGTCATTCAGTATCAATCAGTGCACAACAACTGCAAACACCAGTAACCCTGTCATATTTACCTCAGCCTGGGGTACGCAGCAGGAACTGGCTGCTGTGTAAATAAGGCTGGATGCTTTTTTAGAAGCAGTGCTTTTACAAATTGTGGTTAAAAGAGGATTTGCACTGAAGTTTCAGCATTTCTGAATATTATTAAGATATGAACAAGGTCACTCCTATAAAATTTCAGGTCCCTAAAAGCTACCGCACAGAACCTTATTACAGTAAATGGTCATGAATAAGTTGCCTGATAGATGAGACCTGATACTTCATTCTTGAGATACTATCTATAAGTCTTATTTTTTCCAGATGTATCACTATATTTCCATGAACTTTAAAAACGGAATGTGTGCAAGTTCACTGATATTGCAAAGAATTTGACTGTGTTTGTAACTGTGGCTTCAGATCACCACTCGATGACTGTTTACGGCTCAGTAACTGAATAACACAGACGTTTTGAAGAATGGGGTTCTGGAACTACGCCTGGAGAACAAAGACAGTTGGTGCTCTGGGAAATACCTGTTGGCAGATGCTGGCGTATCTGCCGAGCACATTGGCGTTCTCAGCAATAGCCAGAGGAGACGGGCAGCCGTCGGAGATCTTCAGGACACAGCGCCACTTTGCAAAGTCACAGCCGTCCTTCTTGTACTGAGCGCAACGTTCAGACAGGCCATCCAGTCCTGAGGGTCACAGTAAAGAGGCTAATTAAGAAGCCGTAGTTTCACTTTGGTGCGAAGTTCAAACTGGGCAGCTTTAGAGTGCATTCATGCTGCAGTGCCTATATAAAGCAGTGGTCCTGGGGGGCCGTGGTCCAGTACGTTTGTGATTTTCCTGCTCAGGAACACCTGGTTCACCTCACAGTTAATGGTCAGGTTTAGCGAATGTGTTTGAGGAGCAGAACCATTAAACTGTGCTGGACACCAGCCCTCCAGGACCGGAGCTTGACACCTTCTGATATAAAGGGGAATATATATATACACACACACACCATTCCAGAAAAGGACAGGAATGTGGGACGGGATAATGTAGTTCTAACCCCATCAAAATAACGTAGGGCTTATCCTAACTAACCCACGCAACCCATATAAGACAGCTCTTCCCATACGAATGCTCATGTATTGGTCTTGCCTTTTACTTATTACTGTCAAATCACTACATTCTCAGGTTCAGCTCTTTTTTCTCTTTGGCACACAGATTCTTCTCTCTAGCCCCAAAAAATAATCTGAAGAAAAGCCCATAAGCACTTATCCAAGGAGCTACCTTGTGTGTTTGTCTCTCCGTTTGTTCCGTTCAGGCCTGCTGTGCCTTTGTCCACCTGGTGAGACAAGAACACAAAGTCATATCACACCTATATTAAACAATAAGAGTCACTTATAACAGTGCTTCACTTCTGTGGCTTCCTTAAAACCGGTTCTACCTGTTAAAAGTGCAGAACAAAACAACCTCACAGTAACGTGGAGGTGGAAAGAGAGTGAAGAACGCAAGCTGTAGCGCATTTACTCCAGGGGCACTTTCACCCGCTGACCAACGGCCTGTTTAACTGTACTTGTGTGAGCATGAACGTGAAAGACACAACTTCTTAACAGAACTGTCAGCATCTTAACTGTTGCGAGCAATTCTTGGATGAATAGCCAGAAATGAGCTTAGACCACTTGGTTTTGAACTACTCTACTCTTTAAACTGCATGAAAAATTGAACCAGAAATGATCCAAAATCTAAAACAGGTTCAGACGGAGCCAGGCACCAGTAAAGTGAAGCGGCCCCTTATAGTCTCGAACAATCAACAACATGAAACTCTTTCTCTGCGTTTAACCCATTCACCAACAGGGGGCGCCCGGGGAGCAGTGTGTAGGGACAGTTCTTCGCTCAAGGGTAACTCAGTGGTGCCACTAGCAGTCCTGAGATTCGAACCAACAACCTTCTGCTCACAGGGGCAACCAATATTGCAAAATTACCTTAATGCCCACAACAATGCCCTTCTCCTTGATGAGCTGGGGGAACGGGACGCCCTTGTCTGACTTCTGATACAGCGTCTCATGGAAGAAAATGACTCCTCCCACGTGGCTGGAAATGGAGGGATCAACGGAGAACAACAGGTCGCGGAAGTAACGGCGGTTCTCCTCGGTGTTCTCCACGCTGATCTTCTGCAGACGCTTTGCCATGGTGCCTGAGGCATGAATTACATGCTTTGTTATTACAAAGAGAATCAGTCCTGCAGTCCAACGGTCAAAAGTCCAGTGTGATTACACATACACCCATCACCCATCACAGGATCAGCTAAAGTGGCTGAATGTTGTAGTTTCACAGGTCAACTCTGACTGGAAACAGAGGTCAGTGTAAACCTTTAAAAGAGTGAGGCCAGATTTCCCCTAAAAGGCCTTTTAATAAAACAAAGAAAAAGAAATCGAAGCTTTTCTGTGCTGCAGCCATCTGCCACCCTGACCTTTTGCCCTCGTGGCACAGAAGAAAACCTTTGCACCAACATCAGACCCCTTGCAAAAGTAATGATTAACCATCTCCACTGAGATACCACACATTCTCACCTGTGGACTCATCTGCAGCCAGGATACCCTTTCCAGGGGCCACAATCCGCTGGGCGATAGTGGCCAGCTCCTTCTTCTGCTCTGGAGAGAGGGATGGGTACTGGTGGGTCATGCTGGAAAGAGAGAGCACAGGAATTAAATCAGTTAAATGAACTGATATCAGAAGTAAACACTGGGTTGTTAATCAGAGGTACTATAGACTGGGCTCTGTTGCACATTTAGCAAATATTTGGCTTGACAAAATGAACTTTAGTCAAGGAGGCAGATAAACTTGCTCCTCCCTCTGACCACACTTCTAGGCCCAGCTCGCTCAGAAGAAGATTGGCTAATCGGTGATCAGTTTCTGAATCACAGGGAGAGGCAGATCTGAGCAGAGACTGCGTGTGCAGCTGCAGCGTGGACTGTGCGTTTCTTAGGCAGAGCAAAAAAGTTGGGCCAAAATTGCACAAGTCGGTCGACCGCGAGCTTGGGGGTGTGGCTGAACTCGACACGTCAACGTGGATTTCAAATGAACCACTTGTGGGACTAATAAAGGTGTATCTGATCTTGTCGTAAATCAGTATATTCAGAATTGCAAGAAAGCAATACAATACTATACTATCCTGCTCCAATCAATTGCATAAACCTAAAGAAAGCGGTAGAGCACTCTTACTTGCTGGTTGGGGGGTCTGGTCCACTGGAGAGGAGATGTGAAGGCTGATGTTTTCTTGCTGTTGCCCCAGGTCAGGCTGCACAGAGCAACAGCATCAATGTGCTATTTATCCGCCCTGGAGGAGGAGTCAGGGAAGAGGGGCGTGGGCTATAAGAGCCCACCCCATTGGCCAGGAGCGTGGGCCAGGGGTGTGTGAGTCCAGAGCCTTGGCAGAAAAAAGCTGAAAAATCTCGAAAACGGTGTCCTCACGCTTTGGTCAGGTTGTGCACGTATTCTTCGAATTCGAATTAAACAGTGCAGTTGTTACACTTGCAGCCCACGTGTGATGCAACGTAACAGCCACAGCTTTTAAGGTGGAACTGTACATTTCAAATAGCTTTTTGAACTTTTGCTGTTTTCATTCGTGGTACACAAAATCCCTATAGTGTAGTTGCAAAACAACGAGTGTTCGTGTGGGCCCAGGGGAGCAGCACACCACACGCAGCCACGCCCCCAGCAGGAACAGAGCAGCTTTTCAGGTTTTCTTGGTTTCTGCATTGTTGTACGAGCCACGTTTGCGTTCTCCTTCTCTGCTTTTAAGTTGCAGTGTCATACACAGCCAGGTTGTGCAATAGACATGTGATAAATTAATGTTTTAATAATGATCATGCGGCCTCTGACAAGGTCAAGCTTGGAGGATGTGGTGAGATAAAGGCTGGTTGATATTAAGGCAGATCCTTTCTGAAGTGCACACTGTGTACCATGAGTCATTTGGATGAGAAATCTTTTGAGATCAAATAGCCTGCAGTATGATCTATACTGCTCAAAAACATAAAGGGACAACTTCAAGTTAGTTAGTCAACTCCACTTAGGAGACACTGATTTACAGTCTACACTCTCTCAGTCTACACTCTCTCAGTCTATACTCTCTCAGTCTATACTCTCTCAGTCTACAC
>JBBPDH010000031.1:11024166-11035658 GCA_037974565.1 Clupeocharax schoutedeni
TCTTCTTCTGGCATGCTGGTCGCCGACGTAGCGCAATACTGCCCCCACTGATTGTGTGGTACTGCAGTGCAGAGGGGTGTTTAATTTTCTAATTAATCACAATCAATTTATTTTAAATCAATTTATTTATTTTAAAGCGTTATAGAAAATTACCGCAAATAGTTAACGCGATATTTTTAACAGCCCTAGATTACTTACAAGAGTGTATGTACTGCAGAGATTAGGCCGGGTTAGTGCTGGTTAAGTTGGTCAGACAGTGGGTGTTCGTAATAAAAACAGTACGGATTAAATGATATTAACAGGTCCGGGCGGATACGAGTACAGGTCCGTGGGTACGGGCCATGTGAGGGTCCTTCCCTGCCGTGTTTGCTGCCCTGGGGAAAGTTTGATTAAAGAGCCCCTGACGGACGGCTGCTCCGGAGGCAGCCTCCACCTCCAGCCGGCCCCATCCATCCATCCTCACACAACCCCAGCCTCCATCCACTGGATTATTTAGATTGGCCCTGAGCCATTTCCGACTCAGCTTCGGAGTCCACTGGAGTGTCACGTCAGGAGAGTCTGCGCCAACGCTTGGGATGAAACAGAGGCCCCCTGCCCGCGCTCTCCCCTGCTCTGTCTCTTCGAGAGGCAGGATTCGCTTGTCTGTATTTATCTTCGCAGGCCAGGCGACGTCGGGGTCTTTTAAGACTTCTGCCTAACAGGGATAAAACGAGTGCTCTGCAATGATGCGCACTCAAGTTTGGGGCTGAACATGAAAAAGTGGAAAAAAGAAAATTCTACTCTAAATTTTTTGGCTAAAAGGAAACAAAAACAGCATTTCTTGGTCTTGTTACAGCAGAAACAAGATAACAGCAGTGTGCATCAGTCTCTTTAAACTAAACTGATTTAAAGAAACCGTTTAGCCAAAAAGTTTGGTCCTTCCTGACACTGTACATCAAACTGTTACCTAATCAATGTACAGCTGAAAGAGCAGCCTCCATCATCTCCAGGCTGCTTTTCCAGCACTTGTTAGCTACATTAGACTCAAAGCCCCCGTGCAAAACTGAAGAAGCGAACTTCAGAAGAGGCATGTCTTGGCTTATCAGCTGCATGCGGGCTTGATTGTGTAACTCGAATGTTTCGCTGAACTTCTGCTTTAAGTGAAGACAACACGCCCCAGGCGTCCCTTTTCTATCTGTTTCCTTTTGTTCTTTTGTTGCATTTCATCCGTGGTTGTCATGGTGCTTTTGCTGGAATCTTAATCCAGTGAGCGCGGGGTCAAATGCCTCTTCTGAGGTTGTGGCCAACCGGAGACCTGTTCGGCATCATTAGGGAGCCAAAACCCTCTCAGGCCGGCTGAGAACCCGCGGAAGACCACAACCTTTTGTTCCAGCGTCTGAGAACTAGAACCAAAACACACTTCCTCTCCTTCCCTCAGTCCAGGCCGATAATGATCCCTAATGAATCTCGGGCGGAGGGCTGCTTGGTGTGTTCAGAGGAGATGGAGTGTAATGTGTATGTGCGGCGCTTGGCCCGCCGGGTGAGGCGATGTGGACCTGATGTTTGTGTCAGCAGATGGAAGCACTCTACCTCCAACAGTCTGAAACAGAAACAGGAATCACTAACTATCAACACATAAAATAATGTAATACCGCTGAACTGATACACGGCAGACGCTGGCGGTGCTGTATCTGTCCAACCACTGATTTAAAACTCATCTGTAAATGTGAGGGGCTGTAAGAGAGAGAACCTGAACTGTGTGTTACTGTACAGGACAGGTCTGGGGTCAGGGATGGGGTCAGGTCTGGGGTCAGGGCTGGGGACAGGGCTGGGGTCAGGGATGGTGTTTTAGTTTGGAACTGTTATTATGAAGTGGTGTATTATGAGTTTAGTGCTGGTGTTTAGTTCAGTTCGGGTGGACCTGTGTTGTCACTGTCCTCCTAGATTTATGTGAAAGTTCTCCTTTTGCTTTAGTCTTAGTTCGTCTTCTTTGTAAAACAAAAGAAAAGAAAAAACAAGTATCTCCTTATAAGCATGTCCTCATTCGGGAGACAAGGGGAAATGTGACAGTCCTATAGGTCAGCGGTTCCCAACCTTTTTTTCCTTGAAGCCCCCCTTGCCTGTGTCCAAGACAAGCAAGGCCCCCCCCAACCCCAACCCCAACCGCACAAAAAGAATAAAGCGATTAATTACAAATACACACACACTCTTACGCTTCTCAGAGATTGAGGTTTTGTGAATTTAATGTCTACAGATGAATTTGGAAACAGACAAAATTGTGCGCACCCCCTAAAATCTCTGAGGGGGGCCCGGACCCCAGGTGGGGAAACATTGCCACAGGTGGATTTCCTAAGGTCGCCTTGTGCAAATTAAAAATAAAGAACGAAAACATTATGGATAATGCTGACTAATTACTTTACATGGGTGTACACACATAAAACTGGACTAAACACAAAGAAGACTCATTCATTTTTTGTTAATTGTTTCATTAGTCGTTTTATGTGCAGTGCTATTTAAAATAAACACGCTTCTGAAAGACCACGTTGTGAAGACACATGCAGATAAATGAGCACAGGCCTTGCTTCTGGTACCAGCGCCGTCCTCTGTGCCGTTCGAATGGAGCTTCTGAGGTCAGTGAATGGCTTAAGGTTCTCCTGTGGTTCTTTAAACACAAGGTTTTTCATCTCATTTACAGAAATGGTTTGTTAATGAATCCTCCACTGAAAGGTTTGATAGGGTTCTCCTACAGCATCACACTAGAGAACACCCCTGATAGCACCATAGCACCTTCTACGAGAGTAATTCAATGGACAGAGCACCTTAGAGACATGTGTGTTAACCACATCATGCTGTGCAGCTAAAACAATGAAAATACTCAGGAAACGAACTGCCTTTGACTGCGTGTGCATGTGAACGTGCAGCAGGATGATGGGAATAACAGAAGAGGGCTGGCTGAGAAGGGCAGGACACGCTGGTTGGCAGTGTGCTGCCGTAGCGACCCGTTTCCTCTTCGCTGTCTCTCTCGGTTGGGGAGAATGGTGGCACTTGAGTGTGACTAATGTCGGGTTTGGAGTAAATTACAGTGCTGATCACCAGCGCTTGCGAGGGGGTTACAGAACGGCCGATCCGCCGGGGAAAAAGGCCATTTTACGACTTCCCACCGCGGTAAACTTCAAATTAATGTCCCTGTACCCTCTGCCTAATGGACGATTGTGGCTCAAGTGGGACAGATTGAAGCGCTAAAGGTTTATATGATGGCACATTGAAATCCTCCACATTGGACTTAAAGTGTCCGTGAGATGCTTGGAGGAAAATGACTCCGCTGACGGCCGATGGACTTGAGAAACGACAAAATCATCTAAAGGAGTTAGAGACATCGATCCATGCTGATATTTCGCCCAAGTTTAAACAGCTCACATGTAGTTTATATCAGTCAGGTACAAATGATAAGGGGATATAAATTAGGGATGCACCGATTGCAGTTTTCTTGGCCGATTCTGATTACCGATTTTTTTGAAAGTGTGATCGGCCGATACCGATTTTTTCTGATACCGATTTTTTCACCAGATAACAGAAAATTAGAGCTGCTGCATGTATTCGACAACAACGACACAAAAAATGGGTTTCAGCTTTTTAATGCAAAGTGGTTGTTTACTTTTATAATAGTGACAGATGATAGTGACAGCTCTACAGCAAATACAAACAAACATAATTTTCTTTAATATATTTTATATTTTTGTCATAAATTTTATTTAGAAATTTAAATAAATAAAATGTAATACATAAAGAAATATATAAACCTCCCCAAAAAAGATCGATTTGAAATCGGCAATACGTGCGAGTGATCGGCGTTTCCGAATCACTGGCCGATCAATCGGTGCATCCCTAATATAAATCATTCTGAAATTTGTTTTAAGTACAAAAGCTACACAAAGTATTTACTGAATTGAGGGTTCTTGTATAAAAAAGTGCCAAAAAAAGGTTTCGCAGAGCAATATTTTAGATAAACCATGAATCGGCTTGTTTTTACTCTTTTGTTTTACTCTTGAATCGACTCTTGAAACCGACCATATATGTCTATGTCACCCTTTGTTTTTCAAGAATATCAGTGGTGCATTGGAATTGTGTGTGTGTGAGATTAAACCATTTTTTTAATCAAAACAAAACAAGGGAACCAAAAACACTACAAGAAAACTAGAAAAGTAACAGACGCAAATACAGCGCTACAAGGGACCAGACACGCACACGCACGCGCACGCGCACGCACGCACACACGCACACACACACGCACACACACACGCACACACACACGCACACACACACACACTGGTTGTGCCTGAGAATAGAAAGGGTCTCAAACAAGCTGCAGGTGAACACACTAAGGAGGAGTCAGGGCAGAGGCGGAGAACAGAAGCACAACAATAACAAAAGCACATGGTAAGAAGCTCATGAAGCACAAACATGGGACAGACAAGACAAAAACAAGGTGGAGCAAAGCGCTACAATAATATCTACGCTGCTCAAACGCTATGCTACGAACGAGCAATTTAAGCTCTTTGATGGCATTTACACAATATCCTTTGTTTCCTCATCCTGAAAGATTACAGACATCACAAAGAAACACTGCATTCCTGCTCAGTTTAAAGACTCAGCTTTGATCAGAGCACACAGCCGCCTTCCTTGCGTTCTCTTAAAACAGAGAGTTCCTTGATATCCCCGTTTGACTAGTCTTAAGTTCGCCACCCATACGTCTCTGACTATCTCTGAATTCACTCCAGTTTCCACTGAAAAACAAAATGCTGCCACCAGTCTGCTATAAGACGCAGCGTTCCTCTGTTTTATGAGAATGTTAAAATACAAAAAGCCTTAATAAAGCAGACCATAGCTCAGCCTGCTCTGCCTATAAGAGTGGATTCATTAGGATGTGAAGGGAAAAAGCTGTCCCGACATCATTAGGTTAGAATTTCTGCTAAATATGGAGCTGGGACTACGGCAGCTCAGCATTTACTTATCTCCACATAAAATGCAAATGCATACAAGCCATGCACTACAAATGACTATAATGCACTATTAATGGAAGGGTTCAGTGAAAAACGAACTCGATCATTTCCATTTACGTTTCTCAAAACACTAGAAGTCATTTAGTCTCCCATGAACTTTCAGTCGACTCAAGTCCATTCCAGATCTGCATTAAGGTAGCGCAGACTTCTCAGTGGGGATTAGGACACTTACTCTGGACTCACCGTGAGTCATAGTGTGTCCTAAACCACACTGACAGGTCTGCTACACTTAAACGGAGAGCTGGATACAGTGGGGGAAATGTGTGGGATGTATTTTTGGAGATGATTTAGGTGAAATGATTTCTAGTGTGTGTTGGAAGCATTCACCTTAGAGCTTCAGTGCTAAACTAATAAAGCAGCATTTGCACTCCGATGCCCTTAACTGATCAGCTCTACTGTTGGTGAGCGGAAATCTGTGCAAATTAGATTGTTTTTGCCAAAACCATTCCTTTAAAGTCTGCATAAATATATGATGTCGAGGGAAACGACAGAAATGCATTACACAACCAGCCAGGGGGCCGTGGAGGCCGGAAGACTTTGAGCTTAAATGCAAAGCGAACAGCGCCATTCGTTTCTGCATACACTGCACATCCAGTGTTTGAGGCAGCAGGGGAAAAAAGGAGACACGACTTGACCCATAGTCAAGGCGCTCAGCTGTGGCAGACAAAGTCGGTATTGACAGAAATGCTCGTGCCCCGAGGCGAGGCAGCCGCGCTCTAAATATTTGGACTGGTTAAATCATTTAAGACTTCCCTCAAATAACTGGCATGTAATTGAGAGGAACAAAAGCAGAATCATCTTGCCTGCAGCAGACAACTCCCCCCCCAAACTGCTAAAGAAACAACGACAAAAAGGGGATCGACCAAGAGAAGGGACACCACAAGTATTGACAACAAATGCTTATGGCTCTGTGGGCCTTTAGCCTAAGAATTTAGCCTTTAGGCTAAAAAAGAGCTTTCTTCTAACCAGCTGGAAGTCCAAACCCCACACCCCTACCACTCGCACCCTCGTGAGAAGACCCACGATATGGACAAAAGTATTGGGACAGCTTACCATTACACCAACAGGGATTTCAATGATATTGCTTTCAAATACATAGACTTTAATTTGGAGTCGGACCCTATTCACGGAAGTCTTTCCACAAGATTCTGGAGTTTTGTGGGAATTGGTGCCCATTTATTCTGTAGAGCATGTATGAAATCAGACACGGATGTTGGATGAGAAGACCTGACACACAGTCTCTGCTCCAGTTCATCCCAAAGGTGTTGAGGTTGAGGTCAGAACACACTGAACTCATCCAGCATGTCTTTATGGAGCTTCCTTTGTGTACAGTCCTGCTGGAATAGAAAAGGTTCTTCCCCAAACTTTGTCCATAATTAGGAGCATGGTGTCCATAATGTCTTTGTCTGCTGAAGCACTAAGATTGTCCTTCACTAGAAGTAAACCCTGAAAAACAGCTATGTCCCAATACTTTTGTCCATATTGCATAGGTTCTCTAGTGAAGTGAAGTGAAAGTGATCATTCGGTCATACGTGAACACACCACAGCACACGGCGTGAACAGCACAAAACACTTCCTCTGCATTTAACCCTTTCACCAAGTGAAGCAGGGGGCAGCAGGAGCACGGCGCCGGGGAGCAGTGTGTGGGACGGTACCGTGCTCAGGGTACCTCAGTGGTGCCCAGCTGTCTTGGGAATCGAACCTGGACTTTCTGATCACAGCTGCCCCAGTGTGCTGACAGATACATTAGGCTACAGTTTATTTAGTCTTGCACTTGCTGGGCAAAGCATCCGTGTGTAAGACTCGCCTGGCACGTGGTTTCTCAGATGGTGTTCACACTTACTCAGAAAGGGTTCGCATGGGGAGCAGTTTTTATATCATTAACAGGTTCAGAGAAAACACACACAGCCAAGAAATACCAAGAAAGACAAAAATCTAGCATGACGAATTGGACCTAATCGTTCTGTAACAGTTTCGCTTTCCTTGACGGACACCATGTGAATCCTGAACAGTGGAGACGGACTCTTGGGGAATCTATCAAATCTATCAATAGAAAACTAATACATAGGTATCAGTCAAAAGTACGAACACACCTTTTTCTTTCGTTTTTACCACGTCCCATACTTTAGATGAGACATCAAAACTGTACTATAGTACATATGCAGCAACACATGCACAGTTCATTAAACGGAACCTCTTCTTATCAAAGTTCAACCTTTATGCATGTGATAGATGCTCTGATCCAAAATGACTCACAACTAAAGCCACTTTTTCAGTCATACATACTGTCAGTACTATATTGGCACACATTAAAAATATATTACATTACATACACTACCAGCTAAAGGGTATCAGAAGACACCGATCGAACGTCTAAGGGCCCTGACAGACCAAACTGGCTGTCAGTTATGAGACGCTGTCAGGTCATTGTTGAGTGTCGCCTGTAGTTTGTGTAGTACGTCCAGCACTGTTGGCTCTAGTCTGCTTTGTTTTCTCTGTGTGTGATAAATGGGCGTGGATGCAACAAGAATAAGGGAGAAAAAAGGCAAGACAGAGAGCAGTGAAAGAAAATAGCATTCCCTAGAAGACATGCATACGGCAGAATAGTTTTATCAGGCTGTCCTGGACTCGACTTGTCCATGGTGTTTCTCCCTTTCACCTTTTGACCGCTGGGATAGGTTCCAGGACCCCGGATGAAGGAGAAGTGTGTTGGATAATGAATGAAAGAACGAATAAATGAAAGAATGAATGACTACACTGTATCACTAGAAACGGTGTCTATTCATATCTCTCGATTTAAAACAAATGAATTCTAATTTGGGGGTGGGGGTAGCTAGTGGTAGGAGGCAGAGGCAAGTAGGACACCAAGAGGTCATAGGTTCAAATCCTAGCTTCAGCACCACCACTGGGTCCCTGAGCAAGACCCTTAACCCCAAGTTGCTCCAGGGAGAGACTGCCCCCTGTAGGTAGGGAATGGACGTCGCTCTGGATAAAAGCGTCTGATAAATGCCATAAATGCAAGGAGCGCTACTCACTTCTGATGAACCCTTTATTGGTTTTAATACCTCCACTATTATCATGAAATGTGTAAAAGAAGGAGTAGACCAAATTTTGGACTGGTAGTGTATGTGTGTGTAGAGTGTTACGCTGCCTATAGGGCCCTCGTTATGCAGCACGAGTGAAAATGAAACCACAGGTAGTGTGTTTGTGGATTTCAAAGACAAGCCCATAGGGAAGGCCTGTATATATATATATAATATAAGCATGTAGTGTAATTCTCGTTAGTCTGTGCCTGCGGTGAACTAGTGCCAGCTGCAGTGTTTGTTTGTCGAGACGGTTTCTCTCAGCTGGGAATGGAGCGCACTCCTCTAGGGGACTTATTTTAAAAGGGAACAAAGCTCAGACTCAGCCCCTCACTCTCCGTCTCTCCGTCTCCCTGGGGCACCTTCTCAAATAATTAATCAAATGAATACTCACGACATCTGTGGCACCGACTTGGTCGTGGGCTTGTTACCAGGAACATTACAGCGCTCTGCCAAAAGAATGCACATGTAAATGTCAGAGAGCGAGGTTTTGATTAAGTGCCGGCCAAGAGGGGCCTGAATATCAGCTTGGCAATGGGCAGGACCTGTCACCAGGCATTCTGTCGCTGTTATTTTTCCCGGTTATGGTTTGGAGAAATTATTACTTGCGGGGCTGCTGTTTAACACTGCTACAGTTTAACAGAGAATTCGTCAGAGCTGTCTCCAACTGAAGATTTCTTAGGCGACTGGGAGGCCTTGTTTCAGACTAACTGGAAAAATGCAATAAATATGTAACATAGTATCAGAAAACAACCCGACAGCCTGACCTCTTGTGTTGATAAGAGCACATATGCTACAGTTGTCATCCATCATATCACTTTTTTCTACTTACATTTATGTTCTTTATTTGAGAAATTTGTTTTTTTTATCCTCAAAAAGTGAATCCACCTTGAGTGAATATCCAACTTTCTATACAAAGTTACTGAATGTATTCAATCACTGGCATTTAAATCAACCCTTATTTCATGTTAAACACTGAAATATTTTACTCACTTTGGCCATTGTATCCTGCTGTTACGTGCAGGGGGTCCTGTGAAGAGAAACAGAGAGACAGAGTGAGAGAGATTTATAAACCTCGCAGTGTGAGCCACAGCTATGTCTTGGGGGTTTAACACACATGGAGGAGCTACGGATGGGCGATATTCCTGCTGATGGCTTTAATTGATTTTACACTAATACAATTAGAGGCTGCACACAAATCATACTTCAGCGAGAGAGCCGGGGAGAGAAGACTACGCTGGTAGATAGGACCATTAAATCCAAAAAAGGATTTATAGAGTCAGCTTATTATTAGCCATGTCACTCGGGTCAACTTATGCCAGTCAGACCATGTCCTATTAAGAGGCAAATAACGGGACTTTAGCACAGAGAATGAAGCACCATGGGATTTGAGAGGAACTTGAGAACACACACACACACACACACACACACAGACGCAGAGGGGATGACATCTTGAAGGCACAAGTGCAGAAGAAATTGTGACAATTTGCAGCAGAATGATTGGTTTTAATAGGCGCACTGTTTCATACTGGCTTATTGGTCCTTAGCCCCGGGGTTATCTCTCGGGGGGTAATGAAGAGTTGGGAACATTTTTTTCATCTTTCTAATAATGAGCCATATAGATACAGGCATGGGCAAGAAAATGATAACTAAAGAAATCCAACTATTTTCCCCATTTCACTGACAGGTTTGGGCTATTTCGGGTGATCAGACAGAATTCTACTCCTCTGGCTTTGACTGGATCTACAGTAAAGGCTGTTTAAATGTTAGGAGTCCTTGGTGAACACATTCCCATCGAGTTTCGGTTTGATTCGAAGTGTTTCATGAGTCTTCAAAATGTGCGAGACTCTTTATATTCCCAAAGCATTTCTTTTAATAAAGTTAGGATAATGTTTCCCAGCGCGTCAACTAATCCAGAATGACATATTCAAGAAACAGACACATGCGGAACATTCGGGGACTGTCCAGCTGCTGGTATGTGCACAAACACAGAAGAGCTTTTAGACTAATGGACCTTCACAGAACATTTCAAGAGCATTCCATGTGTGTTAAACTGTCACCACAAATGTGTCTTCAGATTTCATTCGGTCCTGGAATGTTAAAAATGTGCTCAGATCGACTTTTGCTTGAGTTGTTGGACTGTACCTACATTTAGGGAATCTGGAAACGTCAGATTCCCTAATTGAAGGTAATGTTCAGAAACTTCAGAAAATGTTATGAATGTATTTAAACACTCACGGAACAAATGGAAGCGTTTTTAGAGTTAAGGTCCCGGAGTAGTGATGGATCCAGCAGTGGTGGGAAGTCTTAGTCCTAAACATTCATTAATTTTCTTAATCCTGTGTCTTTCTTAATCCTTAGTCTACGGGCATGAGCCCAGCACAGGACACACACACACACACACACACACACACACACACACACACCTTTCACTCACATACTCACACCTACTGTCAATTTAGAACCCCCAGTTCCTGACTCGCAGGTCCTTGGACTGTGGGAGGAACCTGGAGACCCCGGAGGAAACCCACCCCACCACCAGGAGAACATGCAAACTTCATATCTGGATTCAAACCCCCAACCCTGGCCCTGTGAGGCAGCAGTGCTACCCACTGCACCACCGTTGGGCCAACAAAAGAAAAAAGAATAAATATGTGAACTCTAAAACATCGTTTTCTCAAACAGGGAGTTTCCCAAGAGCACACACGTAGCTGAGGCTGCAGTCGTTAATACATCAGTGTTACAAGCCTGTGGTTGTGCTCCGTGTTACTAATCTCAGTTAAAGCCCAGCTGCTGAGGCACATTAGTAAGTGTAACAGAGTCAGTGCTGTTTTTATTACTGCTTCTGTGACCGCACGCCCAAACAAGAGGTAAAAGTGTTGAAGTGTGTGCAGGGTGTGATACTGTTTACACACTTTAACACCTTTTCACATTCGGGTAGGTGGCATTCAGCCCTGTCAGTGGTCACAGAACAAACTGAAGCTTTCTAAAGGGGCAAAGCATGGCACACTAAAATACTGTCAAAGGTCCATAACCATAATCAGGCAGAGCAAAAATGACTCACCACTGGTAGACCAATACACACGCCCTGTTTACCGAGAGACGGATCAGAAACTCAGACACTGACTGGGCTGAATAAAGAGGGAACGACTCCAATCAGCAAAACTTCAGGCAAAAGAAGCCCAGAACTGTCTCAAAAGACCAGCAGCACTTCACAGGAAGGTAATCGAGGCAAAGCACTCGGCATATACTACAATATACACACACACACACGCACACACACCCATACACACACACACACACACACACACACACACACACACACACAAAAACACATACACACACATATACAAACACACCAACCCATACA
>JBBPDH010000031.1:11110946-11121520 GCA_037974565.1 Clupeocharax schoutedeni
CGACTTTCAAAATAAAAGGATTTTAAAACCGGCGTTAACGCGCGATAAAATAATTGTCGGCATTAAGTAAATAATGCATTAACGCGATAACGCGTTAACTTTCCCAGCCCTAAAAAAAATAATACATAAACAAATAAACAACGCCCCCCCCAATAAAATTCGGTTTGAAATCGGCAATACGTGTGAGTGATCAGGCCAAAATTCGTCCGTGTCCGATCACTGGCTGATCAATCGGTGCATCCCTAATGAGAAGTATATTTGGAAAACGGAAAACACTGCACTACAGCATAAGAAACTTATTCCTTCTGTGAAACATGGAGGTGGTAGGATCATAGTTTGGCCTTGTTTTGCTACATCTGGGCCAGGATGGCATGCCATTATTGATGGTGTAAAAACTCCTTTTCTGTTTGGCTGTCCTGCTTTTGACTTGTTCTTCTTCAAGCATTTTTAGAAGAACTACATGTTTGTTGGGACTTGTTGCATCACCCACTCTCTAGAATTTCAGTTCACAGTCAGATATTCTGACTTTTTCCTTTGTCTGTCTGACATTTTTGGAATTCATTGTTCATCTTAAAATACAGAAACAAAAACAGCACATTTAATTCTGAAAGGTAAAGAGGAGATGACCACGGTCTTGTAAAATTACTTTGAGTGTTTAAAGGACACAAATATTATAAAGGGAAGGAAATATAGCGTGCAAGAAGCAGAATAAATTCCATCACTGATCTCAATAATATTACCAAAATGTTGAGTACTTGCCAATGTGGACACCAACTGTTGTCCATAGCTTAAGTCGAGCACATTTCAGACGATAAAGGTACAATATAGAAACTACACAAGCAAACAAAGTCTGAAGGAAGAAACACACACATAGAATGCACTCGATTTGTCTTAAACTGGAGGAAAAGGTACGTGTGCAGAGTTAAAGATTTAAAGGCTTGATGTGATGCTAAATTGTGCTACCACCAATTCTGTGACATTTCAGGCCAAAAGTTGTTTTTCTTGTTTACAAAACCGGAACAGCCAGTACTAGGTGCCATCACTACTCCTTCATGACACCCACAGAAAGAATCGTGTCTGTCAGCTCTCAAAATACTAGCCAGTGTGTGTCTGGGAATACTAGTAGCAGGAACCATCTGAAACTAGCCCTCGGCCGTCATGGCAACTGAATCCCAGGCAGTGGGCGGGGTCCTTTAGTGGGAACAGCTGACTCGTCACAAGGCTGGAGTGATAGCTGGCTAGCTGCTTGACATCTAGAGCAGAGGTCAAACAAGCATCTTGTGATCTCAGCACACAAGGCAGAATCTCTTGACCTTTTCACCTTTGTTCTGGTCATGATATTCTGAAGTCTCAGCCTTCACCGTATTCACCCACGCGCTTCTCGCCGTCTTTGTCAGTTCTCTGAGAACGCCGGTGAGTTAAAATCTGGTCATAGACCGCTGCTTTTCCTATAAAATCAACATTATCAGAGTAATAAAGCCGGCCTTTCATGTTGCATAACCATTACTGCTCTCCACGGCAGCGGCCGATAGTTAATGTCAGCGGCTGCGCTTGTGCATAACAAAGCGTGCATCATCTACAGTCACTTCTGCTCCATTGCAATGTCTTTCCTTTCATTCTTTCCCATAAGAGAGATTGATCTTCCACCACTTTAGTGGCAAAAAGGGTGTGATTCATGAATACAACAAGCCATGCTACAAGCTACATGTCTGTCTCTTTTTATTTGCTAACTACGGAAAGGGAAAAAAAGATGGCGCTGCACCCAATCTTTGAAGGACTGGCTTTTGTAGCTTGCTGTGCTTAGTGGCCCCGCTCCAGTAAGAGCCTTTTTCCTTCTGTTCCGACCGAAAACAAACAGCATGTTGTGGATCTGGCTTAAAGAGAACTCTGCCATTGCAGTCTCTTTGAAAATAGTTACAATACCCAAAGCTGTAGCATGACCAAATATTTCACAGATGGCATCCCATTACACGCCACTATAAATGGCACTACGCAGAAAGCCCAGGCGCTTCACTGGTGGCACGATGTTGAACTCGAATGCGATACTGCCCCACATAAAGCCACAGACTTTACAGCGGAGTACTAGGTGCACCGACTGTATCAGTCATGGCTGTGTATTAGAGCAGCACAGCATACTGCCGTGGTTTTCCCTCCCTTCCTCGCCTGAGTCTGCCAGCCTGGCCTTATCTCCAGCCACAGAGGTTCTGCTATCTTGCCCCCCTTCGCTGCCGCCAAACCCAGCCGCCATGGTTGTAGACTCCGGCACCCAGAGCAGCGCAGGGCTCGGCATTCCTGCAAAGCACAGATACCATTCAGGTAGCGCCCTGGAGGCCTGCCACTGGCAAGGGCCTGTGAAACACACTCGCCCGGGACACCCCGATGAGCCAATGTGACAGAGAGAGACACAGCCACAACCAATGAAAAGCTGATTCCAACCCACCTCCCCACGCTTGGCTCTTACTTTTCTAGCCAACATCCCATCAGGGTGCCAATGATATTAAGAGGCCTTCATTCATGAATGTGTGTGGTGAGATCATACGCTGTAGATACTGCGTGTGATGTCACAGTCACTGATGATATTGAGAAAGCTACTTTTAATAAACAAGATCAAACCATTATTATTAGAAATTATTTTCTGATGCAGATTCAATCTTGAGAACTGGCCGATACCAATGAAAGCTGTAAAAAGAGCTAATGATGTAAAACTACCCGACTACCTCCAGGAATACATAGCAAACCACACGACATCTCACACGACGAGTCAGTGCAGCATCTGAGTTTTCCAAACAACAGTATAGCAGAGTACAGAGTACTTTCGGAATACAATATAATATATACGATGTAATCCATACACAACATCCACTTGAGAGAAAAAAGAATGTGCTTTCCTATCTTGAGTTTGAGGTTAGAGAAACAAAACATTATTTTCTGAGGGAAGAGGGTCTGCCTTTTGTTGTGGGCATGTTTAATTTTTATTGCACTTCACGCAATACAATCAATATTAAACTGAGTACTTTTATTGCTCCAGTCTTTTAATATAATATATAACTTATATTGTTTGATACAATGTACTGTACTGTAACAATATCAAACCATGCATTACCGTTGTAAAGTTACAAAGTACTTTTGTGTAAAATGACGGAAAAGGAAAATCTATAATTTGTTAAATTATCTATATTTGTTTCTTATCATTTGTGAATCAAGCACTGGCTCTTAATATATGAATGACCACTAGAAGAGTTTAACACTATTAGAGTGCAAAATGCCATCTAATTAGGGCTGGGCGATTAATCGAAAAGTAATTGAAATCGACATTCAGAACCTATAATCGATCACATTTTTCCAGGTCGATTATTTCGATTACTGTCCCTTTAAAAACACTAACGCGTGTGGAGTCACGTGACCCCGCTCCGTTATGTTACGTTACTCCGCTGACATGTCGAGCATGTTGAGCCAATAAATAAATAAATAAATAAATAAATAATCGTTCATTAATCGTAATCGAGTTAAATTTTTCGATTAATCGAGACTTTGATTTTAGGCCGAATCGCCCAGCCCTACATCTAATCACTGATTCTTCAGGTCCATTTTAATTGTTTTTTGCACACAAAACAGCCTCAATAATGATAATAACAATAATTTTTTCACATTGTTCAATAATCCTCATTTACTCTGGCGAGGCCCAACAATTCCCAAAATGAATAAAATTCAATCAAATGCGTTTGCCTTTTTCAATGCAGCAAAACTTCATTTTTCTATTACAGCTTGTTCAACATGATAAATGTCCACTAGTTCATATCTTAACCTCAAACAGGCAACGAGCTAATGTGATAGTGATGCTAGAACAATACAATATGATCCCATCCAGTACAACTCAACTGATGGTTCTGTTATATCTGTAATTAATGGCCATGAAACTGGATCTGTTTTGGTGTTGTCTAGGCGTTTAAAAACAATCACAAATCCATTTCTCATATTGGGAACTAGCCCGAAAGTCCAGAGAGAAAACTGTGTTTATTAATGTGACTGATTGGATTTCGTGGACTGTGGCCTGTGAGGAGAGCAAGACATCTCCGGCTTGGAATCGATTTCCCACTTTTCTGGATTCTTAGGCACCAATCAGCAACTGCTGACTGTGTCTAATATGACCTTAATGAAAGTGTACAGTGTTAATTGGGAGCACAAACCTAGTCCTGTCCAATCAATATGTATTGAGGGGTCTGAGTTTTATCTGTGCGCACACACACACACACACACACACACACACACACACACACACACACACACACACACGCTTGTCTTTGTGACATATTCAGCAAAGATTTCTCCTACAAGCTAAAGTCTGTGTGGATATTTTTACACCCCACCCCCCCAACCTTTCATCCTTGCCTTTCATTGACTGCCAATATATTTGTTTTCCTCTTGGCTCTCTCCTTCTTCTCATGGATTTATGTTTTTCTTTTTTTTTTTGGAGCTAGACTCAGATGCATGACTCAAAGCCTGAGTGTAATTAAGCTTGTACATCGAGGAACAGCCGGTTTAGTCCCCCTACCCCATAAAAGTCAACTTTTTGTTACAGCAGTAACTGTTGTGGCCGGTCGTTGTGGTCGGCAGTTCAGTTTCTCCGTCCCTGCATGACCATGCCAGGAGGAGCCCCTTCCTTTATTTTGCTCAAACATTACATTCATCCTGCTGTTCTGTCACTGGCTCATGCGCCGCACGGGTCCGTGGTGTTGTCAGGGTCTCCGGGATGAGTCGGAGTGACTCTGAGCAGAGGTGACAGATAGGTGTTAACGTTCCTTAAGAAGCCATGCCAGTCTGAGTCTTCACCAAGAAAAGAAAAAAGTCCCCCTGTCAACTCGGAGACATGACGGAGGCACTGGAGAGGCATTCTTGCTTTAATTAAACCAGCTCGAAATTAGTCACAGTCCGTCAGGAAACAAGAAGCTCCTCGCGCTGCCAGGCTTTCCGGAACGTTCCCGATCTACAGCCCTCTGCGTTTAGAAACTTCAGACGGATTCAAGGTTATAATTTCTGCCGACGACCATTTTCTCAGCTTTTGTGCGTGCCGAATGAGCTTCTGTCTCTTTATACACGTGAAAAAAAGGAACTTCCAGGTAATAAGGTTTATGAATCGTGAGTCTGCTTGCTTTTTTCCCCACCCTGCTACCCTCCCCAGGCCTCGTTCAGAACGAGTGCATCTGGAAGCCGGCGTGGACGGTAATTATAAGATACATTATTACAAACCTTTTCGCTCTTCCCCTCATTCACTGCTTGCTGAACTGCTTTTGATAACAAATGAATTAATGAAGCTTTAAAGGATAGCAGGAGTGCATCAGCAAGACGGGGAGGGAGAGTGAGAGAGGTAGCGAGAGTGATGGAGAGAGAGAGAGAGAGAGAGAGCAGGGGATGTAGAGGCAGGGCGAGGGAGTTAGGGAGTGAAGAGAGAGAGAAAGAAGGTGGCAGATTACGACTTAATGGCTACGGAATAATGGTAATTTTGCCATTCTCTCCCCACAGCCGGACCACACTAATGGCTTCATTAACACTTACACTCTCTAGCGGGCAATAGAGGACAATGTCACATCCATCTCTGTCACATCACAAAGAAACTGGTTAAACACAACTGGCCTATCAGGCTGGGTACGAGGCCGGGGGTGAAAAGAGCAAAAGGAGGATCAATAGCGAAAAATATCAATGCGAGGCGAGGCGTAAACACGCGGAGGCTTGGAAGTCAAACAGGTCTCTGCAAATAGAGAAAGTGGCGGATTGATCTCTAACAGGTATGTTGGTCGCACTTAGGGTAATAACTCAATGCCATGGCGGAGAAGGCAAGGCATGCTGGGGGGAAGAAATTGCCAACGGGACATAAATCACCCGCGCTGGAATGGATGACGTCCACCTCCACCATCTACATCATTCTGCTGTTGGCTTCCGTCGCCTTCCTGCAGCTGTCGGTTTGCGGCGCCGCTCGGCGTGAAATCCCCACGACGGCTCTGGAACTAAAAGGTTTGATTTTTCCGAGGGAAGGCGACAGGAAAGCCCAGTAGGTACACAGAACCCCACAGCCCGCCAGAGGGAACTCATCTGGGGCAAACAAAACAGATACTGTTCTGCTAATGCCGCCTCCTCTGCTGTTAAAACAACTGATTTGAGCAAAGTGGCGAAGAATAGAGGACCAGCTTTAATAACTCCGTGTGAGTGCTGATCATTCGGTTATCTCGGCTGCTTATTCTTCACACTCTCTCTGTTACTCTCACATCGTCATCTGTTCTAATTCTGGAGATTCATGGAGTGCAGAATTCAGCTCCCAGTCACGAACCCTTAGAAGTCATAGTTATCATTCTTGCTCCAAGCATGTTTATTTAATATAAACCATCACTCAATGATACAAACAATACATTCTGTCAAAAAAACGAGTTGACGGGGGAGTGGAGAGATATGATCAGTAGTCAGACTCATGTAGTCTCATATTTTTTCTCTGTATATTTGTAATGCACTTATTTGTCCCAAACTAATTTATTGTTGTTATTAACTTTGGAACTGTGTGATCATGCAATTACATATAGAATACATACAAAAAAGGGTCAAACAACATTAATAACAATTATATAAATTATATAATAATATAATTACTTTCCCTTTAAAAACACTAGCGCGTGTGGAGTCACGTGACCCCACTCCGTTATGTTACGTTAGCTCAAACACTGAGACAACTGAGCAACTTGTCAATGAACTATGAGGGCAATAAATAAATAAATAAATAAATAAATAAATAAATAAATAAAATAATCGTTCATTAATTGTAATCGAGTTAAAATGTTCAATTAATCAAGATTTTGATTTTAGGTCGACTCGTCCAGCCCTAGCACACGCCATGGGTTTCCAATCAGAGTTCTGGTGTGAAACTCAAAGCAGGCCGCATTTCAGCACACGTGGTATAAAGACAAATAAAGAAACAAAGGCCGAACTTTGGGCGAGACGATTTATTGCCCTTACGACGGACAGCTGGACTTCTCGAGCTACAGAGAGGCAACAGAGCACAACAAAACGCCAGTTTTCCAAATCTATACGAAACACCCCATGAGTGAGCAATCGGCTAAAGTGCTGAAGGGACTGTTCCTGAATGGAAGTGAAAATGCTGATACAGTGCATATGGCTGGATTTTCGCCTCCCATTGGATTAAAGCTGGTAATTTATTTTCCAAGCTGCACTGTGACTGTGATTCAACCCCAACTGACTCAGAAACCA
Source organism: Clupeocharax schoutedeni (assembly GCA_037974565.1). Classification (NCBI taxonomy): domain Eukaryota; kingdom Metazoa; phylum Chordata; class Actinopteri; order Characiformes; family Alestidae; genus Clupeocharax; species Clupeocharax schoutedeni. The sequence goes on from JBBPDH010000031.1 coordinate 11,118,198, forward strand.
TGGAGAGGGTGAAGCCCTAATTGAGACGCAGGCTGATTGAAACACATGCCTGCAGATCCCAGTGATGGCTGATGTGAAAGCCTCGAGCCAATTACAGACGCGTCACCCAAACACTAGGAGAAAGGTGCTGGAGGGAAAGGGTGAGCGAAGGCTCGTGAGAATTGGCGGCGCGGAGGGTCGGCCTAACCTGTTCGGAATGAACTACGCGTGTCAGTCAGAGCAGACTTGTGCGCCGGAGAGCAGAAGCTGCCATTATCATTACGCTACTGTAATCCATATCTCTGCGCCGCGTGACAATGGGGCTGTCAGAAAGACTTCCTCTGCGAAACGCATCAGCCAGGTTCGCGGCTGTTTATTTATGCATGAATATGAATCACCGTACAATGGCAGGCTCTGACGCGCTCCTCTGGCTGAGCGCGCAACGCGTGGCACCGGCTGCCACTCACCGCGCCAACATAAAGGAACACCGTGTTTGAAGCCACAGATGGAATAATAGACACTTCTATAAATATCTCTCATATAGGATGTGCTATTTCACAGCAGACGGATGAAGTGAAGCGTGCACACACACACACACAGAAGTAATAGACCTATTTGGACACGTTCATGGCAGCCGCTGAATTGAACCGAAAGATTGAAAGTGCCCCATTAGCAGAAAATAACAGACAAAGAGGCTTTGATCTGCTGCGGCAGATGCACGGAAAGCTTATGGATGCCTCCTATGTCCACGCGCTCACGGATGATGTGTCTTTTGTTTTAAACACACAGGGCGTCTGATTATGTGTTTGCTCTTTTCCAGTTTTAGTGCTTAGAAGTCATCGTTTTAAGGATACGCGATATTATATAATAATAATAATTCTTTAATAACAGGTAATGCACTGGTCTGACACTGGAAAAGAATAATGTTTAGGGGATAGTGGGGTGCAGTGCTAAAATTTCCTCTTTGTATTTATTTTACTACATTTATAAACCAAATAAACGTTACCTTTCGCTCTAATGCAAATTCAGTTCTTTCTAGGGATCACTCGCACGAATTGCCGATTTCAAACCGATCTTTTTTTTTTACATTTGTTTATGTATTACATTTTAATTTAAATTTGTAAAGAAAATGTGTTATTAATAAAAGCTTCATATGAAAGAAAATTAGATTTGTGTTTGTATTTGCTGTAGAGCTGCTGCTATCATATATCACTATTATAAAAGTAAACAGGGAAAGTAACTCCCACGTTACATTACAAACGTTGAAACCCATTTTCCTCTCGTTGTCGTCGACTACATGCAGCAGCTCTAATTTTCTGTAATCTGGGGAAAAAATCGGTATCGGCCGATCACACTTACAAAAAAATCGCTAATCAGAATCGGCCAAGAAAACTGGAATCAGTGCATCCCTTTCCCTAATTCTTTCTTAGGAATGTTTATGTATTTTCATCAGCATCAACATATCAACACTGGCCCTACAGACCCCTAATAGTTAATGATGATACATATTTATTTGGAATCAGCCAAGTTAAGCATCTGATATTTCTTTTGGTCCAAACACACGAACAGAAAGTCCTGGCATTCCAGGCTTAAAACTCGCCATCAGCTAGATATAAATGCTAATGGCTATAAAGAAATGTCCAGCATTCAGAATTATTCTAACACAACCATGCAGCCCTCTGTATCAAACAGCTATCTGCAATATAGCACCCTGTAAAATGGATTGGACACGTTTAAAATGTCCATTAAATGTGTTTCATCTCAACATTAGTTTATACAAAACGCACAGAATGTTGTAGCTTCATTTAATCCTCCATATTGGAAACTAAGGATTAAAACTAGAAGTATAGAAAAGCGCAGGGTGGGCACGGTGACTAACTCTAGACTTAAGGGTTAAGCTCAGACACCATCATCAAAATGTCGAGCACACGCAGCACAATGTTGCACTGCGGAGGTTTTCCAACCTTGTATGAGAAACAGCGCTTTGCCTCCATCATTCCACCGCTCTTCCAGCTGCTGGCCGCACTCAGCAGCTCTGTGAATCCCATGCAGGAACACAGACGTCTGTTTAAGCCCCGCTGACGTCTGCTCTGTTTCATATCTCAGGTTTGGGCTGATCTGTACCAAACAATCAGAGGCACTTTCTTTCGGCCAGCGGGGAAAAGCGAGGACATCGCCGGCTTCCAAAATCAATGGGGACCCCGTCACAGTTTTCGAGCAAAGTTTGATCGTGTCTCGTCGGCTGGAAACACCCGGTTAGTCCCAAAAGAGAAACAGTGAAGAACAGGTGGGCCGCAGAAGAACGGCCTCATCGCTTTTCGAGTCGGCCTCTTTCCCCTCGGCTTCTATTTTAGCTTTATTACTGAGAAACGGGGGACAGATCTACGTCTGTATTCTGCTGTATAACGATGTACTGCTGTAACAAACCCCATGATAATAATATCAACTCTTAATAACTCTGCACAACTGGTGTCCCCTCGTGAGGCATGTACCAGAACTGCACATGTTTACACTGATCTAATCTGAACAGTCAACATTTGTAGTGTGTGTGGAATCTTCACATTCATTTCAATTGTAGACAATTTCTTTTGTGCTGTGGGTGAAATAACATTGCCAGGCTCTCTGTCTCACTCTCTGTCTCTCTCTCTCTTCTCTCTCTGTCTCTTCTCTCTCTCTCTCTCTCTCTTCTCTCTCTGTCTCTCTCTCTCTCTGTGTGTGGACGGGTGGCTCAAACATGTAATCCTTGGATTCAGTCAAAGAAAGACGCATTAAAAATAAAGCTTCTCTAACCACAGACACTTATTTCCAAGGTCTTTCTGTGGGTGCTGTAAAGCAGCTGATTCCTTCACATGAATAAATACTCTGCACTCGGTGGAAGCATGTTCTGGCAATAAGCAACAAAGTCATACAGAACGGCTTCTACCAGAGAGTTTAAGGGGGAAACACAAATGCTGTCCGGAACCCTTATGATACGTGGTTCCTGATTAACTGTCACACAGATCATTTGTAGGGGTGTGACGAGACACTTTTCCCACGAGACGAGACACGAGACTGGGTTCATGAGAACGAGACGAGACGAGACACGAGACTGGGTTCATGAGAACGAGACGAGACACGAGACTGGGTTCATGAGAACGAGACGAGACGAGACACGAGACTGGATTCATGAGAACGAGACAAGACACGAGACTGGGTTCATGAGAACGAGACGAGACACGAGACTGGGTTCATGAGAACGAGACGAGACACGAGACTGGGTTCATGAGAACGAGACGAGACACGAGACTGGGTTCACGAGAACGAGACGAGATTTTGACATTTTTTTAAAGAAATCCTCAATGTTT
>JBBPDH010000031.1:11134103-11147002 GCA_037974565.1 Clupeocharax schoutedeni
ACACACACTACTATTCTCTCTCAAATACACTACTATAGTCTCACACACACTACTATAGTCTCACACACACTACTATTAGTTAGGCTAGTTCACCGAGTTTAACCCTACACTTCTAAACCATGTTAAATTTTGCGATTTTTTTTGGAGCAAACTATCGCTTTAAGATGTTTTCACTGAGCCGTGGAAGAGGCAGCAAGCAGTCGACCACCTGAAGGGAACCCGGCGTCCTGTTGTGCTGCTGGAGATTAGACTAGCGCACAACACTCTCCAGTACGGCGTGAATACTGCCCAGGAGGGTGGATTTATTTTCTTGACATATCACTGCGAAGAAGGAACAGGTAGCAAGCAGCTTTTAAAGGTCCAAGGTGCAGTACCGGCACATTTCCTCCCATTTATTACAAAGGAAATGCTGCTTAATGGCTGTAAAGAACCCATTACAGCAGTGATTAGGCCAACATCACAACTATTCCCTCAACAGAACTGCATTCAAAAACAGCTTTTAACACGTGCTTCTCTCATCATCAGGGAATCAGTGATCCAACAGCAAATAATGATTAACTATTAATGTTCTGTAGCAGCAGGTGATGGATTTATAACAATATAAATCTACAATAGTGAATAATTAAAATGAGCTTCTTAACTGTTAATTACAGCTGGATTATATGAAAGCACCTTCGCACTTCACTTGCACAGCATGACTAACACACAAAAAGAGGAGCCGCACCGGCGTCTGCTGCACTAAAGCGCCATCATGTGGAAGAATGGAAGTACAGCACATCAAGCCCACAGTGTCCACTGTGAGAAAACGATCAACATGATTCATCCTCAAGGCACACGGCATGCAAACCTTGAATTCACTGAAAGCAAAAGACATGGGAGTAAAAAAACACGCACAATTCGTCTTGCAGAGGAAGATCAACCTTTATTTATTGAAACTGCTTGCATACAAAATATATTGCACTATAACCAAACAATGTCAACATAAAACTCAGTCTGTTCTGCTATTATGTACAAAGAAATTATTACCCAAAGTGCAGTAACATACAAGGTCAGTCTACCTTGGTTCTGTATCTACAGTTTTTTTTTCTTCTGTTCAATTTCTCTCTTTTTTTTACCACAAAAGCTTACAATGTGCGCAAGAGATGGTTTTACAATTTTGTCATAAATACCTAGAAAACAGTCTGTTTGGCAACGGTTGCGAGACGTGGAACGTGGTCGTTTCTTTTTCCGGCAACAGACTGTCGCGAATCTCGTCGGCCTCTAGCCTGCCTCAGGTAGGCCGGCTGGAAAACACACTGAGAGCAAACCATTCGACGTCTTGTTAGTCTTAGATCAGGAGCTGCATGAGGTGGCGGCTCAAACGCCTGCCCAGCTCAGCGGCGAGAGAAACGTACTAGTTCCCCCTCGCTCCTGTCTCTGTAAATCCTTTGAATGTAGCAAGCATGCCAGCTTGGTTTTGTCGCGCTTTGTATGTTTTTAAAAGATCGTTATTTTTCTTAAATGTCTTGCAAATCTGGTGTTCAGTCTTAAATGTGGAAACAGCTTTTTCACTTCACCCCAAGCCTAGTTTCCGACTAACCAAAATACTCCAGTATTTTTCAAGCTCTGATCTATCTCCTGCACCAGTCTGTACACTTGATCACCACAGTTTAAGGTAATTTTAAAACGATTATTTCAAGTTATTAAAACAAAACTAGTTTTAGTTCAATCAAAACTATCACACTTCCAGAAGCAGCACTGGCCCACGGGCTTGAATCATTGTGTTTCAAATCTGTCCTTTTAAGAACAGGGAAGGAGCGTTTCCCTGGAATTAGTCTGTGTTCATTTTGTGTCCACTGGACGGGTGATGGATGAAAAGGCATGTTTATTCTGCAGCTGCTTGAGGGCTGATATGGTGTCAGTCAGTGTTTCTGCATTGATAATCAGTCGATGTTTTTACAACACTGAAAAGCCTGTCTATAATACTGTGGCAAAAGGCTGCGTCCCAGTGATGCAGGAGACAGAGTTGGCAGAAAAAAAGCAGTATTTCTTTAAATTTCCATAGAATATCGATCCAGGCAAATCACCTTGAGACTGTGGTTTAAGCTGCAACGAGTCGGGCTGATCCTTTTTTTTTTTTTTCCTTTCCGCCAAAAAGAGTTCAGCAAGCCTACAGCAACGGAGAAAAGAACTGCTCTAACCGGCTGTAAATGAATGGTTACCAGCTGTACAGCAAAACAAAAGGAACGCAGAAAGAACTACCAGGGTTACTGTCACAGTAGGTTTCCAGGATGGAAAGAGAAAGCATCTGTGGGTTCAGAAACAGCATCACGTCTTCTCCAAATGTAAACTAAAATGTAATGCACAAGCACTGCTCAGGTAAGACAATTGGTTTCATTAGCGAACTTAAAACGTCACGTCTCCCTTCTCTTCCCTCCCTAAGCGAGTTGAGCTGCGAAAAAGTACAGTAGACTCAAAATTAGCAAAGATATCTAAACTTCAGTTCATTATGTTGACAGCATACATGTGATTCACCTGCTGAGAAGTCTTATCACATTCTAGTTTATTAGAGTTTAATAGATTAAGTACTTGCAGAGTAACACAAACATGATAAGTGCACATTTAAAGTTTCAATTCCAAAAAGAACAGCGACAACCTTTTAACGAATGATATAATATACAGTATGCAACCCTCAGCTAAACGCTTGAATTCTAGGATGATCCGTTTTTCAGGACAGTGACACGGTTACAGAGAGATTTCATTTTGGTGCTTCACACCTGAAACATGAAAAAAAGAAATACAGCAGGACAGATGGCAGTATACCGCAGCCAGTATGGGGTTAAAAATTGAATGTACACCCTGTCTGACAGAATGGGGAGAAAAACGAAGCATTTGTAAAGTCTGGATGGTAGATACTGGGCATACTATAGTAACAGTCAGCTAAAGAAATGAACAGTTTCAGGAAAAAAGGAAGAAAAAAAATCTGATCACTACGGTTGAAGTGGATGCTTACTTCACAAAAAACCCTAATTCTGACTAATTTAAGTCTGGTGGGGGGAGTCACAGATGAAGTGGTTGTAAATGTGTCCAACGTTAAGTGGTTGACTACAATAGATCACGTCCTCGCAGCCTCCACACAACTCTTGTGCAGGAGAACCTTTTTTCTACTCAGCCACAGCAAAACAGACCGAGGCTTCGATGAAGTCCCGTGTTTAAGATGTACAAAAATGATGGGTATGAAATTCTGTACATGCACCACAAAAGGTCATTTTTTATTTTTTTACTAATAGTTTTTTTTTCTTTTTCAGTGGCTGGCTGAGATTGCAACACAAACGTCGGTTGGATAAGTGTTGTTCATGTCTTCTTCCCTGAACATCCAAATTCTGAATCTATCCACACTAGTTAAAGGCACAGATCATATAGGAGTGTTTTAGTTCTATTTTTTTTCTTCTTTTAATTTTCTCTCTTGTTTTTTGCTAGCGATGTGGCTGGGACCTCACATCAGAATGGGCTATAGGACACCAAAGGGTAAGAAAAAACCAAACAAACAAAAATGGCAAACACTTTATCCTCTCTAATACCCCTTTTGTTCTTGAGGTTATGAAGGAATTTTTTGTTACGCATTTCACCCACAGCTTCGGTTAGTTTCATAGGTAGTTGCCTAGAAAGTCAATTACGAAACCTGTAGCTTCTGTTGATTTAGAGACCAGCTTCTCTAAGCAATGTAGACTACAAATTGCAACACGCCATTCAGCAGAGACCTTTGTCTACTACCCCCCCATTTAGCAATTACAAAATGTGCTTGATGTCATGTCTTGCGACAGCCCTACTGACCTGGTTGTCTTTGGCCTAATGTGTCTCTAATGAAGAAGCTTCTGGATTGGTGGAGTGTAGTGGGAGACTGAAAAGGGGACTGGGGCGCCTCTATTTACGACACCCCGTTCACCACCACTTGGCTGTCTGGCCCTTCTTGCTTCTCTCTCTTCAGGCCTCGCTCTTTAATAGGCCGCTGTCTGGGGCCGCCAGCTTCTCCTGTGGGTCCCTGGGGTCCTCGGCTGGCGTGGACGCTCCTTTCGTTATTGCTGTCGACACGAATCTGTCAAAGGGAGAGAAAGATTGATCAATTATGTCTCAAAATCCATAGTAACTGGCCTATTTGATTAGTGCTAGGGAATACATGGTCTGAATCCAGGGGAAACGGTATTGGTGTCAGAAAACTGATTTTCAATTTTTGTAGTATTGATGTACAAAACCTTGCTGGGTGTTTCAGACAGTTTGAAATTGCAATATCTGATAGAGATGGCAGAACACCACTTTTCCTTTTGATACCAGTACTCAGGGGTGGCTGGTAAAATGAGTTAGCAGGGCTCAGAAGCTGTGTACATGATAAAAAGGTATCAATATAAAGTTTATTTTTGCATCCATGTTGCTTTACTTGTTATCGAATGACGATAAGAATCTAACAGCAGCATCACCACAGCTCACAAGACAAATCTGCTATGATGAGGCTGAGCAATACCAGCAAAGATGCAATTATTGTATTAAGTTTAATTAATTATATTAAGTATAATGAATTATACTTCATCACATCTATTACATGTAGCGAAGTGTCTCCTAAATTTGTTTCCAGTCTGCTGACATCCAGCTCGAAATACTTAGGTGATGCAAGCAGGTCTGGTTTGAAAATTTGGTTAGAGGACGGTTGAAGCAGCTGTAAAACACTGCAAACATATGATTTTAATTCTGTTAACCCTGGGTCAGATACAGTCAAACTGTGAGCATGACATAGCATGATTATAGCCGAGACCGAAAATGTGTCCTAAAATCCTGTATTACATTTCCTTGATGGCCATAATGCTCCCTTTATTCAGCACAAAGCTCATGGTAGCAATCAAGTAAATATCTGAACATATCATGTTCTGTTTATGTAGCATTTTACTTTGGAGACTGCCAAGCTGCATGAAAACTTAATTAAATATCATATTTCATAAAAGACTGGGTGATCATTTACCTGTAGGGAGTCCTCCTGTGGTCTTGGCTTGGAGTCTCTGGAGTTACGAGAGCGGGACTCACTCCAGTGCACTTCATCGGCTGATTTAACACAAGACAGAACACATCAGATCTAGAACAGCCACTTAATGGAGACCTACAACTGAATGTATCTAACAATCATGAATTAGTAATGTGACATGCTTCATGAGATTCACTTTGTTATAAAAATGCCACTTTCAGTTCTTGAAAGAGAAAAGTTGCCTCGATGGCCAGCGAAGAAGCCCTTGACGGTTAAAGTGGAAATTGCACTATATATAGTAGTACCATGACTTATGAGAAAATCAAACAAAACCAAAGACTGAGACTGACCCTTATATCCTCCTCCTCTGCCTCTTCCTCCTCGACCCCTGGCCCCTCCACCTCGCTTGCGGCCGTCTGGAACCCGTTTAGGGTAACCCATCGACTCCTCGTCTGTGGGGGCCAGGGACCAGTCGCTTAGTTCATCTCGGTGGTCAGATTCGGTCTCTGAGGCGTTAGAGGCTTCGGAGTTGGTGCCTTGAAAAGAAAAGGTCAGTAATATTGGTAATAGCTGTGGAAACGAATACTATTCAATAAGGAACCTTATGTACCTGAGGCAAACGTAGGGCCTCGCCTTCCTCGGCCACCGCGGCCGAAGGGCTTCCCCCCTCGTGACGACCCCATGCCGTTATCTGCACTAAAAGGCTTCTCCTTCTCTGGCCTGCCTGGGGGAGCTCTGGGGCCTCCTCCAATCTGCCTCAGCTGTTCATCAATCTGCAGCCTCTCCATCCGCAACTGGTCCACCTCCTGTACAGGACAGAAACGTTGGAAAAAGACTAAACACATGCTGCACAGCATGATCGCAGTTCCACTTTTTTAGTTTGCGGACAACTTCAAACGCAAGTAATACTGTAACAAACATCAGGTAACAGAGGAAATCAGATTAATGAAAAACACCTGGGCAAATGGCTTACCTTCAGATAGTTCAGATGGTAGTCGAGCAGTATGCGAGCATTGGAAATGCTCTCTTTAGTCCCCACAAACACAAATGGCACCATGCCCTTTTGTCAGAAAGAGAAATTAATGGCACCAAGCATTCTGGAAAGCGTCGAAGAAATCGGATACATTTACATCACAAGATCTAACATTTTGGTATTTTCTCCTTTATTTATTGCCATTAGACTGTGTTTGAAGGAGGAGTTGGGACTCCTGCCACTTTTGCCCATCACACACTCTGGAGAAACTACAGACTGCAGAGTTAATCCTTTGTCACATATCAATAAAGTAATAACTGAACAAAGTGGGTATATTTACTGTTCTAAGGGCTTATAGACTTCCTAAGTAAGCTCAGCTTTCTCAGTTGTGGAGTTGTGGAATCGAACCTGACTTCCTGATCGCAGGGCGAATGCCCTAACCACTAGGCCACCAGCTGTAGTATGTTATTACATGGACAATAGGTGATACGGAGGCACGTTTTGTGAATATTTTAGTTACTTAGTATTGTGTGTTGTATTATTGAATCATAAATATCTGATTTATGAGGTTTTTTTTTCAAGGACAAATATCTCAAGCAGCATTTTGTGATTGTGTGTGACAAGCAATAAGAAATACAGGGGGTCCTTGTATAGGGCAGCTTGGCCTAGTGGTTAAGGCATTCGCCCTGTGATCAGAAAGTCCGGGTTCGATTCCCAAGACCTCTATGCACCAGGTACCCTGAGCAAGGTACCGTCCCACACACTGCTCCCCGGCGCTGTGTTCCTGCTGCCCCCTGCTTCACTTGGTGAATGGGTTAAATGGGTTCGTGCTGTTCACACTGTGTGCTGTGGTGTGTTCATGTATGACCGAATGATCACTTTCACTTCACTTCACTTAAAACAGTCTCGACATACAATGTTTTGAGTTTACAGCGCTCACTCCATTAGCCTCGTACTTATGGACTACATGGGTGACAAAATGTAGTTGTGCGCAGCAGAGGAATATGTAAAACGCGGCGCGTGAGTGAGTTTTCCCTTTCCTGTGTCTTAGTGGTGTTTTTATGATTTTACGACCGTGTTAGGATTGTTCAGTGACTAGGGTGTGTTCGACAACACCAAAATTTGGTTTACATCACTGTCGAAGGAACGGATCTGTGTCGTAACTCGACGACCTCCTGTGCACAGCAGGAGTTAGGGATGTAAAACAATTGGGAAACACCAACATACATTAACAGAACATTCATGCAGTCTGCATAAAACTGCACAAGCAACAGCTTCTGGAATAGACACTGACCTCCTCTAATGGGGATTTTTTGTCGTTTTCTGGTTCCACTCTTACTCGGACAACACCAGATTTGTCCACAACCTCCTGAATCAGTTTCCCACTCTTGCCGATGACTTTTCCTAAACAAGCGAAGAGGTTAATATCCACTGTGTGGCTAACAAAATACTTTGAATCATATTAGGCAAAATCTTAGTCGTAGTTAATGACTTCAGTTGCAGGTGTTACTCATCATACCACAGCACCAGCAAATGGGAGATCAAAGGGTCTCGCATGCTTTCCTCTGACAAACGTAAAGCCTGATTGATCATCCACCCTGTATCTATGACCAGCTCACTGCAGGAGGTAACTGCTGAATTTAGTCATTAAAAAACAGAAACCCTGATTGGATGAAGCATTTCTTAACTACAGGGGTTCGAGGCTTCCCGCCAGCTTTCCCAACTAATGAAAACATGAGCAATTAAGCTCCCATAGACCCAGAAATGGATGGTGCATGATGCACCTGGGTAACAGCAGTACAGTTCACCTCCTGACTTCTGAAGCAGCTTTTTTTTTTTTTTTTTTAGAGGAATGTACCCTTCGGGGCTGTGTCCATAAATCTGCTGACATTCACTTTTCTTGTCTTTACCTACTAAATTCTTGGGCACTTTGACAATATCTTCAGAAAACTCCAGGTAGCTCCTGGCTTTACGCACAGCCTCATGGTCCTGGAATCAGAAATCACACTGGTTTTACACACAGCCTAGGCAAAGCACCTTTAGACCAAACATGAAAAGGGAGGTGCTGGATACCTCTCCATAGATGTGAAAGGTGCAGGTCTCTTCATCCAGATCTATGTTGGTGACGCCGGGGACCTTGCGTGCTTGCTGGATGTTGGCTCCATGTGTGCCAATGGCCAGCCCCATTAGGTCATCACGTACCACAAACTGCTCATGGAACCTGGAGGCCAACTGCCGAGAGCTCTGAAGAAGACATCAGATACGATCTAACAATTCATTTGGTAAAAACGTCAGCTGACAAAATCTAAAGCAAGGTATACTTAATATTAGGGCTGAGCGAATAATTTAAAAGTAATTGAAATCGACATTCAGAACCTATAATCGATCGAATTTTTCCAGGTCGATTATATCGATTTCGACATATCGAGCACGGAGAGCTTAAACACTGAGACACCTGAGCAACTTGTCAGTGAACTATGAGGGCAAAAAAAAAAAAAAAATTGCCCAGCCCTACTTAATATCATACTGTCTTTTTAGCAGATTTTTCAACCAACTGTAGTTTTATGAAGTTATATTTTTTGCAACACAATAGCAGAAAAATACTAAATAATCCTAATTAACTCCCATCTCTGAGCAGAGAGACGTACCAGCAGAATCCGTTGAGATCTATGGTCTTGTTCTACATTTTTAAAAGCTATATATAATGACTGATCATTACATTTTTTTCCTTGGCACGATACCAATGCTACTGGCCATATATTTATCAAGTTTTTGGCCCATTTTTTGGCATCGGGAGCAGACAGATTTTAATGTATGTATTCTGATGCTGACCTGTGCACAAACGCGGAATCATATTCTGCCTAAGCTCATCTAGGCAGAAGCACATTACGGAGGCCTGGAATGTAACAGCTGTGCATTCGCACATATGAGAAAGTAATACCCCTTTGCACTTGTTAAATATAGATGCTCTGAAGTGCCACACAGCAGATTTGTATCCTATAATGAACAGGAGTCCTACACTGCCTGGGACTCCCAACGATCATATTCAATCAAAAACGTATCAAGTCACAGCACCAATAAAGTCCAGTTTAGTTACATTACAAGCTCTTCTCTCTGGGAAGCAACACATTTAGCTGGCAGAGTCCATTATAGTAAGCAGAGCAGTGTAGTATATAATATAGAATGTGTGTAGGAGTGTAACTCAGGCTGACGTCAGACTCCAAGAATTCACACGGCTGTACCTCCAACTGCCGGCTGGCCTCTTCGTTCCGCTGGATGAGGGCCAATTTGGTGCGCAGGCTTCTGAAGTGCATGTCCGTCAGCATGTTCGCTCGCTTAGTTGTTACGTCGTTGACCGACTGAAACAAACAGGATGAGAAAGTTTGCTAAAGTGAAAAGCCACAAATAGCTGCACAGATTCTCCTCTGAGAGCAAGGCCTTACCAAAATAACCAGCTGTTTTTTATCCGAGTCGTAGGTGACGTTGAAAGCTCCGATCGCTTTCTTGAAGTCTTTGTGAGCAGAGTCTTTTGCACACCTAGGAACATTCATCGAGAATATGATGAATCAGTTACACGCATTGATTAATCTGTAATATAACAAATGAAAAATCCATTTGGCTCAGTGCCGTGGCCGAAACGCTGAGAAATTACGCTGAAATAATGAAACACACACATTTGCCGCAGGTCTTCAGGGACATCCAGTCTGATTTTCAGAAACGTGTTCTTAGAGGTGGCTTTGTTTGGGTTCACAGGCCGTAGCCTCTCTAACGTGACGATCTCATTGAGCGTGGCATCACAGGCTGCGTACTCTATAACATAAAACTGGAGGACAGGGATAAAGACAAAAACCCCATCAGAGGCAGCCTTCATTTTTACATACTGAATAGAAATAAATACACCAGCATATAAACTACCAAACCACAGGTGTTGAAAAGTCACTTCTCAGTCAATCTTAGGTTATCTGGGCACTGACTTGTCAATGCCACCCAAAAAATGAAATGGCTAGTCAGTCGAAATAAAGATTTATGGCGGTACCCTCCTACTACCGGCAGCTATTTTGAAGATACCTCAATTTAGAAAAAGTCCCCCATGGTCGACAGAGCTCAAAATTGTGGTTTTTTGTTTTGTTCTCCACACATCCAACTCAATCATCCCACTGTTGCTCACCTCTCCTTTCACCATGCGCACTTTGGCTAGCCACCACCCACATGGTTCCTTGTCATTGGCCCTGGAGTACACCTACAGATCATTCAGGAAAACCAACAAAACTGAGTCAGTTTACACAGACTAAACAAGCTGCACCATTTTTGTTGGTTACATGCATCTTTGTGGTGTGACTACATTTTTAGAGCACAAACCTCAACTTCATCGCTTTCACTAATCTCCTTCTGAACCCCGACAGGGGGTGGGAAGCGAACATCTTGAAAAGGAATCTGTCGTTCTGGCTGCCAGCTGCAAAAAGTAGAAAACATTTGCAAATATTTCATTACTGTAGAATCATGTGACTGAATTTAAGAAATTGGGACTAAAATCTACAGAGGAGGCCTATATTGTTTATACCAACATACAGAGATACATTTCAGTTTAAGTGATATTTCTGGCAATACCTTCTGTACATAATGAGCCTTGCATCTATCATACAATGTCCATAAGACACAAGTGTTCTTGTAGTGATCTCTAGTGGTTTGCTTTTACTGATATTCTATGCATTCACTGGATCCAGTCAAACTGCAGTGTCTGTCATATGTTAGGAGCTTCAGAAGGTTCATAAATTTACATTTAGGAAATATGGTTTCTGTCCAGTTACAGATTATGATACACTGGGCACAAATTCATCACATTTGTATGGTTCCTATAAGAATTTTTGTACTCTTTCAGCACAGAATACCACTACTCATGAAGCATGGGTTCATTACCTCTACAAATGCACACTGACATTCTTATACTTGTCAAACATCATTATGACATTCATAATCAGCCAGCACTGACATTTGTGTACAGTTGTAAACTCAAACCTGCTCTCTTCCTTAATAAAGAATACATTACTTTATTTTTCTACGGACACTATAGAGCTGCATGGTAACAATCTTGAGATACTCACTTGTTCTCAAAAGTCACCGAGACTGTGCTTTCATGCACATCCTTTATAAAAGCCTACGAGAAGAGACAGATGGTTAATTAACTGCAAATTATTTTAGAAAGACATGCATACATGCACACACACAACACTTGCACTTACTGACCAGCCTCATGCACTGAATGGTTGGAAGACATAAAAATAGCAGTGGCCTGCCAGACAAATGGGATCAGCTCAGATCTGATGGCACAAAGTTCTACAGAAATGAACAGGTGACAGGGCTGCTGGGTGGAGGGACAAGAGAAACACACTACTTACACAGGAAGGGTTGCAAATAGTCTTTGGGAGGGCCGAAATGAGAGAAAGAAGGAGCAAAGTGCCCGAACGGAGGAAGGATATTTGCTCTAATCCAGAATCCCAAAATGAACCCATGTAGCACAACAAGCTAGCTCCTTGCTTTTAGCGTCCAGAGCAAAGGCAGCTAGGGGCCAAAAGCCAGTATTGGAGCCATTTCAGGATTAGTAAGGAGTCAATATAACATCTAGGTTTTGTATTCGAGATTTTAAAAGCGTCCAGGAGGGAGAAAGTGTTGAATAGTGCTAAGGGTTGGAGCTAACAGGCTGCTTGGGCCTACAGAGCCTGAGAGGCTCGGAGTGGAGGGGAAGAACAGGCTCAGAGGGTGGTAGGGATGGGTTTTAGACTAATTAAAGCGTAAAGGAGAGAGCTGAACGCGTAATGAGGGGAAACCCACCTTGTAGAAAGCACCACTAGCCCCACGGACCTCCACCGCCAACTCCTCCATGGCGTCCGCCCGCAGTGTAACAGTAGAAGCGGCCACAGCTGCCGTGCGTCGTCCCTCCTCCTCCTCCTTCTCCTTCTCCTCCACCACCTCCTCTGCAGCTATACTGTAGAGTAAGGTCTCTGTAGCGCTGCTGCTCCTCTCAGTTTTGGCAGAATGAGCAAGGGAACCGTGCAGAAAGCCCCAGGCCGAGGCTACCTCCTCCTCTCTCTCCGCTCCGATGTAAACACGGACAGCCTCACTCCCTCCCTGCGCCTCCACCGTCACGTGACCTCACGTCACGCCGCTACCTCTGATCGGACCCAAAGTACAGGTCACAAACACTTTTAATAAACTTTAAATGTAAAACATTATAACGATAATAATTATTCTTTTTGTTTTATTTTGTTAGGTTATAATAAAATTAATCGTTTTTTAAAATTACCTTTACAAATTTACAAATAAAAAAGGTTTTATTTATTTTATTAATCAATATTTTTGTTTTATTAACAATAACTCAACATTAATTAAAGTCCGCGTTTACAGATTTACATTTAATTAAAAAATGCTTTATTATGGTATTGATATGAAACATTTTATTTTAATTAGAGTTTTATTAAATACATTTTACATATCAATATTGTATTTATTTTATTAATGTTTGATTTATGTTATTAATAATAAATCTACCTTTTGGACTACAAATTCAAAAATGTATTTCGTTAATAAAGGATTTCATTATGTTATTAATAATGAATGAACATTTTTTAAACTATCTTTACAAATGTACAAATAAAACACATCTATTATATCAATGAAATAATGTTATTTATATTATTATTAAAGATTTGTATTATGTTCTATTAATAGTAAATATTTCGAAATAAAAATACATTTATTTTGGATTTTACTCGATTAAATTTTATATATACTTTACTTTATATGAGTTTTGCTAAACATATATTGCGACCTATCACACTTTTGATACACTTTTTAGGGACATTTTATTGTCATTACACATGTACAAGTACAAGGCAACGGAATGCAGTTTAGGTCTAACCAGAAGTGCAATAAGCAGCA